>JARHVA010000984.1:972500-1212500 GCA_037957365.1 Torreya grandis | reverse complement strand
TTTTGGATGATGACTCAGATCTTCATTCTTTATTTATCAGGGCACATATTGATCATCACTCTCAACATAGTGTTATGGTTGATAACACTTGAAAATGTATGTACCATGTCATTACTCACAAATTTGGGATACACACAAGATGATTTATTTCCTTCAACCAAAACGGTCCAATCATTCAATAGAAAGATACAAAAAGTGTTTGGTGAGATTGATTTACTTCTCCAAGTTGGTCCAACACATGCGACCACAACATTTTTATTGATACCACATGCGAGAGTCTGTGATATGTTATCGAGATGACCTTGGATTCATATACTTTGTGTGGTACCTTTCACAGTGCATGGGTGTCTTAAGTATATTCATGCCAACATGGTATTTATAATTTCAAGGATTCAATATGAATATCCTTTACAACAAGAAAAAATTTCTCTGTGATAGTTAATTATATGACCTACTAAGGTAATCATAAGCAAAATGGTAAGCACCAAGCAATCCTCTTTCCCAGGTGCCCCATATTGAGAGGCAATTACATCAAATATCTACAATGGATTCTTTGAGATCCTCATTTACACATCCACGGCCTAGCCAATCATTGATAACAAAGCACCATGTTTCAGAATGGGTACAAATACCAAATATTATACCAAACAAATGATAGAGCTTTAAATAATAGGAATCAAAACAGCTTCTACTAATACTTCACGACCATAGAGTCATATATGGCATACACAAAATGTTATAGATATTCTAGTTCCATATTTAGCACATATGTGTGATCCTTGGCAGCATGATTGGTTTAATATACCACATACAGATTATAAGTCACCTTATGATCATCCCTTATATGGGATCATCAGCTAACTTTCACTTTTCAAACATATCACAAAATTCAAAAAACCAAATATTCAAGAAAATACAAAAACATTTAGTATGTCACATGTTTACTAGCTTTCTATATATATTGTTTACTTTATATTAGTAGATAGCATATCATTTCTTTACATACATATGTTTCAAAAATACTTGAGTGTGATACAGATATACATTAGATTTATGATGCATATGCATGTAGATGTCGGATATTTCATATTCTCACGTGACACACTACGTTTGGGGCATCTTGATTATATATGATCATGATTGACACAAGCTCTATTATTTTATGATCATTTCCATTTGAGCTTATATATTGATATTTGCACATACCTATACTCATGTTATTATCTTACACAATGTACTTTGATATGTTATTTTACATGACATTTTTTGTTAACACATGTATGCAAGGACTAGTATGATATGTTTATACTAGTTGCTTCTATTTCATTTACTTCATCTCTTAACATGGCTTATTTGAGTGTACTTCTTGTTTGCTTATTTGTCTTGCTTGTGAAACATTTAAACATGTCCCTTGCTTGTTGGCCATAGTGCCCTAAGTGTTGCTTATTTATTTGGTATGTGAACATTTTCATGTTCTCATCTTGAATGTGCAACATTTGAACATGCCCCTTGTTTGTGGTCTCCTTAGACCCTCTTTACGTGATTTTTAGTGCCCTTGTGTGTGTGTTTGATTATCTTTTGAGTTTTTTATCTTCTAGGCATTGTCATGATCCATATCCTAAATCTTAGGGCTTCTTATGTATACATATTGCGAGCTTTATATATATATATATATATGCTTTGATGTGATACTACTATATGATTATTTACTACATGGTTCACACAGATATAGCATAATCATCTTATCATTTTGATATAATGTGACTATCACTTTTTCATTCCCCTCACCTCAAAAGGGAAGACATATCAACGGGGGTATGTCATAGAGACATGACTCCACATACATACAATTGACATAAATGACATAATTTGATTTAGTTTACATGATTTAGATATACACATGGGATAAAATTTTATGCATTTGATATAGATTTGGGATAGAGTTTTCATATTTGTAATATATATTATACACATTTTACATAGCAGATATTATATTTTGATAGATATTTCATCTTGAAACATATTCTAAGGTGCATATGCCATGTAAATGCACCAAATTATATATACATTATTCATATTTTATCAATATTCATGCACTGACCCTTCCAAGATTGCACCATTTGAGCTTTATCTATTGTAATAGTTAGTTTCTTTGATTAATGTGATCAAGATTTTATGCTCTCAATGGACTTGGTACTACTATTATTACGGGTTGATATGGTTACACCATTTGAATCAGATGAGATTGGCTAGATTATGTTATATTTGAGTTATGTTATTGAGATTATAAGCTCTCAATGGACTTATATGTTGGAATATTGTCATTGATGTCAACAGAATTGTTGATGGAAGTGAACAGAATTGTTGCCGAAATTGAACGAAAATGTTGATGGAAGTGAACGGAATTGTTGATGAAAATGTTGACAGAAGTGAACAGAATTGTTGACGAAAATGTCGACAGAAGTGAACAGAATTATCGACGAAAATGTTGACGGAATTGTCAACCTTGGCTGACCTATTAGGAGGAGTTGTGACCATTGAAGAGTCACGACCTTAATTTGTGCTTTTCATGGGTTATAAATAAGTGCATAATGAATGGCAAAAGAGTAGATTCGAAAGTAGAAGATATATAAAAGAAGAGCAGAATTTTTAAAGTCAAATTTTGTGAGAATATTGAAAAGAAAAAATCAGCAAGTATAAGGAAGAGTATAGCAGCAAAAACACTCAAGTGTAGATCGAATCTAAAGGAGATAAAGAAAGTGTTCTATCATCCATTGTTTTGATAACAAATTTGAGATAGAAGAGTGATTTTTTCTAAGAAGGTTGGTGCCTTCGTTTTGAAGAGATTGGTGTCTCTTGCTGAGTTGGTGCTCAGTGAAAGGGGTCAGTGCTCCTATAGGTTGGTGCCTACAAAAAAAAATTTGGGGTTGGTGATCCAGTAGGTTGGTGCCTACGAATATTTATATTAAGATAATTCTTCATGGTTTTCTCTCGAAAGGGTTTCCATGCAAATCTATGTTTATTTGCATTGTATTCTTTGATTGCTTTAAATATAATAATTGCAGAGTAATTTGAGGTTTTGAATTTAAGATTTATAGTCGAAAGTTAAAAAATATCTTATATTGATTCACCCCCTCTCAGTATAAGCTTGTGCTTAACAATTGGTATCAGAGCCGGTTCCTTCGATGTTAGCACAACTGCTAGAAGGTAGATCTTGGAAAGCACATATGGCAGGATCTCAAGTGCTAGATGGTTTCTCCACTAATAAGGCTCCTTTGTTCGATGGAACGAATAACACATTTTGGAGCATAAGAATGAAGACTTACTTGATGGCCCTAGGTTTTGATATTTGGCAAGTAGTGGTAATAGGATACACAACACCACATATTTCACCAACGAATGCCATCGAAAAAAAGGCCAGTGAGAACAATGCGAAAGCTATGAATGCAATCTTATGCAAGCTTTCATAAAATGACTTTGTTAAGGTTATGCATTATGAATCTGCAAAAGAGATTGGGGATAAACTCAACACTATTTATGAAGGTGATAGTAAGGTTAGAAAAGCAAAACTCCAAACCCATCGAAGGCAGTTTGAAAGTTTAAAAATGAAGAATGATGAAAACATTTCTGGGTATCTTCTTTGTGTCGATGAGATTGTTAATGTCATTCGAGGACTCGAAGAGAAAATTGAAGAATTTGTGATCGTTCAGAAAGTCCTGAGGTCCCTACCATTGAGATTTGATGTGAAGGTCTCTGCCATTGAAGAAATGAAGGATTTAGACACGATGACAATGGACAAGCTCCATGGAATTCTTATGGCCTATGAAATGAGAATTGAATCTGAGAGACAGTTGAAGAAGGAAGCATCATTCAAGGTCTCGAAGAAAGAGAAGATCAAAGAACCAGAATCAAGTAAAAATTCAAGTAGTGAAGAACATGAAAATGAAGCTCTATTCATTCAGAAGCTAAAAAAAGGATTGGGCAAATAGAAAGGAAAGTTACCATTTAAATGCTTTAATTGTGGTAAAATTAGTCATTTTGTAGCCAAATGTCCAAATAAAGGAAATAGCGATGATGGGAGAAACAAATCAAAGTAAAAAAATGGATTCAAGCCGAGTAAAGACAAACAAAGATTTGAGAAACAAAAGAAAAGCCTATACTCCAAGAGGTATAGCAGCTCATCTGAAGAAAACAAAGAAAGTGATGTTGAGAGTGATAATGAAGAGATTATGTTCATGTCTATAGAAGAAAATGCCACCACCAGCAAAGATAATTCGGAGGAAGATGAAGACATGGAAGAAGAAGGTGAAGTGAACCTTGAAGAAGAACTTATTTGTGCGTTGGAAGAAATAAAAGCATTTAAGAAGAAGAATCAGAAACTAAAGTTACAACTTCAAGAATATGAAAAAGAGAATCGAGACTTCAAAATGAAGACATCACAAGTCTTTGAGGAATCAAACAAGGTAATCACTGATCTAAAATTCCAAATCGAAGAAGCAAAGAAAATTGAAGAAGATCTAACGGATCAGCTAAAGAAGAAAGGAGAAGACTGTGAAAGGTATGAATTTGAAATAGATGTTTTAAAAAGGTATCTAGAAAAGGTGAATTCTAAAATAACAAGTGAATTGAAATCTGAGAAAAGCACTCAAGTTTTGAATAAGATTTTAGAGAGTCAAATATCACCATCTAACAAGTCAGGCATTGGGTATGAGAAGGAAAAAGAGAAATCTAAGAGCTATGTTGAAACTCTTAAGGAACCAATGAAAAAGGAGACCAAGAAGGAAGAAGCCAAAACTACAAAAACCAACTCTATCAACAAAGAAAGCAAAGGAGAACAAAACTTCAGAAGACCGTTTGCTCCAAGATGTACAAATAAAACCAGGTTTGGTAATTATTTTGCTGGATATTGTTATTATTGCAATCATTTTGGTCATAAGAAATTAGATTGTAGAAAGAGAGCCAAGGATATTGAAGTTAGGAGCAGAAACAAAGGAACCTATGGAGCTTCGAATAGAAACTACAATTCATTTGCTCCCTTATCAAACTTTGATGAAGCTATAGTTTGTTTACAAGTGCAAAAACTATGGACATATAGCATGTTATTGTAGAAGTGTTTTTGAATCTATAAGACAAGATCAAAAGTTCAAAGCTCCAGTGATAAAGAAAAGGGAACCATCAAAGACCTCGAAGAAGAAGCAAGAAGAATCCATGATTGTTCAAATAGCAATCCATGCTAGAGATGGATAACAATGGTTCATTGATAGTGGATGTTCGAGACACATGACTAGAGATAAAAGCAAATTCATCTTGTTAAAAAAGGTCAATGAAGGCACAGTGAAGTTCAGAGACAACACTACAGCCAAAATAATAGGAAAAGGTACACTTAGTCTCGATAATGGAAAAATCAAAACAAAAAATGTGTTTTAAGTGGAAGGTTAAAGCATCATCTTCTAAGTGTTAGCCAAATGTGTGATCAAGGACACACACTCAAGTTCTTTTATAAAGTTTGTGAGATCAGAAAAAGAGACGCGGGAGAACTAATTGCAGATGCTCATAGAACCACAAATAACTTATACATGGTTGGAGAAATGAGAGGAGAGAAATGTCGTTGTCTGAGTCAAGTTGAAGAAAGTTGGCTATGGCATAGAAGGTTAGGGCACATAAATTTTGATAATCTTGTGAAAATCAACAACAAATAGGCTGTGCGAGATATGCCCAAGATAACAAAACCTTCAAGCACTCTATGCAAGCAATGCCAACATGGGAAGCAAACCAAAACAAGGTTCAGAATGAAGGAATATTCGACCACCAAGCCACTAGAGTTGATTCATACGGATCTTTGTGGTCCTACCAAAACTAAAAGCATGCGAGGTGAGAGCTACTTTATGTTTTTCATTGATGATTATACTAGAATGACATGGGTAGCCTTTCTAAAATAAAAATTAGAAGCATTTGAAAAGTTTAAAGCTTTCAAGGCATTAGTAGAAAATGAAAAAGAGCTAAAAATAAAATATCTAAGTTCAGATCGAGGAGGTGAGTTTATTTCAAATGAATTCATTGAGTTTTGTGAAGATCATGGAATTAAGAGACAATACTCAGCTGCAAGGACTCCACAACAAAATGGAGTGGTGGAAAGGAAAAATCGAACCATTCAAGAGATGGATAGAACTATGTTGAATGAATCTAAGCTATCAAATAGATTTTGGAGAGAAGCAGTTAATACATTAGTATATATCTTGAATAGAGGGCAAATCAGAGTTAATAATGACAAAACTCCTTATGAATTGTGGAAAGGAAGACCATCTTAAATCAAAAATTTCAAAATGTTTGGAAGTAAATGTTTTATCAACAGGAATCAAGAAAACTTGGGCAAATTTGATTCAAGAGCTGACGGAGGAATTTTTCTTGGTTACTCCATAAAAAGCAAAGCCTATAGATGTTATAACAAAAGGCTACAAACTATTGTAGAAAGTGCTAGTGTTAGAATAGATGAGATCATGAATCAAAAGGCAAAAGAACCTTCAGAAGAGCCTCTAGAAATACCCAATCTTGTAGAAGAAGGGGAGGAAGAAAATGTAGAAAAATTGAGTGAATCTGAAAGGCAGGACACCAAAGCACCATCTCGCTTTGTTCAGAAGAATCATGCTGAAAGTTAGATCATTGGAAACATTGATGCTGGGATGCAAACCAGAAGAAGAATTGTAAGTATCCCTAAGCATGTAAATTCTTCTTTGTTATCCAAGGTAGAGCCTAAGAATTTTTCTGAAGCTAGTCATGATAAACATTGGGTAAAAGCAATGGAAGAAGAGTTAGATCAAATTGAGAAGAATGAGACTTGGGAACTTGTGCCCAGGCTAATGGATCAGAATGTAATTGGCACTAAATGGGTTTTTCAAAACAAATTGAATGAAAATGGCCAAGTCACTCGAAACAAAGCAAGGTTGGTATGTAAGGGTATGCTCAAGTAGAAGGTGTAGATTTTGAAGATACTTTTGCTCCTGTTGTTAGATTAGAAGCAATTCGAATATTTCTTGCATTTTCAGTATTCAAAAATTTCAAAGTTTATCAAATGGATGTTAAATCAACATTTCTAAATGGCAATCTAGAAGAGGAAGTTTACATAGAATAGCTAGAAGGATTTCTCTTATCAGAAAACAAGGATTATGTGTGTAAGTTGAAGAAGGCTTTATACGGATTGAAACAAGCTCCTAGAGCATGGTATGCTAGGCTTGATAAATACCTACAAGACTAAGGATTCAAGAGGAGATATGTTGATAGTAATCTTTACATCAAAACTGAAGGAGATCACCAGTTAATTATTGTGGTGTATGTAGATGATATAATCTTTAGAGGAGACAATGAGGAAATGTCTAAGATATTTGTCGAAGATATGCAAAAGGAATTTAAGATGTCCATGTTAGGTGAGTTGTCATTTTTCCTTGGTTTATAAATCTCTCAATCTAACAAAAGAATATTCATATCCCAAAGCAAGTATGTGAAGGAGATGTTGAAGAAATTCCATATGGAGGAGTGTGCCCCTGTTAGCACACCTATGGCTATAGGTACGAAGTTGAGCAAAGATGATGAATCTCTGAATACTGATTAAACTCTTTACAGATCAATGATTGGGAGTTTACTATATGTGATGGCATCTAGGCTAGATATCATGCAAGCAGTAGGTATGGTTGCATGATTTCAAGCAGCTCCAAAAGAAACACATGTGCAAGCCATGAAACGTATATTTAGATATTTAAAGAGAACCTTGGATTATGGGTTGTGGTACCTAAGAGGTAAAGACTTCACATTGGTAGCGTACATGGATTCAAATTGGGTAGGTTGTGTAGATGATAGAAAAAGTACAAGTGGAGGAGCATTCTTTCTTAGAGATAGCCTAGTATCTTGGTTGAGTAAGAAGCAGAATTATGTATCTCTATCCATAGCAAAAGTAGAGTCCATAGCGGCAGTGTTATGTTGTACACAAGTTCTATGGATTAAACAAACCTTGAAAGATATCAAAGTAGAGTATAATCATCAAATCTCCATATTCTGTGATAATACTAGTGCGATAAGTATTTCAAAGAATCCAATTATGCATTCCAGAACTAAGCATATCCCTATACAGTATCATTACTTGAGAGAACAGGTGGCAGAACAAGTAAAATTGGAATATGTTTCCACATCCGAACAAATGGCAGATATCTTCACTAAGCCACTTCCAAAGGACACATTTGAGTACCTATGATAGAAGTTGGGAGTAAATTTTTTTGTATCTTGCCACTGAAGGGAAGCATCAGCTCAGGGGGAGCTAAGTACTAGCTCTTGGATAGACCCTTTGCCATTGATGTCAAAGGGGGAGAAGTACAAAAATAGGATGTCATAGAAAGGGGGAGCTACAACAAAAAAAGATTAAGACAGAAGAGACAGTGCAGCAAGGGGGAGCAGTTTTAGAATGTGGTTGCCATCAATGAGAAAGGGGGAAATTGTTGGAATATTGTCATTGATGTCAACGGAATTATTGACGAAAGTGAACAGAATTGTTGTCGAAATTGAATGAAAATGTCGATGGAAGTGAATGAAATTGTCGATGGAAGTGAACGGAATTGTTGATAGAAATGCCGACAGAAGTGAATGGAATTTTTGACAAAAATGTCAACAGAATTGTCAACCTTGGCTGACCTATTGGGAGGAGTTGTGACCATTCAAAAGGACCTTTGCACTTGAAGAGTCACGACCTTAATTTTTGGCTTTCTGTAGGTTATAAATAAGTGCATAACAAATGGAAAAAGAGTAGATTCAAAAGTAGAAGATATATAAAAGAAGAGCATAATTTTTAAAGGCAAATTTTGTGAGAATATTGAAAAGAAAAAATCATCAAGTATAAGGAAGAGTATAGCAGTGAAAACACTCAAGTGTAGATCAAATCTAAAGGAGATAAAGCAAGTGTTATATCATCCATTGTTTTGACAACATATTTGAGATAGAAGAGTGATTTTTTTGAGAAGGTTGGTGCCTTCATTTTAAAGAAATTGGTGTCTCTTGATGAGTTGGTGCTCAGTGAAAGGGGTCAGTGCTCCTATAGGTTGGTACCTACAAAATTGTTTTTGGGGTTGGTGCTCCAGTAGGTTGGTGCCTATGAATATTTATATTAAGAGAATTTCTCGGTGGTTTTCTACCGAAAGGGTTTCCATGCAAATCTGTGTCTATTTGCATTGTGTGGTTTTGCATTGTATTCTTTGATTGCTTTGAATATATTAATTGTGGAGTAATTTGAGGTTTTGAATTTAAAATTAATAGTCGAAAGTTAAAAAATATCTTATACTGATTCACCTCCCCTCTCAGTATAAGCTTGTGCTTAACATTACAACAACTCACCTTTATATTGGATTGGGAACATGAGCACCCTCCAATTCCCATCTTCACATCTCCAAAGTTTAGTTGTGAACCTTTCTCTAATGCTTTAGCAAATAAACATCAAAGTAAATTATCAAGGGGCAACATGGTTGTATTGACACATGTGTACTCCTTGTTTTATTTTGTTTCAAACAATTTCAATTATTCATTTTTAAACTATATACATTAATTACACTTGTGACATGTTCTTGGTTATAGGTCATACACATACAACAAATTCAAATGTGAATCATGCAAAGCAAGGTGTGTTGTACACACCAAGGTTCACATTTTTTTTAAACTAGTAATTTCATCTTTATGCATTATTAAATTAAAGGGAGGACAAATGTAGATGCTTAAATATGCATTTATATGTTAAACTAGCCTTGTACACTTGACAAATAACACTCAAGACTCTATCCTTCAATTCTAGACCTTCTTTATAGCCGATAGACTCGCCTTAGGCATCCCATTGGGCCTAAATGTTTATCGTATAGTTTTACCCTGATATTTTGATTACCCATATCATATGTAGCCCATAGTATGCTTGAATTATGATATATATTCTTCATTATCAGTTACATATCTCCAACAACCTTTTATTTTCCTAGATAGTTGTGTTCAAGCTTGGACACATCGACGCTACTGTGATGGATCCAATATAAGTGTCATTATCTTCTAAACACTCAAATTTTTAAATCTTTCGATATGTATGAGTCAGCTTAATAAGTTCCATTAACCCTTCTGTGGGAATATTTTTGAAAAGTGTGGTATAAATACAAGTTAAAGCCAACTCATTATTCATCTAAAAAAATACCAAACAAGCACTTATTCAAACACTCAAAGTTGCAAATCTTTCGATATGTATGGGTTGGCCTAATAAGTTTAATTAACCCTTCCATGGAAATATTTTCAAAAAGTGTATTATAAATACAATTTTAAACCAACTCATTATTCATCTAGAAAAATACCAAACAAGCACTTATTCTAGCCCATTCAATCAATAGCAAAACTAAGTTATATTTCCCTATTCTTTCATATTTATATATCAGCCATATGAGCAGTCATATTACAAGTCTAAATCTTTCAAAGAGCAGTGTATGGGCCATATTTATCAAGTTACAAGATAGATCATTTACATGCACTTGCATACAGTATATTGCACCCTTATGCACACACTGATCCAGGTGGATCCATGTACCATTCTATTTTTCAAAGTGTCAGGATCTTGCTCCACCACAATAAGAGCACATATGATTACTTCTTGTATTAGTAACTAAACATGAAATTTAACCAGAATCAATAAGTAACTAGAAATATGAAACAACATAGGATATAAGAGACAATACACAATTGTATTATATACACAGAAGAAAATACAATAAGGAAGATGCCACTTCTTCCTCCACCTCAAAGGCTCACCACACCTCAAGACCTTCTTCCCTCTCTCTCTTGGTCCCAAAAATCAACTCCAATATAGAATTGATGTTCACCTCTCCAACCAGTCAGTAACAACGCTGCCAGTTCACCAAGCACACAACCATACTCCAAGTAGATCTCCCATGAACCTTCAACCTGCAATTCAATAGACCATACTCACAATTGTAGATCTCTCTACACCCCTGAAGAACCCTTCTTCAACTAGTACCCCGGTGGATCAGCTCCTTAACCTTGCAGACCTTGCAACTCTCCCTGATCAAACACTCTCAGCACCCCTTTGGAACTAGGAGGAGCTACACTAGCTCTCTCTAAAAGCTCTATGGCTTTCTAGCACACACTAATAATACAGCCCATGAGTCCATATATAGATCTCATGCTTACAATAATTAGACTAATCTAATTACAATAATTAGACTCACAACTCAAGACTACGACTAGCCTTCAACATGCAAACTAGCAGTCCAAAAATAGACTCTCCCAGATTCGTCATGCAAACTGCTTGTTCTCACACAGGCTGCCGACGTCGGCACCTCTATGACCGATGTCGGCCGACTGGTGACCGATGTCGGTTGCTTCCTCTTTGCTATATGACCGACGTCGGCTGATCAGACCGATGCCATTTTTCCTGCAACTGATTTTGCAACTCCCACAACTCTGGATCCTCCTTAACTTCTCCTATTTGCATCCTGGTGAAGCTTTTAGCTCCACAACATAACACAAAGTCTTCAAATTTAATTCAAATCATTTTCAAATTTTAGTACTCGTCGAGATATTTACGACGCTTTTTTTGGTTTGCAAAATGGACACCGTATGCAAAAGTTATAGGCCACTGAAGTTTTGGTTCGACAGGGAAAAATTTGGTGTCAAAAATGACGTGGCACAGTTGCGAAATGCCAACTGGACCAATCTCCATTTGACACATGGCAAATAATTAGGGACAAAAATTTGGTTAGGTGTTATTTATCACATGTTATTTGAAATTTTCAAGCATGCCACGCCACCTTGCCATGTCTATCACGCCACCCAAGGAAAAATTCAAACTTGGCACCCAAGAAGGAGTCAAGACGCCTAGAAAGGAGAGCCTGAGCGCCTAGAAAGGAGGAGGGAGTTTTGAAATTGAGACCTGGCACCTAAAGGCTAAGGTCTTGACCGCTTCAGCCACAGTGGCGGAAATGTTATAAAAGGGAGTTATTTTTACTTGTATTAACACGGATTTCTGACTGTGTAAAGAGAATTAAGAGGATTAGAGCATTGTTTTTATCTTGTACGGCCTTGGAATTTTGTTTTCAGGTCCAAAAGAAATATTTGCAGGCATATAAAGATCAGAGAAGGTGAAATTGAAGATTTGTAAAGGTTTTGAAGCCATCTGTTGCAGCATTTTAATAAAACGGTCCTCACTATTGGGCAGACCAAGAGATGTAGGGTATTGAAGCCGAACTCCATTATCAACTTGTTGGTGTTATCTTTGATTTTCTCTAATTATTATTGCATTCTAATCTTCATTTTAATTCTAATTTTACTTTCTTTATGCAAATTAAACACAAGAAAGTAAAAATTTTGAAGATCTCATAAACATGAACAAATAAGTTTCGAATGTAATACACTTGTATTTTTAAGTTTACAGATCATATTTTTGGTATCAGAGCGGTTGTTATTTAACAGTGATTACTAGTGTATGTTGACAAGGTCTAAATCCCAAAAGGGTGAAGGAAAACTCGTTGAGTATAATCCAGAGATTGGTTTAAGGCATGCTTCAAGGATGGTTGAAGAGATATAATCCAAACAAGCTTTTCATCGATCTTTCATGGACATGAGAAGCATGGTTGAGGAACTATATCGTGACAAACAAAGGAAATTCGAGAATGAAAAAGAAGGTGATTCACAAGAATCAAAAGGTAAAAAAATAGAAAAACCTTCTCCATCAGATGATGGTAAAAAAACTGTGGAATCTCTCCCTTCACTAAAATTGGATATTAAGTTTGAATTACCAATGTTTAATGGCGAAGTTAATGCTAAAAAGTTGGATAATTAAGTCAAGCAGATTGAAGTTTATTGCAGGGTCCAAAAGATTGCAGGGGATGAGTCAAAAATTCATTTGGCTACTCTTCGTATGGGAGGTACAGCTCTCATCTGGTGGGACAGTAAGTTGAAGGAAGCCGAGCTTCAAAAAGGTAACTCAATTTCTACTTGAAATGAATTTATTAAAGAACTCATAAAGCAATTCTATCATTTAGGCTATATGCAACAAGCCATGATGGATTGGCAAAGTTTCAGACAAGGAAAAGGCCAAAGTATTCAAGATTATACACAAGATTTTAAGAAAAAAGCTTTACTTTTGAATGTTCCTCTATACACACAAGAAACACTGCTAAAATATATAGGTGGGTTGCATAGTTACTTAAGACATATGATTCTTATGTTCAATCCCACTAATTTAGATGCAGTATGTGTTCAAGCCACTCATTTAGACGCTAGAGGAAAATAATCAAAAGAATCTTTTCCTAAAGTAAAAAGTAAGCAATCTAATGTTAAGCATTCCAAAGGGGAAAGTTCATCAGGAAAGGGTAAATAGAAATCCACTTATACTGTTAAAAAAGAAAAAGAAGGAAAACCATTTTGTAATCATTGCAAAAAAAATCATGATGAGTCTAAGTGTTGGAAACTACATCCTGAGTTAAGGCCTAAAAAGTTTCAAAAGAAAGAAAAGAAGGCTAATGTTATGGTTCAAGACTTAAGATCAGATTTAGGTGATGAAACTAAGATCACAACTATGGGTTTACATAAAGATTTTTCTCATTCAATTTCTAGCACTAAGTCATCAAATGATGCATCTTCTTCTAGACAGAATTTTGTGCATGTTGATAAGAAAATAAATGAATTGTTCCACATTAGAGTTGTTTCAAAGCATACTAAGATTAACACTCTATTTGATAGTGGTTCACAAGCAAATTTAATTTCTGAAGAGGTTGTTAAGAAGATAGGCTTACAAACCAATCCCCGTCTGAAACCTTATCCACTAGGTTGGGTGTGTGACAATGTGAAGCTACAATTCTCACAAACTTGTAGGCTAAGGTTTGCCATCACATCCAAGTTCGTAGATGAGGTTGAGTTAGATGTTGTTCCATTGGACATATGTGGGATTGTTTTGGGAAGCCCATATGTTTATGATAGAAAAGTAATCTTCTATAGAGAGGAGAATAAGTACTTGCTTGTTAAGAATGGCATTGAATATATAGTTAGAGCACATCACATTAGAACAAGTCTTTCCTTGGTTACAGCAGGGCAAATGAAAAGACTAGTTAATTCAAGCAAGATTGTTTATCTCATGTTGATTAAGTCTAAGGAAAAAGAATATTCTCAATCTTTGGAAAAATTTGATCCTAGACACAAGAATGAATTGGTTGAAATCATTTCTACTTACGATGATGTATTTCAGGATCCTAAGGGCTTACCTCTTAAAAGGGGAGTTCAACATGAAATTCAGCTATTGTAGGATTCTCCTCTCCCTAACATTGGCATGTATAGGTTATCAGTGGTGGAAAATGAAGAAATAAAGAAATAGGTAATGGATCTATTGGATAGAGGTGATATTTGTCTAAGTTCATCTCCTGTTGGTTCGCCAATTATTTTGGTGCCAAAGAAAGATGGCACTTGGCGAATGTGTGTTGATTTTCATGCTTTAAACAAAATTACTATTAAGAATCATTACCCTCTTCCTCGTATAGATGATTTGTTAGATCAATTAAAACATGCTATTTATTTCACTAAGCTGGATTTGAGAAGTGGATATCATCAAGTAAGAATTAATGAAGGTGATGTATGGAAAACTGCCTTTAAGACAAAACAGGGATTGTTTGAATGGCTTGTTATGCCTTTCGGCTTGTGTAATGCCCCAGCTACATTCATGAGGTTGATGAATGATGTTTTTAGATAGTTCTTTGATGATTTTTTTATAGTTTACTTAGATGATATATTGATTTTCGGCAAGTCATGGGAAGAGCATGTGATCCACATTAAGAAAGTCATGGATGCATTACGAAGGGAAAAACTTTATCTGAAAATGTCAAAATGTGAATTTGGCAAGACCTCTTTGATATACTTGGGTTACTTTGTAGGACATGGTAAATTGAAAATTGATCCTGCAAAAGAGGCAGTCATTGTTAATTGTCCTACACCCACTAACACAACTGAGGTTAGGAGTTTTCTTGGTGCAGTATAGTTTTGGAGGAAGTTTATTGCTCAATTTTCATATATTGCATCACCTTTGCATTCTTTGACAAGTGTGAAATAGGTCTTTCAGTGGGGAGGCAAACATTAAAAAGCCTTAGATACTTTGAAACAAAAGATAAGTACTGCTCCGGTCTTGGCACTCCCTGATATACAACCATTTGAGATCGAGACAGATGCAAGTGAGTATGCTATGGGAGTTATTTTAATGCAATGTAAGAAACCAGTTTGTTATCATTCTGAAACCTTTACAAGTGCAGTAAAAAAATATCCAACTTATGATAAGGAATTGTATGCGTTGGTTCAAAGTGTTAAAAAATGGAAACATTACTTAATGGGCAAAGAAACAATAATACATACAGATCATCAGCCCTTACATTATCTCCAATCACAAACTAAGCTACAACAGTCTAGACATTTTCGTTGGATGGATTTCTTACAACAATTTCATCTTCTGATCAAGTATAAAAAAGGAATTAAAAATAAGGTTACAGATATGCTATCTAGGCCTCCTATGGTTTTTGCATCTATTCTTTTACAACATGGTTATTTGTCTCATGAAAGTTATAAAGAACAATATGTGAATGATCTTGATTTTCAAGATGTTTATGAAGACTTGATGAGTAGTAGACAAGTAGAAGAATTGGACTATCATGTACACAATGATCTTTTGTATCATTTGGGTAAACTACGTATTCCTCAAAAAGAGAGGTTGCACATGATTAGAGAAGCACATACTTCTCTTATTTCTAGTCATTTTGGAGTTGCTAAAATGGTTGCACATTTGAAAATATATTTTTATTGGCCTCATATGCAGGAAAATGTTGTTAAATATATAAGGGGATATACTCTTTGTGCCACAAGTAAATCGAGTAACAAGAAATTGGGACTTTACACTCCTCTACATGTTCCTACTCGCCCCTGGGAAAGTATCTCTATGGATTTTGTGGGGGGATTGCCTATGACACAAAGAAAACATGACTATTTATATGTGGTTGTGGATAGATTTAGCAAAATGTGTGTTTTGATTCCTTGCACTAAGCAGACTACTGGTGAAGGCACTGCATATTTGTTCTTTAAACATGTATGGGTTCATTTTGGTTTGGCTACTTCAATTATTTTTTATCAGGATTCTCGATTTATTGGGGAGTTTTGGTCAACTTTGTGGGGACTAATGGACACTAAATTAAAAAAGAGCACTGCATTTTGTTAAGGTGTGGAGCTAAAAGCTTCACCAAAGGAGCGTTTTGCAAAGTTGCAGGTTTACACAGTCACCGGCGTCGGTCAGGGGTGACCGATGTCGATCAGGAGTAGAACAGGAGATGCCGGCGTCGGTCATGGATCGACCGACGTCGATCACAGGCAAACAAGCAGGAACTGACGTCAATTACCTGTGTGTCCAGAAAGCTATTTCCGTGGACAGAACAGAATGTTTGCATGTTAAGATTAAGTGATAGTCTTAAGTCCGCATCTCTATTATTAGTAAGACTATTTAGAGCCCTTGATTAGGAGGTGCATCTAATGGCTGTAGTTATATGCTCATGTTTCCTAATTATTATATAATAGGATAGATCTTCATAGCTTATTGTAGTGTAAAGTGTTGAACAATACAGAATTGTACATGTGAATCATTCCAAGTTATTGGAGTTGATTGTAATTGAGAGAGAGAGCTCTTGAGGGAAAGAGATCTAGAGAGAGATTTGTACATCTGAGAGAGGTGTGGAAGAAAAAAAGTTTCTTCAATTGCATTCCTTCTGTAAAGAGTTTAATACTAGTTTTCAGGGTGGTTTCTTGTATCTCTTGTTCTTTGCTATTTATCATTCTAGTTACTTATCATTCTGGTCAATTCTGCATTTTATTGCTTTCATAAGTGTAATCAACATTGTTGGTTGATCTCCAACAAGTGTTATCAGAGCTCAGGTTGACTAACAGGTGTTTCAGATCTGGTTAGTGTGTATTGATTACAGGGTACTCACAGGGGTTTCTGTAAGAATTTCTGTTTGAGTGGGAGAAGCAATGGCAAAAAAAAGTAAACTGAGAATGGAGAAGTTTAATGGAAAAAATTATCAACATTGGAGAATGCAGATAGAGGATTATCTGTATCAAAAAGATCTATACTTACCGTTAGGTGGAGTTTCAAAGAAGCCCAAAGACATGGATGATGAAGAATGGGAAGTTCTTGATAGAAAGGCTCTGGGGTTTATAAGATTGAGTCTGGCATCTACTGTGATATCTAATTTATCACAGGCAAAGTCTACGATAGAGTTAATGACTACTTTAGCAAATTTGTACGAAAAACCCTCAGCTTCAAATAAGGTATATCTTATGAAGCAGTTATTTAATTTGCGAATGCAGGAAGGTGGATCTGTATCTAATCATCTGAATGATTTCTATGGAATTGTAAATCAATTAAGTTCAGTCAAAATAGTGTTTGATGATAAAATTAAAGCTCTTTTAATATTATGTTCTTTGTCTGAAAGCTGACATAGCTTAGTAATGGCAGTTAGTAATACTGCATCTACTTCAAATATTTTAAAAGTAGAGGATGTTGTTAGTGTAATTTTGAATGAAGAAATTTGCAAGAAAAGCACAAAGAAAACATCAGGGAATGCTTTAAGTTTTGAGAGAAGGGGAAGGCAAAAAGAGAAGAGCAAGAAAGGGAGATCAAGGTCTAAGTCAAATATGAGAGGTAGATCCAAATCCAAAAATGGCAGAAAGCCACAATGCTAAAATTGTGGAAAGATAGGGCACATAAGCAGAGATTGTTGGTCAAAGCCTAAGGAGGACAATCAACATGAAGGAAAAGAAGAAACAAAGGTTGCAGCTATTGCACAAGATGCTTTAATATTCTCTTTGCATAATAATATAGAATCTTGGGTTTTAGAATCTGGTGCATCTTTTCATGCTACCCCTAATAAAAAATATTTTAGTGACTATGTCCATGGAGATTTTGGAATAGTGTATTTAGGGGATGATGAGCCTTGTAAAATTATTGGCAAAAGAAAAGTGCAGCTGAAAATGCAGAATGGAAACACATGGGTGTTGAGAGATGTCATGCATGTTCCTAGCTTGAAGAGGAATTTGATTTTTGCAAAAAAGTTAGGGGATGAGGGTTGTACAGTAACTCTCACAGCTAAATCTTGGAAGGTGAACAAGGGTGCACTTGTAATGGCCAGAGGTAAGACAGTAGGTACTCTCTATTTATGTAATTGTGTTACTAATAATTCTCCTTCTGTATTATCTACTTCAGATGTGGATGCAAAGTTGTGGCACTCTAGGCTCGGCCACATGAGTGAGAAGGGAATGTCTATTCTTAAGTCAAAAGGTAAGCTTTCAGATTTGAAAAACATAGATCTGGATTTTTGTGAGCACTGTGTTTTTGGAAAACAGAAGAGAGTGAGTTTTCTCAAGACTAGGTCAACAAAGAAGCACAAGTTGCAGCTTGTTCACACAGACGTGTGGGGACCAGCTCAGGTTACTTCTATTAGAGGATCACAGTACTATGTTTTGTTCATAGATGATGCTACAAGAAAAGTATGGGTCTATTATATTAAGAAGAAATCTGATGTATTTGAGACTTTTAAGATTTGGAAAGCTATGGTTGAGAATAAAACAAGTAGGAGATTGAAGTGCCTGAGATCTGATAATGGTGGTGAGTTCTACAGCTATAAGTTCAACTGGTATTGTTATATGCATGGAATCCGCAGGCAAAAGATGATTCCAAGGACACCTCAACAAAATGGAGTTGCTAAAAGGATGAACAGAACAATAATGGAGCGTGTAAGGTGTATGAGATTGCATGTTAGTTTGCCCTTAGAGTTTTGGGTAGAAGCTATTGATACTGCAGTGTACCTGATTAACATAGGACCCTCTACAGCTTTGGATGGTGGAATTCCAAAAGAGGCATAGACAGGTTAAAAGGTAGATCTCTCATTTCTCAAAGTTTTTGGTTGTGAAGCCTTTGTGCACGTTGATAAGGAAAATAGAAAGAAGCTGGATGCTAAGTCTATGAGGTGCACATTTATTGGCTATGGCTCTAATGATTTCGGATTCAGGTTTTGGAATCTAAGAACTAACAAGATAATTAGGAGCCGTGATGTTGTTTTCAATAAAAAAGTGATGTATAGTGATCAGCTCAAGAAGTTAAATCAATCTGGGCAGAGCAATAAAGAATTGGACGAGGTAACGGTCCAAAATGAGCTTGCAAGAAAAATTAATCACAGATAGGAAAACACAGAGACCAACGTCGGCCAAGCAGGAACCGACGTCGGCAGGATATAAATTGATGTCGATCATACAGCGACCGACGTCGGCCAGGAAGGAACCGACGTCGGTCAGGGAGAATTGACATCGGCCAGTTACAGGCCTGGAGGTGATCGAGGTCGGTCACTATCAGAGAATTTGGGCGGACAGCGTGTTGTGAATGAGTCTCAGACGCCCATCAGGAGGTCAGAAAGGGTAAGTAAACCTCCAATTAGATATTCCTCTTCATTATTCTATTTATTGCTTACTGATGGTGGAGAACTAGAGAGTTTTGAAGAAGCAATACAGGGAGAATCCAAGAATCAGTGGGAGCGTGGCATGGTTGAGGAAATGGAGTCCTTGAAAGAGAACCAAACATGGGATTTGGTTGAGTTGCCAGCAGGAAAGAAGACACTGAAGAACAGATGGACCTACAGATTGAAAGAAGGTGAGAATGGACAGATGAGATATAAGGCCAGGTTGGTAGTGAAAGGATTTGCACAAAACCCAGGTATTGATTTTGGTGAGATTTTTTCTCCTGTTGTTAAAATGACTTTTCTACAGACTGTACTGTCTTTAGTTGCTATTGAAGATTTGCATCTTGAGTAGCTAGATGTTAAGACATCGTTTCTTCATGGAGATTTGGATGAAGAAATATATATGGATCAGCCGAAAGGATTTGAGGTCAAAGGTAAGGAGAAGCTAGTGTGCAGATTGAAGAAAAGCTTGTATAGCCTCAAGCAAGCTCCTAGACAGTGGTATTTGAGATTTGACAGGTTTATGACTGAGCATGGCTATAGTAGGTGTCAATCTGACCATTGTGTGTATTTTAAGAGATTGGATAATGGTAGATATATTATTATGTTATTGTATGTAGATGATATGCTGGTTGCAGGATCACACATGCAGGATATCTCTGAGCTTAAGGTGAAATTAGCTCACACGTTTACCATGAAGGATTTGGGAGCAGCAAAGAAAATCCTTGGCATGAGCATTAAGAGAGATAGGAAAAATCACATGTTGATTTTGTCTCAAGAGGATTATGTGAACAAGGTGTTGAAATGGTTTGATATGCAGGATGTAAAATCGGTAAGCACACCTTTGGCTGGACATTTTAAGTTGAGTAAAGAACAATGTCATAATTCACATGATGAGGTAGAGTACATGAGTAGAGTTCCATATTCTTTCGTAGTAGGGAGTTTAATGTATGCAATGGTTTGTACTAGACCAGATATTGCCCAAGCAGTGGGAGTTGTAAGTAAGTATATGGCCAATCTAGGGAAGGAGCACTGGAAAGCAATTCAGTGGATCCTTAGATATCTGAGAGGAATCAGTAGTAGGCATTTGTGCTATGGAGGTTCAGATACATCTCTACATGGTTATGTAGATTCAGATATGGCAGGTGATTTGGATGGCAGGAGGAGCACCACAGGATATGTTTTCACTGTTGGTGGAACGGCGGTTAGCTGGATATCAAAGTTGTAGAAGGCTGTTGCCTTGTCAACTACAGAAGCAGAGTATATTGCAGTCACAGAGGCTAGCAAAGAGATGATATGGATGACACAGTTCATGAAAGAGCTAGGAAAAGAGCAAGAGAGTTGCAGATTATATAGTGATAGTCAAACTGCAATTCATTTGGCTAAGAATTCAACCTTTCATTCAAGAACAAAGCATATACAGCTTAGGTACCACTTCATAAGACAGGTATTGGAGGATGGTGAGTTGAAGCTGGAGAAGATTCATACAGATAAGAACCCTGCTGATATGCTAACCAAAACGGTAACAAAGGAGAAGTTGAATCTTCATTCAACTTCTGTTGGTCTTCATGATTGAGTTTGAAGATGGAGGAGCTAGAAGATGTTGTTGTACAGGTACTGGTGCAACTGTTTATCTCCAAGTGGGAGATTGTTAAGGTGTGGAGCTAAAAGCTTCACCAAATGAGCATTTTGCAAAGTTTCAGGTTTACACAGTCACCAGCGTCGGTCAGGAGCGACCGATGTCGGTCAGGAGCAGACCAAGAGATGCCGGCTTCGGTCATGGATCGGCCGACGTCGGTCACAGGCAAACAGGCAAGAACTGACGTCGATTACCTGTGTGTCCAGAAAGCTATTTTTATGGATAGAACAGAATGTTTGCATGTTAGGATTAAATGATAGTCTTAAGTCCGCATCTCTATTATTAGTAAGACTATTTAGAGCCCTTGATTAGGAGGTACATCTGATGGCTGTAGTTGTATGCTCATGTTTCCTAATTATTATATAATAGGATAGATCTTCATAGCTTATTGTAATGTAAAGTGTTGAACAGTACAGAATTGTACATGTGAATCATTCCAGGTTGTTGGAGTTGATTGTAATTGAGAGAGAGAGCTCTTGAGGGAAAGAGATCTAGAGAGAGATCTGTACATCTGAGAGGTGTGGAAGAAAAGAAGTTTCTCCAATTGTATTCCTTCTATAAAGAGTTTAATACGAGTTTTCGGGGTGGTTTCTTGTATCTCTTGTTCTTTGCTATTTATCATTCTAGTTACTTATCATTCTGGTTAATTCCACATTTTATTGCTTTCATAAGTGTAATCAACATTGTTGGTTGATCCCCAACACATTTCATCCACAAACCGACGGACAAACAGAGGTTGTGAACCACATTGTGGTACATTTGCTTAGGGGTTATAGCAATAAAAATCCAAAGTTATGGGATGAACAATTGTGTTACATACAGCATGCATATAACCAGGCACTTCATTCTTCTACTATGAAATCTCCATTTGAAGTTTGTTATGGATACTTGCTTAAATCTCCTCTAGATGTTTGCTATGGATAGGATACAGCTGTTGGTGAACCAAAATAAGCCATTTGAGCCAAGAAGTTCATTGAAAAAATACATCTCATTCATCAGACTGTTCGTACTCAATTGGAGAAAAGTCAAGCCAAGTACAAAGCCAGGCATGACAAACATTGTATTGATTACCAATTTTTTGTAGGTGATATGGTATGGCTTCACATTAGTAAGGAAAGACTAACAGGTGAAGGTAAAATTTTGAAACCAATCCGGTATGGTCCTTTTCAGATAACGGAAAAAATTGGCACAAATGCTTTTCGATTAGACTTACCATCTTACATGTAGATTTATTCAGTTGTAAGTGTGGAAATTTTGAAATTGTATGAGCCTCCAATGATCATTGATCATAATGAAAGTGTATCCATTCCTTCCGTTGATTTTTCTCCTGAATATCTAACAGAATTGCAGGAAGATACTATACTTGACAGGAATATGCGGACTTCGCGAAGAGGTAATGTTGAATATCTTCATGTTGGTCTCAAAGGGATGCACCCAAGCAAGGCCATATGGATGGAAGTTGGAAAGGTGAGGGAAAAATACCCTCACCTCATTACCAATTAATTTCAACTTTCGGAGGTCCAAAAGTTCCTAGTGGGGAAGAATGATCCAGGTGGATCCATGTACCATTCTATTTTTCAAAGTCTTCAAATTAAGTTCAAATAATTTTCACATTATAGTACTCGTCGAGAGCTTTTTGACACTTTTTGTAGTTTGCAAAACGGACACCATATGCAAAAGTTATAAGCCGCTAAAGTTTTGGTTCTACAGGGAAAAATTTGGTGTCAAAAATGACGTGGCACAGTTGCGGAATGCCAAGTGGACCAATCTCCATTTGACACGTGGCAAATAATTAGGGGGAAAAAAATTTGTTAGGTGTTATTTATCACATGTTATTTGAAATTTTCAAGCATGCCACACCACCTTGCCATGTCTATCACGCCACCCAAGGAAAAATTCAAACTTGGCGCCCAAGGAGTCAAGGTGCCTAGAAAGGAGAGCCTGAGCGCCTAGAAAGGAGAAGGGAGTTTTGAACTTGAGACCTGGTGCCTAAAAGTCTAAGGTCTTGACCACTTCAGCCACAGTGGCTGAAATGTTATAAAAGGGAGTTATTTTTACTTGTATTGACACGGATTTCTGACTGTGTAAAGAGAATTAAGAGGATTAGAGCCTTGTTTTTGCCTTGTACGGCCTTGGGCTTTTGTTTTCAAGTCCAAGAGAAATATTTGCAGGAATATAAAGATCAGAGAAGGCGAAATTAAAGATTTGTAAAGGTTTTGAAGCCATTTGTTGTAGTATTTTAATAGAACGGTCCTCACTATTGGGCAGACCCGGAGATGTAGGCTATTGAAGCCGAACTCCATTATCAACTTGCTGGTGTTATCTTTGATTTTCTCTGATTATTATTGCATTCTAATCTTCATTTTAATTTTAAATTTACTTTCTTTATGCAAATTAAACACAAGAAAGTAAAAATTTTGAAGATCTCATAAACATGAACAAGTGATTTTCGAATGTAATACACTTGTATTTTTCAATTTACAGATCACACACAAGATAACACATAGGGAGAATTACATAAGTTTGAGGCCTTCTTCTGAGTATTATCTATGTAGGTGGCACTCATTGACAGAGGAGTCATTGAGGTCAGCGCAACTTTGTAATCCCACTAACCTATTTTTGGCAAAGTAACTTAACCTCAGGGGAAGAGTTAAGGTTTGAGATATATTATGATATCAAGATTCTGTGTATATGATCTGAAGACACAATCTAAAATGTGATAAAAAAAACTATAGACCCAGATGGAAGTTTCAATCAATAGTCAATATTTTGTATAGAACAGATGTGTTGAAACACAGAAAGTAGCATCGACGCAAGTGTCCATATTGGCCAAAAGCTAATTTTTTGAATCTGTCGACTAGATTAGAACCTTCAGATTCTTTTTCCACATATATGTTACTCAGATCCACCTTTGCATCAGTGTATAAGCTAAGTACAATTTCTCTCTCATATTGTTATTATCATAAAATTAAATGTTGTACTTTCTATATTTGACAAATTCTTAGATTCAATATTTCTTATCAGATTTATATGTAGAATATAAATCCCTAATTGGTTCACTTTTAAAAATAAGTTTACTCCTTGTTTGATTGGGCTACTCTCTCTTCTTTAATCCTTATTCCAAAAAACGGTTAAATAGAAAAGTGTTGAGAGTGACAATCCATAGTTCTAGTAAAATATCGTTGTGAAGAGTGGATAGCTAAGTTGTAGAATCCTATCAGGGGGTACTTTGGTCCTTCATATGCTTGAATCACAACCAATCAATATTTTTAATTTTGTATCAGAGCCAACAGTTAGGCCCTTAGTGAAAATGTGGCTTAATATGCGACATATTGAATATAACAACAAACAAATTCGTGACGAATAGTTTCCACATGATTGTTAAAGGAGTGGTGTGTGTGAGACTACCATATAAAATTGGTATTGATTTGATAGGAAATATTGGACGTTTCAAAAAGGTTTATAAATGGAAATTAGTTCAGTGATAAAACGTCCAACTTGATAGAGAGTTGTCCTTGTTCTCATGTTTGCATCCTAGCATGCCCATGTTTTCCTATAAAAATTTGAAATCTGCTTAACTTATATTGCTTGTAGAATTGAAGTTCTTGGTTCTAAATTTATATTATACAGATCCCCATGACTCGTATTTTCTTTGAATTCATGAATGTTCAGGGTGCATCTCCAGTTAGAAATGTTGCAGTTCATATGTGCATATAGCCTTTTTGGGAAAGTGGCAATTTGTATGTCACCAACTACAAATGAAAATTCATGTTGAGCTTTGGGATCAAAGTCAATCCTGGTTCATTAAACTACTAAATTGGGATCCATATTAAGACCGACTTATTAAGCAATTGCATTGTGCCAAAAATCACCTTAAAAGGTATACAATTTAATGGTTCTTATTCGTCACATAATAGAATAGCAATCTCTATCCAATAAATTCAAGGACAGTAAATTAGATATTGATCTATATGTAAAAACTACATGGAAGGAGTCTTGTTGTGTAATGTCCCCTTTTTTGAATTAAGCAAGATGGAGGCCCTAAAGCCTATTCTTGTTTCCCATAGGCTAAGGGGCATTAATAAAAGTGAAATAATTTAATAATAATATTTTATGTTATCTTTAACATCACTTTATTTAATAACATGAAAAATGGTACTTATTCATTATTATTATTAAGTGGGGCCAAAGAATAATTTATTACATGACCAAAAAAATAATTATTATTATGAGGGGAAAAAGGTAAATATTTAATTAAAAAGTAATTCTAATTACTTTAGGGTTGGGATGAAATTGGAAAAGTGAGTTTCATAAAAGGACAAAGGGGCAATCATTATTGAGAATCATTCATTATTCATTCATGATGGAAATCAAAACCCTTTTCCAAAGCTTGAATGTTTGGTTCAATTTTTTGCATCTGATGACGAAAACCCTAAAGGGGTACAGGATCTGAGGACAAAAACCCTTCATTCATTCATGGTAATTCCATCTAGGGATTATATTTACGCTAACAAGATTTGTGAGGAATCACAATGGAATTTATGGGGAATTATTATTGCTACTACTAGGCTACCATACCATCTGACAAATAAAGAGGGTTTAGAGTGTCGCGTCACACCTCATAACTTCCTTTTGTACTCCCTACCTACCTGTTATCATACAAGGACCAAGTCATGGCCTTGTGGATTGTTGGGAGTAAAAGTGTGGTCATAAATTGATTGTTGGGCGTTGATTGGTGGTGACTAACCATTGGCATAGGTGTAAGATCACTTTTAATGATTTTTGTGTCTTTCCTAGGTAGTTGTGTCGATCTTTCCAATAGTCATATGCAATCATCCAGCGTTGACCATTGGGGAACAACTTTAAACAGTTCAAAGGTTATGTTATGATCTTAATGGGTAGATTTCATTAACACCTCGAGGTTTTGGTGAGGTAGTTTGTTATATTTGGTATCAAAGCCTCCACCCGGGTTCAAGTCACGAAATAAGTGGCTACACCGACATGGCAATGTTCATCTAGGGATCGTACATGTGTGGGATCCTGGTATATGAGTGCAAATATAGCCCAACGTCTAGGTTTTGAAAGCATAGTGGGATGTTTTGAATCTGATGGGCAGATTTCATTAACACCTCGAAGTTTTGGTGTAACGGTTTGTTATAGGTTCACCAACCATGGGAGTAGAATTCAAACCCCTCCCCAGTTGATGTTTCAACTAATTACCCTATCACAGTTGGTTGTTGGTATTTTGAGCATCCATTGGTGTTGTTGTAGAGGAAAAAAATCCCGTCACTACATAGCTGGATAGCCATCTTCATCACAACGAACATATCAGGTTGAATCACATATTTAACTGTGACTAATTGTTGTTTGGACTAGTTTTTGTTATACATCAACAGCTAGAACTCATTCCTTCCAAAATTAAATAAAAATTTAGAAATCAATTTTTTATAGAAATGGACACTACAGTGGTACCAGAGATCTTGCCAACCTGCAGAAGAATTTAACATCATTGCATCATTTTTCCAGCGTATGAATCATGGCGTTATTACCGAAGGAGATAACTATGGTGGATGATGTTATTGCCGGTTATGTT
This sequence comes from Torreya grandis, assembly GCA_037957365.1. Lineage (NCBI taxonomy): Eukaryota > Viridiplantae > Streptophyta > Pinopsida > Cupressales > Taxaceae > Torreya > Torreya grandis. Next base: position 1,185,712 of record JARHVA010000984.1, on the reverse strand, counting down.
GAATATAGAGCTCTTCTAGCAAAGATTCAAAAAGAAATATATTTTCCAGACTTCATGAAATTGATGAAGACAAGGAGTGGACAAGTGCACTATGAGGACATGTTGTCAGATGAAGACTTCGAAGAGCCATAAAATAAGACCATAGAACCAAGCAAAGTGTTGGATACATCTGAACCTCAATAGGAAGAAATTGTGAGGGAAGAGCATGAGAAAGAAGAAAAATCAGTGTTGTAATAAATTGGAAGAAAGCAAACCTTGGAGGATTCTGCCATGCAAGTAGAAAATATGAAATTTAATGTGAGAAATGATGCACAAGTAAAAGCCACCACTTTTAACAAAGAATACCTAAATATTTTATATGATGTTACAATAACTCCTTTCCAAGGAGTAGAAATGGTAAAAGTCACCTCTCTCACTAAAGAGTACATAAATCCCCTATATGAAGCATACATTGAAGATCAAAGTCTAAGTTTGAAAAGTGCTCATATCGAGGAGAATATTTTGATTGACCCTAACTCGGGAGTTTTGGGTCATACGGATGGAGGTATTGAGGATATCACCACAATTCCTATTTTAGAAAAAGGTGAACACCTCAATTGTAGCCCAAGGTATGAAAATGATGGTCATATTTTAGATTTGTTGCTTCATACTATGCCATTGCAAAATTCTTGTCATCATGAAAAACATTCTAAAAATGGTGATAGGGTGAAGGATACAACTCGCAGCATAGGACATATAGATTCTTTGATTCAAGTTTAAAATTGTTGGGGTGCATGGTGCTCCAGAGTTATTTCAAAGAAGAAAGCCGAGGGCTTTATTCAAATGGGTAGTTTCTTTCATACCGACCCAGACAATCCGGCTCAGTGTCCAAAAGCAATTCTCAGTCTCGATAGTAGGCTTGATGACCAACTCAGAGTAGAGGACAAGGCAAAGCATGCAGGTGAAATACATACATTAGAAGTGAAAATGGGGGATTTCAACACAAATGTTGCCCAACCAGTTATTATTATTCCTGGAATGAATCATGCACAATTTAGTCATGGAATCCCCAACAAAGAAAGGGGTGGTCTTGATGCTCTATTTCACTTGAAGATGCTAGATCTCATATAGCAGAATCTATTCTATCATCTCTTACACTACATGTTAAAGTACAGGATGAAGCAAGGCAGCTGGCACTTGAAAATCTGAGTAAAAGTGTCAAGAAAACATGTTTACTATATAAGCCCTTTTGGGAAGCAATAAAGAATCAGTAAATCCAAGCTAAAGTTTGTCAACTTCAAGTTACAGGTTTACAAGAACTCGTAGAAGAGAATGTAGTCGTGATCAAGCATGATTACTTGGATAAATTTGTGTACTCCAAATCATGGATTCATACAAAAATGAAACACATATTTGTGCAAGTTTACTCCTCTATTGATAAATTAGGAATTGTCAAGAACATATGGATAAAAATGAAGAGTTATGATGCAATTCATGAATTACTTGGAAGTCTGATAACCAATCAAAAATTGTATTTGCTGCAGATTTCAATGTTGAGACATTCCATGAGGCACTATATAATGACATCAGGACAAGATTGGGTTGATAGTGAAAGTGAGTTATTGTTTGGTGATGCACCCTCAAGAACGGCCACAAGGGAAGTAGTTTGAAAATGCAGCTACGGGCATTGTTGTCTACTCATTTTTGTCTTTATAGGTGTAATATTTGTTCAACTCTTACTACAATTGGACTTCCAATAGTCTTGATTTTGATTGCACTTATTATGCAACTCTCAATTGGGAACACAGACCTGAGAGTTCTTGATTTGTTTGACATAAATATTGGTCTCTATAGCTTGGTATTACACCATTCATAATGAATCAACTACTAGCGATGCTCAGTGCCTTTTGGATAAACAGGAATTAATCATATTCTTTTGAATAAGTCGTCTCTTCTCCAAAGATTTGATGTTTCTGGCTCTGTTCGCCAGAAAAGACTGAACGTGATTGGCATATCCTTTGATCAGCTTGATATTCCAGATTGTTATTTCAAGTATATTGTTATGCATCCACCTTGGCACACTCATTAGTTGCCTATTATTGATGCTATGTTGGATAATGCCTTTTTACGTGTTGAACTAGCAACAATGTGGACTCCAAGTAAAGAACAGAGATATCTTAGGGGGATCATTGAAAGTTTCCAGGCATAGACGATCTTTGCATAACAATAAAGAGGATTCTAATTTGGTAAAGAAAGATGACTTCCTTGCTAAGGATGGACAAATTATGAAGGATCATATACAAGCAGTTCAACGTTTTGAATTATTACTTGATCGAGAAAAGCAGAGTCACATTATAAGTATCCTTGTAAATAATATTGTTGTTGTTGAGTGTTGCTATAATCTTCTAAATGTTGTTCCCATCCTTTGGACTCCTTTAGATGGTGAATTTGATGACTATATCATGAATCCCAAACCCAGTGCTTACCAATCTCTTCATACTACAGTACAGGGACCTAATGGATCACCTTTAGAAGTACAGGGCTGCACACAGTGTATGCATGAATATGTTGAATATGAACATGTCGCTCACTATATTTATAAATAAACTGGAAGTGCAGGAAGATCCATCTCCTTCCCAAGCGATACAAAAAATATTTACCCTCAAAGTGGAGATGATATCATAAAAAATAGTATCAATCAGGGAAAAGAGAAAGATGTTGACAAGGAAGCATATCTAAATATGAAGTCAATAAGAGTAGGACATCTTTTTCTTAGAGTTGACATTCATTTACTTGTTGCAGTAGTTGTAAGCGTAGATGAAGGGGGGAACTTATTGTAGCTGTGAGTTTTGCTCTTGTTGCTCCTGAAGTTGTGGTTGCATGCAGATTGAACAATCAGACAAAGCGAAGGGAAGCTTATGCAAATCTTTACAAAAATGTGTCAAAAATTGGTGGTTTGCACCAGGTCATGGAGATTGAAGCACTTTCTTGGGGAAATATGTTCTTTGTCGCGATGAGATTTATCATAATTAAGACCAATTTCGACCTTCGCTTCCAACATTTATCCAGCTTATTGATCTTAACAAAGAAGAAAGGGTGCAATATTGGAAAATTATGTCTGTGGTTCTAGAAGGGAAGGAGGTTTGTGCTTCTTTCAATAATTATATTCAAGTTGAATTCAGAATTGGTTTTCAAACTTTTTCTAGATTTCAATTGATTCATGATTCAGTTATTGTGGATTCTCTCAATAGGGTTGTTGGAGAAGCATTCCTGGTGCAAGGCTTCTAATTTCTCATTATATCAGAGAAATTTCGCAGAAACTATTTACATCACAAAGAGGATCAAGGATTCGATATTGCAAATTTTCAAAATTGATTTGAGACTCTGGTATTTGCAAAACGATTCAAAAATTGCTTGTTGAAGACAAATAATTCTGAGAAGCATAGACTCTAATGTCCTATTTTCCAAATTTAGCAAGAACGAAGACTTGAAACCTATTCTTATTTCTTGTAAGCTAAAGGGTATTAATAAAAATGAAATAATTTAATAATAATGTTTTAATGTCACTTTATTTAATGACATGAAACAATTCATTATTATTATTAAGTGGCCCAAAAAGTAATATTATTACATGGACAAAAAAGTAATATTATTACATGGACAAAAAAGTAATTATTATTATGTGGGGAAAAATGTGAATATTTAATTAAATAGTAATTCTAATTATTTTAAGGTTTGCGGTGAATTTTAAGATAAAGAGAAAATTATTATTAAATATTATTGATTATTCATTTACAATGAAAATCAAAACCTTTTTCTAGAGCTTGAAAGTTTAATTCAATTTTTGCATCGGAAGAAGAAAACTCTTCATTCTTTCATGACAATCCTATCCAAAAATTACATTTACGTTAACAAAATTTGTGAAGAATCAGAGAAAAATTTAGGGAGAGTTATTGTTGTTACTGTACCATCTGATAAATAAAGAGGATTCAGAATGTGGTGTCACAGCCCACAGCTTCCTTTTGTACTCCTTACTTGCATGTTGTCAAACAAGGACCAAGTCATGGTCTTATAGACTGTTGGGAGTAAAAGTGTGGTCCTAAATTGATTGGTGGTGACTAACCATTGTTGTGGGTGTAAGATTACTTTTGAGGACTGTCGTGCCCTTCCTAGGCAGGTGCATTGACCTTGCCGGCATCTGTATCCATTAATCATCCAGCGCTGACCATTGGGCAACAGTTGTACACAATTTAGGGATTCGCCAACCTTGGGAGCAGAGTTCAGACCTCTCCCCAGTGGGTGTTTCAACTAATCACCCTATCACAACTGGTTGTTGGTCTTTTGAGCATCTATTGCAGCTGTCGTAGAGGACATAACCCCCATCACTGCACAGCTAGACTGTGATCTTAATCATAGCCAGCATATCAGGGTAAATCACCTATTTCACTGTGACTAATATAACAATATTGTTTATATGTTATTAATCCTAGATGTTTAGTTTAGGTGCTTTGCTTTCATTTTTTCAATAAGTTTTTTATTCATGTAGAAATAGGAAAGGTCAGTTTGAAGAATATGAACTGAACAGCTTTCTTAACTTATTTATTGTAATGTTTACTCTCTTCAGCTTTCTTAACTTATTTATTGTAACGTTTACTCTCTTCATTACTTGAATTGTAGAATAGAATTTTTATTATCATTCTGAATATAATATACCTTGTCGTTGGTATCATAGCTTAGAATTTTAATTTGTTTTTTCTTCTTCGTCCATTGACCCATAATTATTCTCTTTCAAAAGCTTTGTATGATTGTGCAGCGAACCAGCAGTGGTGACAGTTGTGGAATGAAATAAAGACTGCAACGTTCCTCTAGTGGTTTTGTTTCACCTGATGCTGTTGACAAAACAGATCTGTGTTATCAACTTGGCAAGATTCTCTACAGATACAGTCAGTGCAACAGTGGATGTGCACAACAGGATTTCAGTAGAGGTATCACGAACTGACAGTGCACTCAATTTTCAAAGACTGAGACTTGGTGGCTGTCTAGAAGGTGTTTGTAGGCCTGTTAATTCTCATGTGGCGCATTCTTTGGTGCTGGAAGTCTTTGCAAATACATTCGTTTATTATAAAATGTGTCTCTACAAACAGTTGCGTGTAAGTTCCTTGAGCTGATGTGGAAAGCGTGGAGTCTTCATTGACAATCAGTTTACTTTCAAACAAACCTCCACATGGTGCAATCAGATACAAGACGAGCTTTTGAAGGGTCCGTATTTTCTCATTTTCTTCACATATTCCAATATTGGAATCTTACAAAATTTGGAGGGGTGGAGGTATTTTAAGCTTTTTCATTTAAAAAGTCAAATTTCATTCTCTTTCAAGTGCTATTTCTCAAATTTTGAAAAGTGTTTAAATTTTGAACAATATTTTTCATTGAAATTGTTTTGAGCAAATTTGGTAAATAATTAAATTTTATAAATTCAATGAAAAATAAGGAGAGCTATTATTTTACCTATTTATCACTATCGATAAATGTCAATTCAAAGATCAATAAAAAACAAAAATATTAATGTATGAGATTTTCTTGTTGAGTCGATGTTAATGATAAGGGGAATCTTTTTCATGTGTCACCTAAGTACTATGTCCCACTTTGCTCTCACATATCTTAAAGCTTCTTTCATGGACTCTCGAGAATATAGAAATGGCTAACTTCTTCTACATACCGATGAGTCTATAGGAAGTGCAAGTATATACAAAGGTTTGGTATATAGAGCTAGTGGTATATAAAAAATAGGACCATTTTGAAATGATAAGGAATCAATTGAGACTAACAAAACTCCAAACTCAAAATTGAAAATTCAAACAATGCATTCAATAAAATTAATCATTGGCACAACAATGACTAGCAAATATAGCTAGTTAGAATGGTTTCAACAAATGGAAAACGCACACATCTTCAATGATTTATGGTTCGATATTTGTGACGAAGAAATAGCGAGTTGAACCAACAAGGAATGCAAAGGATATTCAAACATCGAAACAGAAAAATCGAAAAGCATTGATCTTGATGAAGGCCTCAGTCGACAAAGATGTATTTCATTATATTCAAGGGTGCAATACTCCATGAAATGCATTTTACAAACTTTAAAAGCTACATGATTCTCTCTCAAAATTGAAATTCATTCAATTGCAGTTGAAGTTGTTCAACCTCGAGTTGAAAGATAGTGATGTGATGAAATTGATTTCAAAGATACATGCCAACTATTCACCCTATATGGAGTCTTTACATGACCGTATTCACAAAAGCCCTTCTTCTCAACTTTTCAACCTACTTGGAGTCTCTACAAACAAGCAATCAATTGAAGACTCACATTTGATCAATTGATTGAAAAAATGTCAGATAGAGAACAGAGCTTTGAAAGAAAAAGTGAGTCGACAACAGGGAAAAATGTGTCATGTCAAAGCACAAGCTTCTAAAACATCCACCAAGGCCACATCTTTCAAAAATGAAAGCAAAAATAATTACAAAGGAAAAGGTGGCAAAAATAAAAATCAAGGTGGTCAAAAACAGAATGATAAACAAGACCTCCACTGTGAATGGTGTGATAAAAAAGGAAGCCATAGAGATTCACGAATGTAGAACTCCATGAAAAAAAATTGAAACATACTATACGAAAGAGGAAAAAACAAAGAAAACAAAAGAAGCAAACTCTACCCAATTCACCATTGAATGTGTGTTTTTCAGTACAGACGATGAAGCAAACATTGTCTCAGTCAATTCTTCATGGTTTGATGCTTAGGTTCTTGATAATGGTGTCACTCTACATATGACTTTTCGAAAAGACTTCTTTGAGGAGTTTAGTGAAAAAAGTTATAGTTCAGCGTACCTCACAAATAGATTAAGTCTGCAACCACTAGGAAGATGTACAATAAAACTAAGTGTCCACAACTGACAGATTTCAAACTCCAAAATTTTCTCTACTTTTCTCAATTGAAATGAAAGTTGTTGTCCCTAGTGCTTATAAAGTAATAAGGACATTCCATTTTGTTAGATAATAGTGATGTCACAATCAAGGAAAAAAATGACAATGCAATCGTCTTAACTAAATATGAGGAAGGGAAACTACTCAAACTCAAGGGTGAGCCATCAAATTCAAAAAATTATGTTCATCTTGTTGAAGACGGAATGTCTCCAAATATGTTGTCGCATACTAGATTTAGGCATACTCACTATAACAACATTCGTGTATTGCAAAAAAATGGTGTTGCTGGAATACTTACTTTACTCGTAAAATTAGATGAACAGTTTGAAATCTACATTTTGGCCAAAAATGCAAGAAAATTATTCCCAATGTCACAATGGAAAGTAGATAGAAAGTTGCAATTAATTCACTTAGTCTTGTGTTCTCTTCCAATTCTCTCAATTGGTGGTCATAAGTACTTCATATTGTTCATTGACCGCTATCGCAGAATGACTTGGATATACTTTCTGAAAAATAATCAGAAGTCTTTGAGACTTTTCAAAAGTTTCAAATCATGATTGAAAATGAAGCTCAAACCCGCAACAAAACACTCAAGACAGATAATGGTGGTGAATACACTTCAAAAAAGTTTGAATCATATCTTGAGCAAAATGGGATCAAACGTCATCTCACAATTCCTCACATTCTGCAACAAAATAGAGTTTTAAAAAGAATGAACAGAACTATGATGAATATGATTCATGTTATGTTGTACTTCAAAGGAGTAAATATGTAATTTTACGTTGAAGCAACTAAAACAGTGGTTCCGTAATAGATCATCATCAATAGCCCTCGAATCCAAGACTCCATATGAGATGTGTGGTCATCTTTCTTCAATGTAGCATCTTCAGATTCTCAAATCTACTTGTTGCGCATTGATTCTAAAAGAGGAGAAATAAGTTGTACCACAAGGGTCGAAAATGCATCCACTTGAGATATTCTAAATCTTCCAAAGTATATAGACTATACGATGAAAAAGAGAAGTTTCTTGTCGCTAGAGAAGAAGTCTTTTGTAAGACTGCAAAGAACAAAGCATATTGATCAACAACAAAGTCGACTTGATAAGTCACAAAGTTTGTCTACAAAGAGAGATTTGGATGTTCCAAACAATGAGTGGAGGGCATACAATTGTGAACCCATTAATTTTCTATTCTCCTATACATGAGATTGAAAATATCTTTGAAGGAGAGTGAAATTTCATCAGATAATGAACAAAGATGACCAAAATAAAGGTCAGAGAGTGAAGGAACTTAAGAGGAAGAATTTGAAGCAACTAAAACACACACAAAAATGCCTAAGTGGGTCATTTAAACATTGAAATATATGACCCTGATGAAGTTGGGAAAGCAGGCACTATAAGTGCACATGCAATCACATCACAATTAGACAAGTCCATTGAAGAAATTCAATAAAAGATTGAAAAAATCACCTTGAATGATTCCCCAAAAGAACCAATGTTGCGTTTGATTCAGAACCAACATCTTACAAACAGTCTAAGAAACTTGAACTTTGGAGAAAAGCAGTGAAAGATGAGTACAATGCATTGGTCAAAATTGAGACTTCGAAATCAATTGATCCTCCATATGACTTCAAATCAATTGGTTGCAAATGGATCTACCACAACAAATATAAGGCCAACGACTCAATTGACAAGCACAAAGCAAAGCTTGTGCAAAAAATATGCTTAAAAAGAATTACATATCTTCAAATGAAGGAATTGACTACAATGAAACATTTGCACTTACAACAAAATAGATGACCATTCAAACCGTGTTGGTTCTGTAAGCTCACAACAAATATAAAGTTCACCAAATAGATGTCAAAACAACATCTCTGAATGGTAACCTCAAGAAAACAGTATACATGATACAACCTGAAAGTTTTGCAATAAATGACCAAAAGCACAAGGTGAACAAACTTGAAAAATCCTCTGGTTTGAAATAAGCCCCTCGAGCATGGTACAATATACTAGTTGATCATCACATGAACATGAACTTCAAATGTTTTGATTTTAAAGATACAACTCATTTCATCAAAATAGTTGAATTTGTGATAGTGTATGTTGATGACTTGCTCATCACATGAAACAATGAATGGTCCACTACAAAGTTCAAATCAAAGTTGATGAAAAGCTTTGAAATGATTAATTTGGATTATTTTCATTACTATTTGGGTATTGAAGTAATTTAGAAACCAAAATATATCTTCATCATATCGCAGAAATACATTGCTGACATTCTGAGTAAGTTCGGAATGGAAGATTATAACCCTCTCAATGCATCCATTGAACAAAATCTCAAATTGACATTAAAAAGATGCAACAGATTTGGTCGATACCACTAAATACAAACAACTCATTGAAAAACTGATTTATGTGACCACAAGAAGACCAAATATATCAATTATTGTTGTTCTTTCAAAATTCGTGCAACAACCTAGAGATAGTGATTAAGTAGCAGCAAAAAGAGTCCTTCGATATCTCAAAAGAACACAAAATGTTGGAATCAAATAGTCTAGGGCAAGAGACTTCAAAATGGTTGGACATTCAAATTCGGACTATGTTGGTGATCACAAAGATAAAAACTATACTACATGTTTTCTAGTGAATCTGAGATCAACAGTTATTAGTTAGAAATCCAAACAATCAATGCCAATAATTTTTTCAATAGAAATAGAATATATGGCCGCTTCAAAGGCAACTAAAGAGATCTTGTAACTCAAAAAGGTTCTTTTAAATTTGCAAGGACAATAAAGTTTGTTCACACCTCTCATGATTGACAACACTTCTGCAATCCAAATGACAAAGAATCCAGTGTTTCACGACCGAACCAAGCATATCAATATGAAGCTTCATTTGATTCAACACCATGTGAAAGATGGCAGTGTCAAATTGCAACATTGCCCTACAACAGAGCAACCAACAGACACCCTGACAAAAGCACTTGGATGAAAAAAATTTGAAAAATTTAGAAAAATGCTTGGTCGAACAGAGACACCTACATGTTAAAGGGGGATGTAATAATATTGTATATATGTTATTAATCCTAGGTGTCTTGCTTTCGCCTTTTTCAATAAATTCTCCATTCTCATAAGAATAGGAAAGGTCGGATTGAGGAATGCCAAGTGAACAGCCTTCTTGGGTTATTTAGTGTAATGTTTGCTCTCTTCATTACTTGAATTGTGAAATAGAAATTTCATTGTCATTCCAAATATAATCTGATCTATCAACTAATTGTTGTTTGGACCAATTGCCGTTGTACATCAGCTGCTGGAACTCGATCCTTCCAGAATTAAACAAAAAATCAGATCTCAGAATTTTCCGGAAAGGGACAGTACACATTGCATGTTTTCGTCTTGGTAGATTTTCTTGAGCTATATCTCCTGATTTCAGTGGTCTTTTAATTTTAGGAAGACCTCATGATACTGGAGAAACACTGGAGGGTGACCATCATGTTTTTTTATAGAAGTAAACAAAACCAAAGTGTAAACCATTATGTAGGAAATCTTTGCAAGTTTTCTGGAAAATTCTTTACTTGTACATTTACAGAAACATGTCATCTTTGGCTTTGGGCAAAGATGGTGTCTTTCATCATGTTCTAATCTCTATTGCAAGTTATTCCTCCTCCAGCTCTTTGTCAATATACACATCTTGATTTCTATATAAAAATTAAAGAATCCGCCGGTCTTAACAATTTATAAATTCCTGTCCCTTTCAGCTTGATTTCTGCTTTGACTTTGCTATTGCATCTTTTGGCATCATGGCTCTGTATATATTCCAAGCCCCGTTACATATGCACACAAAGCGGGTCTTGAAATAGATATATGGAAATGAGATTGCAAACAGGGCAGTACAAGCCTCAAATGGGATCGGAAAAAGGACTGAGGAGGCTAAAAACAAGTTGACATTTGGCATGCTGTCAAGTCTTAAGTGATAAGGAAAACAATCTAATTTGGGCTTTGCAAGGTTGTGACAACGGACTCAAATATCCATTGCCGATTTGAATTGGCACACTTGAGCTCTGGCATTGACAAGATGCTGGCAAGTTGTATATTGCTGGAGATATAAGATATGGGACAGCAATAAGGAGCAACCTGCCAGCTAAAGCTCTACGCCAAAGAGAAATAGTTAGATCGATGAGCATTTTTTCCAAGCAGGGGAAGTCTTCAACCACACCTGCTTCAAGTGAATGGATATTTTAAAGCAAGCCACCAGAGAGAATTTGTGCTCCTTTATCTCTCTTTCACTTCTTGCTCTAAACAAATTCTTTTTTCTTCTCTCTTACTATCTTGACAGTTTTGTGTGGGTCGTGCATGTAACCTGCTCTTCTTTGCCTCAATCGAACACCGTTGGTACGGTACAAAACCTTGGCCAGACCTGAAATTTCCAAAACTTGAGATAACCGATAATTTAGCGGGTTTCATATCTACAGCTGCATTTTCATTTGGTGATGAGCTTGTTCCACATTCTTCTAATGACTGATCACTGACTGTAGCTTCTGAGTCCTGTAACTTCTTTTCTCGTGCAAGTGAAGCAGCAGTGTTTGAAGGGATTTCTTGTGCACAATCATCCTCTGCCTGGATATCAACATTGTTTGCTTGGCTCTCGTTCAACAACCTATTTTGGATGTCAATCTGCATTTCATCTGTAGATGATATGGTTGAATTTTGCTTTGCATAATTGCACAAAGATTCCTCGCTAGGTTTTGCATAATTTTCTTGCATACTGAGACTTTGAGGAGGGGAAAAGCTTTGAGGTAAAACATCTCGGGAAAACAAAGCTTGGAATGCAATGCGGCCCTGAAAACCAAATGGCAAAGAAAATGCCTGTAGTGAGCAAACAACAAAGAAAAGCATTTCACAAGTTACAAATCCAATAAAGTTAAGTTCAAATGCAAATATATGAATCATTGCAAGCCTTTAGTATACATCTTAAACCTGCAAACAATTCAGAATGGACACTGGAGGACGGTTGTTTCAAAATCTCCCTACAAAATATTTGTAATAAAAATAATGCTGTAAGTCTAAAAGTAGAAACTACCTCTTCAGAAACTTCTTTCCATGTATCACTTAGATGGCCTCCTGACTTGAGTCTACGACCTGCGGCATCTCCTCCATGACTCGGGGACCTCTCTTTGGGTGTGTGTTTTTTAATATCATCCATTTTCTCATCGTGTATTGTAGATGAATTAATCCTCTCTCTTTCGGTCTTGCCCAGAGTTTGAGGTAAGCTGCAACCTTCAGTTTCCTTTGTCAATGTATTTTCTCCTCCTTGTTCAGAAGTGCAATTTCCAGACCCATTAAGTTCGAAGTCTCCATTATTTCCTTTGATCATTTTGATATTAGCCTCCAAATAGGCATCTGTTTCAGGCTCAGCACTTGAAGGAGTATTTGAGCCACTTGATGACCTTTCTTTTATGAACTTCCTATTTGTAGTATCTTCTCCATCAGGGGAGTTGGTACAGTGTATTTTATGATCCTTTCCTTCGATGTTAAAATTTCGTTTCTCTCTATTCATTTCTGCACTACACGATTCTTCCATACAGCTAGCTGCATTCTGCTCTGATCCTGATGGTGAATCTGGTGGCAAACAATCTGAAGGTCCAGACTTGGTACAACACAAACCTCTGTTACCATCATCCAATTGCTGCGTGGATACTTTTCTATCAATTTTAGCATGAGAATTGTTGACCATTGCATCTAATATCTTGTCCGCTTCTTTCCTCATGGCAATGTGCTCTTGCTTTCTTGCTTCTGTTACAGATTCAGTCTTGCATCCAGGTGAGGAACTTCCTGAACCTGCTGCTGCAGCTGCAACAGCTGCAGCTTCTGCAGCCATTGCTGCTACAACAGGAGCATAAATACCAGGATGGAGAAAAGGAGGGGGAATGGCACCATGTAAGGTCCACCAGGCTGATGCAGCAGCAACCGTCGCTGCTGTAATTGCTGCCGCTGCACTTGTCTCATCACCAAGAGCATTCGCATTCCGTCCTGCACTTGGGGGTCGTGGATCACCCATTGTGGCTCCAGAGGCACCTGACACCAACCCAGGCCAAAATCTTGCAGCTGCTAGGGTTGCTGCAGCATATGCTGGGTGATGCAGTGATGGGGGAAGATGCCACGGTGGAAGTGGACCATTTGGAGCAGATCCAGGAGCAATGAAACCTGGGATACATCCAAAATTTTCCAAATTATTGTACGCTGGATTGAACGGCCCTGGAATGCCAGGAAACGGCAGCAAAAAGTTAGGTTGTAAGGAATTTTGAATGTTGGTTTGCGTGTGCCCAGACGTGTTGGCTGATAAACCATTAGCATTCAGCACACTCATTGATGCAAATTCATGGGCCAGAGGAGCTGCATTTGGTTTGCATTTCATGATGTCAGGTGCATTATCAGTGTTTACTGTTTCGACATGCTGAACTGGAACATGTCTTGGATAACCTAGCACAGGGACAGAAGCTTGATGTTTTCTAGAAAGATAGCTTAAGTTGTTATCCAGTTCACTAGATAACTGTTCATCTGAATCTTGCTGTCCTGTATGATTTTCCAGGCGAGGTGAATTTGAATTGGACTCGCCACTACATTCCAGCACATTGGCACCTGATTCCAAGGGAGGAATATTGGATGTTGCTTGCGGAACACTTCTGGACTCAACTACTTTTGTTTGAGATTTCGGACTGAGTGTATGCGAAGATGCTTTCTCATTGTCCACCTTTGGATCCTCCATATATTGAACCTCAAATTGGGTGATCTCCTGCTTAAGGGAGGTAAACTCACGAAAAGCTCCTTTCACATTACCATCTAATGCTGATTTGTTAGTTGGAACGACAACTGTCTGGCCAAAGAGCTTGAGGCTTGAAGGTGAACTATTTGTACTGGACAATTCCAGCTTTTCTTCCTGCAAGTTGATATTTCCCTTTCTTTGAAGTGAACTTTGCCTCACATTGTATGGAGCAAATGCCACATTCTGCTAATCCAGAATAAAGATAACATGAGGCATCTCCATATAATTGCAGTGGTGAAGAAGCCAAAAAAATATCATATGGAAGAAACTTGAGACTTAATAGGGGAAAAGGAGCACAACTAGCCCATTCTACTAATAGCTATTGATGTGACTCTAGAAATAACCTACACAGAATGAAATAACCTACACAAAGATGTAGGTAAGATCAGAAGAAAATCCAAAAATATTAAATTCTACATAGGTCCATAACATACCCCACAAGTTGTACCACCTAAATTGACTCCCACAGGAGCAGAAGAAACTACTTGTGGTGACCTGTTTTCCTCTTCATTTGCAGACAATCCATTTTGAATAGTGCCTGCCTTGCGAGGATATGGATGGCTTGGCTTCCTTTTAGGTCGTGGGGGAGGAATACTGATATCTTGTGCTTTGCTTGTGTGTACACCTCTTGCTGAAGCTTCCCGTTCCAACTGAAAAAAGTCAAGGAATTTTAGTATTCGTAAGGAATAAAGAACTATCTGTAAGAATAAAATTATTTAATCCTATACATCCAAAAGATGTAATTTTTTGGATACATGTGATCACCATTCCCAGTGTGAATATCAGTCGAACATTAAAACTAAAGACAAAAGAAGGATGGATTGCCTCTTCAAACAAAAAAAATACCATCCCTCAGGCATAAGCTTTAAAATAGGAAATATTAGACTAAGACAACCTCATTTATAAAATTAGACGGACTAAGGCAAACGTCCTTGTGAAAGCCATGTTTACATCTCATTATAAACACACAAGCCATCATTGGCAGAATTACTAAAGAGCACGCATATTCGCTTCAAAAATTGCTAGTCATTCTCTGTGAGGGAAATAGTAACGGATTTCCTTTAAACACTACCAGCTCAAATCCTAAATAGTATTTAAAGGGGGCTTATTTTACAGTGAATTTTACTAGGTGACAATATGAGCTGGCCAGTTTTAAGACTTTGAACTATACTACTTTTAAATTTTAAAATGGCTTCCTTATTTTCAGTTTTCAGTTGTGTGTGCGTACCTCCCATCCTCAATTATTCATTAAAAATGTCCCAATAGTTTAAGTCGTGTATATCTCTCCTACATAACATCCAGAAAATTAACATTCTACAAGTTTGAGATTGCCTATAAAAAAAGCAACATAAATTATACTGCAGCAAAATTACATCAGTTGCTTTTAGCTGCGAGAGTCTGCAAGTATCAAGCGTAGAGGACAAGTGACACGTCTCCTTCCAGCGCAAATTCCTCATTCTCTCAGAAATCTAGTCAATTACATATGATTATAACTAGAATTTCAACAGGCAGTGCCTTGCATGATTGCATCATGCTTAAAATTTGATCTTTAGCATTCATGTTCTGAAAGCCAAACTGTACCAAATCAAACTTAAAAATATAATTAAAAACATTTTCAAGACCTTTTACTGCTTTTAATCCTTCAGTGTTTAGCATTCGTTACTTCTATAATCTGAAGCATACTTACTACATGCAGCCAAATATCTTAGACCATAGTCTTATACGAAATCCAGTCAATTACATATTATTATAACTTGAATTTCAACGGTCAGTGCCTTGCATGATTGCATCATGCTTAAAATTTGATCTTTAGCATTCATGTTCTGATAGACAAATTGTACCAAATCAAACTTAAAAATATATTTAAAAACATTTTTCAAGACCTTTAACTGCTTTTAATCCTTTCAGTATTCAGCATTCGTTACTTTGATAATCTGAAGCATACCACATGCAGCCAAATATATTAGACCATAGTCTTATATGTAAACCAGTCAATTACATATGATAATAACTTGAATTTCAACAGGCGGTGCCTTGCATGATTGCATCATGCTTAAAATTTGATCTTTAGCATTCATGTTCTGATAGCCTAACTGTACCAAATCAAACTTAAATATATATTTAAAAACATTTTTCAAGACCTTTTTCTTCTTTTAATCCTTTCAGTGTTTAGCATTCGTTATTTTGATAATCTGAAGCATACTACATGCAGCCAAATATCTTAGACCATAGTCTTATATCAAATCGATCACCCTGCCCTTATTCCTTGAAGCGAGCTTTATTTCATACTAGCAGCTCCTAAGAAGGATGCCAACAACTAGGTAAAAACTTCCACCTAATTGCAGTAACCATATGCTACTTAATATTTTACCAAATCGAAAAGATCTTCAATAATTCATCTGCTAAACCACGTGGAACATTGGACATTCGTCCTTCACAGAAAACAGTAGCATTAAAGAGAATATATTTTTGTTGATCAGTACTAGATACAAATGAGTCTGTATCAGAAAAAAATTCCCAAATAGAGAATTTCAAAGGGCAACAATAAAAACCCAGTGGTATGCCAGGACATGTCCCCTTGATTTTGGTGACGTTTTGGGGGCTTGGTGACTTGGAGGGGGTGGCCCCAAGTTTTTTTATTTTTTAAAAAAGTTGTTATTTTTACAAAAATATTGAACTCTAATCCTGAAAGTACCTGAAAAACATTAAATAAAGTTTAAACTCCTAAATTTCATTGAATATAGTTAAAATATTTAGATGTAACTTTCTATTATTATTTTAATAGTTGTCCCTCTGTCGTCCCCACAATTTGGGAAATTTTTTGCCATCCCAGAAAACCTGTGCCACAGTCCCCATTCCTCGAGACTTACCTAACTCTGTTTTTTTGAAGCACCAAAATATCACAAGGAGATCATAGACCATCCTGAAGCCATAGAATTAAGCACACATCTATGATTGACACTTTGATGAGTTCAGATAGAAACGGCATTGGTGGAGTCAACTGTCCCGGTGTCCATATATTTAGGTCTTCAATAAAACCTCAAACTGCTGTGTGGTTCCAGCACATCTTCCGCTGAATTGAACTCTGAAGGAGGTTAAAGGTTGATCATAGTTGGTCAAAAGAGCTTCGGTTCACTGTTAAGCTGGATGGAGTTTCATACCGTCCACCAAGGATCCATTCCAGCTGCAGCCTGACCGATGCAAAAGATTTGTGAAATAAATGGGATGAGGGTGATTGCAAGTCCCCATTGACTGGCAGAATATATCTAAGCAGAAGGATTATATGTGCTAGGCGGTGCAGCCTCTCCAAGGTTTATTTCTCAAAGCATCGAACAAAATATTATAGTTGAATACTACAAGCATATCACTCATGACCATCGGACTGTCCCACCGATGTAATAGATCAGTCTATATATCAAATGATTATTGTGTCAAATGTTGGATAATTTTAACTAAATTGTGAATCACTATGTCAAAACAATTTGTTCCGTGTTTGAATCTTGGGGTCAGTTAACAAGCATTCACCAAACTTCAAGAAACTTCATTGAGGAGAATTTTAAAAATAACCTTAAATTCATTTGCTGGTAACTGCTTCTTGCATAAATTTTAGACCATTCTCATTGCTTTATCTCTTAATTTTTCTTTAAATTGAAAGCAGCCCAAGTTCTTGGCTCCTAGTTCCCTCAACATGTAGCGAGTACTTTTGAATCTTGATGCTTGACTACCTGACAACAACCAATAGAAAAGTGGCCTGAAGCTTCTGACGCTTGACCTTGCCAGTGCAAAGTACACAATGGTAGTGGCCTAGGGATTTTAGTGTTTTGACTTTCTAACCATAAATTAGAAGACAGAATCACTGTAGAGCATATCATTACTTGATTAGTAACAGATCAATAAGGCAGAGTAAAACATGGAACAATCGATAAAGTATACAATGAAGAATCTGTTGATGGTTGACGTGATTTTGAGTCTAAACACTTGAGACGGTGGTCATTAATTTTCACTGTTGACACTACTTTGAATATGAAGTTTTGTTGTATTTGATGTTAACTTTTGCCTTTAGAGTGTAGATCATGGGATGTGAAAGGTGAACAACGATTTTGCTATTGCATTGCATATAAAATGAGATATTAGATATGTTTTGTTGCAAAAATCTGAACATGCTTACTTTTGCAAACTTGGGATCAACAGATGTATGCACCCTTCCCTTCCACCACCCTATCATATTTATTTTGTCTACAGTTAGCAGGAGGTGTAGTGTACAGGTATAGGATTAGGGACGCCATTTTAAGATCAGGGCACAAGGGTAGATGAATAATGGTAGAGCTATATTCACCAGGAAATGTGGGTACAAGTATGGGCATGGGTCCCCATTCCTGTACACGAGTTTCCTCGTGACTAAAAAGTTTTCCAAATATAGATATTCCACAATTTGGTGTACCTAAAGTGGCCAGAGTGAGATCCCTCACATCAATCAAAGCATCTAAGAAAGTTCATGCGAAAAAAATTAAACAATTGATTACTTAGGCCATTACCCAACAGCTTGTTCTACAACACATGACCAGTTATGACTGTTAGATGTTCATGTTAGATACCATACGAAACTGGACACAAAACAAAGAGTAAACAGGGAGCATCAAAGAGCATTTTTCTCATCCAAGGGTGATCCACTAAGGGAGAAGGTACAATTTAGTGTGGTTCACCAAAACAAAACATAAAAGGACATAAATTGATAAGGAAGCTGGAATCTTTTCTTACTTGCCAGATAATACCAGAATTTTCTATACATAATCGGTGCCATTCAACTTGATCACCTTCTATGCCGCAAGAACACCAAACCCACAAAATAGAATCCAGAAGTATTCACTAAATGCCTGCCTATATACAAATCGCAATTAGGAATCAGTATTACCTGAGAACATGTTATGTTCATAGTACAAGATCAACTCCTGTCAATTATCATTTCCACAGGCAGGAGATAACATAAACAACTTTTAAATTCACAAAGAATCCATTATTTCTACTGCCAAAAGTCTGAAACTCTAAGCTGTTGCATGCTTGGATAATGTCACACATTATTAAAGATTCTTAGCTGATCTGCAGTGCATATGACTAAGCTTCACTTGACTTTTGAACAAACTGTGTTCCCGGAGACCAACGATGGAGGACTTTAAAGTAATATCCTAAACTAGCATACTCGAAAAACTATATGATACATTTCTAACCGTGGATATCATATAATCATACTGGACAGGAAGAACATTTGAGTCAATTGAAGACAAGAAACCATACAAATGATATTCTCAATCATTTACTTCGCCCAATCAGGAGCTGAAAAGACATGCATGAAAGCTTACAAGGTTACAAATAATTTCCTGATTTTTGGTCTACCTTAGAGGGTACCAAAGAACTCAGAATAAATATGGATCACAACCTATCTATGTATTCCATTGGAGTGATAGAGTATTTGCAGTATCACAAAGGACTCCTTAAAATAGCTTTTCACTAGATATCAGCAAAAACAAGTTTTAAAAAATAGTAGTCGATTATTCATTGAGTATAACTTATAGAGAAAATTTTCTTCACTATAAATTAACAATTAAAGTAGAGGAGGTCACCTGGTTCAATTTTGGAAAGAAACTGCAGGCACATTATAGCATCTAGGGTTTAAAATTTAAATAAAGCCCCAAACAGAGAAGCATAAATTCAGAGATGGTAAACTTCCTCTGCAAACCATCAACAATTCAACTTCCAATGGGATACGACTTTCTGTAAAGGCTCACAAGCAATTTAAATATATCGGAATTAGGAATGCCAAGTATTTCATTCACAACGCAAAATTGGTATTGTTGGGTTGGATCACTTCTTTTTTTTGTTTCCTTTGTAAAGCATCATAGGAGGTAAAATATGCTCTATAATAACCTGATAAGTGCAGCTACCTTTCCATGTCTCCTTATCTATCTTTCCATATCTCCTTATTTAATTCTTTCATTCAAGAAAACCATCCATGGAATAATATTGATCTGGTAAGGTCAAATTTGTTTGAAAACTTGATTATGAATGTATCACTCATAGAAGACAGCCTCAACTATTTACAAAATCAAATATCAATCAATTATAAGAAAATTTACAAGGTGTAGAAACCAACATTTCAGATGAAACTGGAAAACAGAAACAGTCGGTTAAAAGATCCCGTAATAAGCTAACAGCGAGAATGCCAATAAGGAATCAGGTTGTGTGAAACAATATGGTCATTATCTCAAACTTTTTTCATTTCTATCAAGCAGCAAAACAGAAGAGGTGAAATCTTCAGTCTTCACTCATAAGAACATGATTATTCCTGCATCAGTAAAAGTGTGGATTAATGACCAATGTTGGAACAGATATCACAGATTATTGACTGCTTTTGCACATCTTCAATTTTATAAAAAATCATTTGTAGAACATGCACAATCAAGGGTAAGAAATGTCAACATGAACTAGCTCTGCTATAAATCAGGCAACAGCACAAATCCTATTTTTCTGAGCTGAAGGAAAGACCACCCTCTTTCTAAGTCTTTTCATCCCCACATAAGCAGCGGACATGGAAGAAGGAAAATCAACCTCTTAAATGTTTATATAGTTACTCTCTCACCAGCTACAGGCCACACAAAAGGTGAAAAATTTAAAAGAATGCAAAATAATTGGACATTGGGTGACAGTAAAATCATAATAACGTAATCATAGCTCTTTCAGCTTTCTTGACATGTTATCAATTATACACAACTCTATGTACAAAGTTTACAAAAGTAGACAAATTCCATTTCCTTTATTGATTAATGTGGATAAATGACCAGTGTTGAATCAGATATCACAGATTATTGACTGCTTTTGTGCAACTTCAATTGTATAACAAATCATCTGTAGCACACGCACAATCAAGGATAAGAAATATAAACATGAACTAGCTCTGATATAAATCAGGGCACAGCTCAAATCCTATTTTCCTGAGCTGAAAGAAAGATCACCCTCTTTCTAAGTATTTTGCATCCCCACCAAGGTATTTTTTTAAGGAACGATTTTTTTTAAGAAGTGTCTAAATGTAGGCAAATATTTTTATGTTGAAAACAATGAAATATAGGTATATTAGATGAATTCTTAAAAAAAAGTGTACTTTAGTACTAATAGATGTATGTTTTGGGAAATTTAACAACTTTATGGACTTTTTACAGGAAAATGTGGTTTTTTTTTTTTTTTTTTTTTTTAAATTTTAAATTTTAAATTTGTTCATTGGTGAATCCAAAATTTTGGAATTTGTCAAAAATTAGCCAATTGACGAAAAATAGCCCCTAAAAAAACCCTGACACCCACATAAGCAGGGGACATGGAAAAAGGAAAATCACCCTCTTAAATTTTTACATAGTTACTCTCTCACCAACCACATGCCACCCAAAGGTATCAAATTTAAAAGAAAATGAAATAATTGGACATTGGTTGACAGTAAAATTATAATGATGTATTCATAGCTCTTTCGACTTTATTGACACATTATCAATTATACACCAATCTATGTACAAAGTTTATGAAAATAGGCATAATTCCATTTCCTTTAATGATTAATCCAGTATATTATTTAAGTCCGTGATGCACAAGCCCGAGAATGATTTATTGAGATGACTAATGCATAGCACCATGGATATTTAATGATAGAAAAGTGTAGGGACCTTAGAGAAGAACTTCTGTGCATGGCTTCGAATCTGGACAGCAGTCTTGGTACCAATGTGCTCTAAAAACAATGCAAACAAAATGAGTAAGACATAACAGAGTATTACAACACTATTAACCAACAAACTGTATCTTATGTTAGAATTTGAAAAACAGTCGAAGTACAAACATAGAAGTGTATGGAATGCGGCACATGAAAATGCATTTTGCTGTAAAATATCAAAAACAGAAGTATTTACCTTCAATTCGTCGCCATGCTCGACCATGCATCTTCAATGCTTCCAAAAACTTCTGATGTTCTTCTTCTGTCCATCTTTCCCTTTGCTTGGTTATAGTGTATGGCTTTCTAACCTATCAGTCATGAAGATCATTTATGTTTTCAGCAATGCTGCTCAACATATTCATTCACAGAGCTCAACCATATGTCTTATAATGATCATTACTTATCACAATGACATTCCAGTTTCAGATAGACATTGTTGGAAAACAATTGCAACTTCGTTGAAAAGCACTTTAAGGCTTTGGGACCAAAGAGCGTTAAAAATATGTGTATGTACCAAAAGTATGGAATAAATACAACACTTTTAAAAGTAAAGAATGGATACCAGAAATATATAGGAGCATACAGCCAAAAGTAAGAAAAATTTGCTAAATATGAAATAATATCATTTAAATAAGGGGCAAATTTTTGAAAATTAGGGAAGACTACGATCATAAAAAGTGTTGTCATCACTCCTTTCAGTCAGTGTTTTGAGTTGGACGTACTCATAAAACATACTAATATGGGACCTATGAAAAATTCAGTAAGTATGAATCCCATAACAGTTTGAAATTCAGTAATATGCTGTGAAGTGCATACAACAGGGGAAATGATATGGCAAAAGAATTAGCAGCAGTCCCTGGAACTTCTCGTTAAGACATGCTAAAGTTGTGGTTTATTCGAATTCATACAAACTCACAGGATAGACATTGTTGAAAGCCATTTTCATGCAGTATATTTCCTATAATGAAAGCTTAGTTATTATCATTATTCATTCAGCAGATTACTTATGAAAGCTAGCCACTTGTGAAAGACAGATACACTTGCTTAAATCAACACAAAGCATAAGAGAAACTTCTCGTGAAGACATGCGAAAGTTGCAGTCTATTCAAATTCATGCAAACTCACAGGGTGGACATTGTAGAAAGCCATATTCATGCAGTATATTTCCTATAATGAAAGCTTAGTTATTATCATTATTCATTCAGCAGATTACTTATGAAAGCTAGCCACTTGCAAAAGACAGATACACTTGCTTAAATCAACACAAAGCATATGAGAAACTTGCGAGCTATAATTCTTATATTACAGATTGATCCTTTACATCCTATGGACAACAACCAAAGTAAAAATGAGCAACCTTTACCCAGTGCGACTATACATTACTTATAGAGTCTACACGACTCTTCAACTTCTCGTCTCTTCATTTCTTCTTCCTTTCAGCCCTACAAAACATTCAATATTCCATTTGTCTTATCTACTTACATGAACGATTACAACATATACACTTTTCGCATCTACAAATATTCAAAATACTTGCGAACTATTATTCACAATTCCCTACTAACACTTTCCCATACTTAAATAGTTGTCTTGTTCCGAGAAAAAAAATCTTTGAAAAAGTGCGTTGGCCTTCATCATGCTTGACTATTAGGTGATTTTCATGAAATCTCTTCTTTTCTACCATGTTTTGAAGCTTTGTTCACATTTTCACAAGGAGTGTCATTTACCAGTTTTCACTTCTTGCACACTACTTAGTCGCCCTTGCAGGTTTTCAACTAAGTAGCATACCAACCCACTACCCTTTATGGGTTTTGAATGGACTACCATAGCCAAGAGATTTCCTTTTATAGGTTTTCAAACTTCCTAGGCTTGCTCACAAAGACTTCACCAAAATTTGCTTATCCCAAAACTCACATTGGCCCAAAATTTAACAAAATTTTGAAAGCCTTGAATACCTTACTATGGAGGTGGTGGTGGCAGTGGTGTAGGCACTGGAGTGGACTTGGCCCCAGCTTTGTTGCGATGATGATGACGCCCCTAGAGTGGACTACATTTGCTACACTTGATGCCCTGCATAGCCTTGTGGTGTTCACTGCATTGTTGGTGCTTGTTGGATTTGTTGGGCTTGCAACGCCTTTAGTAACTCTCCTAGTGCTATATACCTAGGCTCATCCAACACATTCTTGTTAGAAGGCATGATATTTGTGAGGTTTGCTTTGAAGGTGCACCAATCTCCTATGGCATCCCTTACATTGGTGAAGAATGTGCATAGTTGCGACAAACTTTGCATGATTACTCCTACATCATCTTTGCCCACAGTTGCAATAAGTGGCTTGTATATCACAACATTTTGATCCACATCAAGCTAGATCTATTCAAAGCTTTCCAACAACTAATGTGTTTGAAGTCTCACAAATGTGCTTCACAACATCTCTAATTCCTAGATCCTAGTGTGTTCCATCACATTGTCCCTATGTTATAGAGACTAGGCCAAAGAGACTTCTTTCTTGGTCTCGCTTGCACCTTATAGACTGGATTTGTTTTGGCCATGCTCTCTTGGTTATCTAATTTCTTCATGTTGCACTATCCAATTCAAGAGTTGTACCAATATTTGTTTTGCTTGCTCTCTTTCCTTCACAAGCACTTTCTTGTACTCCTTAATAACTCAAATATCTTGGGCCTCAATTTGGTGCTTATGCACTCGCGCTTTGATTTCATCCAATAGTTGCACTAATTTCCAAACATTCAAAAGCTTTATTACCAATGAATTCAAGTGAAGGTGCTTAGACATCACTTGGCTGCCTAAAACTTGTTGGACCAACACTGGGCAGTTTTCATCAATCACCTTTCTTACCTTCGCAAGGCTTTCCTTCAATGTGGTGTTTTCTTGTTTTAGTTGGAGTGTCATTTGCCAATAAATGTGTTGAATGAGTCTGCACCCTCAACTTGCATTCCCAACATCAATTGTGTCGCATCCATTGGCTACGGAAGTTGTGATGTTTTGGATTGTCGCAAATGAGTTGTGGGCATTATGAATGTGGTGCACCTTGTGGATGGGTTTGCACATCCATCCACCGGGAACCAATTGTATCCTTGCCCCCCTTTTCCCGATTTACTAGGGCCGGACCCTACAGTTGTGTGTTTTGGTTGCACCTGTGGGTCACTTTGCTTGACCGCCTTTGTATCGGAACCTTGACCCATTGGGCCTATGCCTTGGTCCTGCTATTTGGTGGTGTCAGAGCCTTGGCCTAACATGGTTTGCTTTTGCCTCGTGGCCTCTTCCACAACATTGAGTTGCATTTCCTCTACTTTTGTGGCCAACACCCGTTCTTATTCTTCTTTGTTTGCTTCCTCCTTGCGGCGTTCCTCCTCTTGCTTTTGTTTCTCCGCTTAGCTCTTTCGCTTTCTTCTCCTCCATCTTCCGCTCCATGTTTGCTCTCTCCATCTCTTCCTTTGCAGCTCGTTCCCCCTCTTCTCGCTCTTTGTCAGCGTTATCCTATTCTGCCTTCTCCTTCGCAGCGTCGTCCTCCTCAACCTTCTTGTTTGCATTCTTATTCTTCCTTCCTCACAGCTTCATCCTTCACAATGTGATCTTGTGTTGCCTTGTCACTCATTGATTTTGGTTGGACTTCTCTCTCCTTATCCCCCTCCTCCTTCATAGTTGCTTCTTTTGCCTCCTTCACAACCTATGTATGTGACTTTATAACATTTGTGAAGAGTTGCTCGTCAGTCATGCCTTGTTGCCTTGGTAGATCCAGATGAAATGGATAAGGTGGCTTCTCGATTTGTGCAAGAGTTGTGCCCAAGAACTCACCCACAATTGCCTTCCAATTTGTTGCACAAGCAACACTAATGGGGTGAAGGATGCCTTGGAAGAAGTCCAAGGCGATCCTGGGGTTTGAGGCGAGGATGTGAATTCCAGTGGGGAATGGGGTGAATGGGGGGAAGTTTGTTGTGGAGTTCCCGCAATTGTGAATGGAGGAGGTGGAGTTGGTGATGGCAAATTGACTACTTGCAGTGGGGATTGAGACAAGTGTGATGGGGTCAATTTTTGCGAGACCATCGTTTGCCTCTTGGGGACGAAGTACTTAGTTTTAAAGGTTTGCTAGAATAATAATGTGTTTCTTCTTTTCCGTATTTTCAGCCTTGTTTCTCTTGTTGACACTTCCATTTCTTCCTCATGAAATGTTACGAGGTTGGTTGTGATGTCTTATTTTTACCTTCCTATGGGTGTGTGTTGTTTTGCTCCTCCAAGTGTGTGCGGTTTATTTTCCCATGTTTCTTGCTTAACCCGCAACAACTTAAACGGACTTGCCTTAACTTCTTCTTCCCCTTCATTGCTAGACAGATTAATCTGCATCACAAACTACACCTTGTCTTTTCTTAGCAAAGGTCTTGTTGGACTTGACTCCTCTTCGTCCGCAACATCCAATGGTCCCATGGTTGTTTGTAATGTTGTTCCTATGGGTAAATAGAAAATGACTTGTGCCACTAACTTTCGTTGCCACTCTTCTTCTTGCGTGTCCACCTAAATAGATTTTGGCATGTTTAGGAGCTACACGAGGACATGAGGGACGCAATTTTTAAGTTGCATGTTCACACGACCTTATAGAAGAACCACTCCTTTGCTTCTTCCTCGTATGGAAGGTTTCCCATGTCTTCCTTTAGGAAATTTTTCTCATTTTCCAGTGATATGCCAAGGGTGTTGTAGTCTACGTCCTTGGCGATCTTAGGCAGCCTGGGATCAACCACTCATGTTGCCAACTTCTTAGTCTTCTTCTGTGGAGGCTTAGAAGGTTATGCAGGTTGTTCATTCCTTTTTGCAAGTGGATTCGCAATCTTAAGGATGTTCCTTGTGACGTCGTATGATGTGTTGATGTTTGCAGTGGTACTGTGTGCAATGGAGTCACAATTTATGCATGCAAGTTGTTTTGCCACATTATCTCTACTTGCGCCTCGAGCATGGTGACAAAGAAAGGTAGTGGGTATGCTAGCTGAGACCCAAGCCCGTGTGTACACCAGTACTTCATTGTGAAACTTTGTAACTATGGTGATGGTGCAACATACTCCATGACGTCTTGCAGAACTCAAGGGTTTGCACTGATGAGTGCCCTTATCTCCGCCAGCCACTTCCCAATTTTGTGTGTGGTTGAACAAATTTCCCTGCCTCAAATACCAGGTTCACAAATACTTCTTCCAGCCAAAAGTCTTCCTCGACAACTAGCCCTTCTGGGGACTTCCACTGTGTGAAACAAACAAGGACGACCAGGATAGGATACTGGAAAAATTGTGTTTTACCGAAGAGGACTTTCTCCATATTCACGATGATCTCACTAGCCAAAAACTTTGGCCAAGTGAATTCCTCACGAAGGCAGATCATCCAGTGTGCACTGTCAAGGACTTCCTGGGGGACCTACTTCACCCCTTTCGTTGTTTCCCAGTACCTCTTCATTATGCATTCTACCAAGACTCACACTACAGTGTTAATGACTTGCTCTATTGGGACACCACAAGTTGTTCTTGTGTATCTTGCTTTGATGTAGGGATGGCATGGCAAATTTTTAGACTTGTATGGCTGCAACGGCTTATCCCTCGCCTTCAATCACGTTGCTTTTGCTATTGTCGCATCATTTATCGAGATGACAATTTGTCACAAAAGTTACATTGTACCCTCATTGTATCTACTCAACAAGATTTGGTGAAGCTCATTGTTTTGCCCAAATATTGGAATGCGCACTAGTCATTCCGAGTTTGAATCTTTCAACAGATTAAGAGGTGCGACAACACCCTCTGTCTAACCAAGTGCCACTTTGGGGCGGTTGGTCTACAAACCATTCTGCTTCAACCATGCCAACAAAATTGAACAACTTTGGATCATTCCATCTAGTTTGCCGCAATGCTAGCCCAATCCCAATTTCTTCTTTCTCTACACTGCGCAACGTCACAAAGGTGACTCCTCTCGCTTCCCTCTCAGCTTGTGTTTTTGCAAAGACCAGTCTAGTGAATGGATCTGGCATGAATGTAAATTTCAACCGATTACCCCCAATTGATTTTTATCTCACACGCAATTTTACAACTCACATTTATCGGATTTACAACTTTGCGCTCTTGACTTCTCCTTTTCATTCACTCTGCAATGGCGAATTACCTCTCTGAATGTAGACTACTTTAAATTGCACAATTCTCTACTCTATAAGTGCGCAAAGTGTGAATGCCAATCCTTTGTGCTCCTTTTAGCAATGTATCGTGCCGCCTCGTGATGGATCAATTCACCTACTTCCCACGCCAAATTGCTTTTGCATCAACTCACTAGATATTATCGACATGACACTTGCCTGTTTTCGATTTTCCCAATTAAGACCAATAATTGATTTGATGTGCTGCCACTCTTTTATTTATTACCTTTTTGGGACTTGTCCTTTTGTTTTAATTAGAAACCGACTTAATATTCGCACCATCACTTATGTTTTTTTCTCGTTTTTCTTTTTAACCTCCACTTTCCATCGCACGTCGTTCTTGGACTTATTGGATTGCAAGATTTCACAAATCTCATCCATCCTTACCTTTGAGTGTGGTACCAAGAACCTTTTTTAATCCCCTGTGCCAATTCCCTTGCTGCCTCTACCTTGTCGCATACACACCTATATGTTATCTATTCTATCACCTCTACTTCTCTACAATGTTTTGCTACTCTACCACGCTTTTGAAAACTGAAATACTACCCTACTTGTGCCATCTGGCACTTATTTTTGTTTTCCCCCCTTGCACTGATTTAATGATGGTAAGAGGCTTGAGACTACTCCCATTCACTCTTGTTGGGAAAACATTCCCTTGTAAGTCTCGCAAGACTATAGTGCCCTAATTTGTCATGTGATGGATTATATACGACCCTTTCCACCTGATTTGCAACTTCTCTAGGTGCACTTTGAACCTACTTTCATATAAGAGTACCAGAAACATTTATTGAAATTCCTTTGATTGCAAGTTGCGATCATGACAAGGCTTTTGGCTGTGTTTCTAAAGTTCCTAATTCTGACTTGCCATCATTCTTGTTTCCTCCATGTGAGATAGCTCCAGCAACCTGTTTTCCATGGATTCCTTATTGCCAAGTCATGTACCCATTGCAATGCGCAAGTTGGGGACAAGATATTCCATTGGCATCACCACCTCTATGCCTCAACAAATTAAAATGGGGTGTGTCCAAAAGCACGCTTGTAATTGATTTTATATGCCCATAGTAACGCAGGAATGTGATCCTCATAGTCATCTCTCTACACATTACAGATTTTTGTTAGAATTTTTCCAAGTACCTTGTTTGATGCTTCAGCTTGGTCATTGGTAGGCGGCTCTCTTTTGGTGTGTAATCGTGAACTCCTCCGTCAAAGTCTTTATGGTTTTGTTGAGGAAATGTGTGACCCAATAACTGATCAGCTTTTGTGGGCATTCAAATTTTGTGATATATATCACCAGACATGGGCATGGTAATGATCTCTGCGCAAGGATCCCTAGTTGATTTACACCTATCAAGCGAATAATTGAGAGGACGTAGGGGTGTGTTCTCCTATAATTAGTTAATTTGTAACCACCTTGTTTTGGTGGACTAAGTAAACGTAGCCAAGCAGGATTAGTTTATTATTAGTAAGTAGCCTGCTAGTTTTAGGGGAGTTGACTGCTGTAGAAGTGCAGGCTTAGTGGTTGTTTTTGGGGTATGCATGTATTACAGAAATAGAGAGGAATAAGAAAGGATTAGTCTTCTTCTTGGTTTTACTGATTATTTCTGCGAATGACTGTTGTTCTATTTTCCTTTCTTCCTGTTATCTTATTTTGTTTTTCTGCATATAACTAAAAGATTTTGCATTCATTGCTGCCGTAAATTGTATTGAACTGTGCAGGTTTTGGACTGCATCATTTATGCTGCAGACATTGGGTTGAGTTGCAGGTATTGGGTTGCATAGATTAATATCAAATCACCATAGCTGAGAGGGTAGTGCATTCAAACTAAGCAAGTAGAGGCAGAAGAAATGCAAGATAGGGTAGAAATGTTGAAGATGACCTACATAGAAGGTTAGAGGCCCTTGAGGCTAGGTTGACGCATGACAATTCAGAAGAACAAGAAGTTCAAAGAGCTCGAGTTGGCACCATAGATCCTAAGGGAAGACCCATAGATCCTAAGGGAAGACTCATTGAAACTGTGTCCAAACAAGGAACCAAGGTTAAAATGGATGTCTCTAAATTTAATGGTGAATTAAATCCAGAAGTGTTCATGGGTTGGATTTAAGAATTAGAGAGGTGCTTTGAATTGGAGGACATTGGAGCATCAAAAATGAAGTCTGTGATGCTCTATGGTACGAGAACCTGCAGAATGTTAGAAGAACGCAAGGGAAGGAGAAAATCAGAATGTGGCCAAATATGCTGAAGTGTTTAAAAGCTAAGTTGATGCCCTCTGATTATCATCGAAAGCTATTCAAGGAGTTTCAAAATTTAACGCAGAAAGAGCTATCAGTACAAGGTTATATTGTGCAATTCTTGAGGCTACAAATCAGAATTGATTTGCAAGAAGATGGTGAGTAAGCAGCAGCAAGATACATCAATGGGCTTAGCTTCCAACTCCAAGATGAGCTAGGCCTACTCAAGGTGAACAACATGGATGAGGCATATCAGTATGCCTTGAAGGCAAAGGAAAAATTGAATGGGAGGGGCAAAGTGGTGAGCAAAAGGAGTAATAGCAATTTAAATAGAGGAAGTGGAAGTTCTTCCAAAACTACAAAGGAAGAAGGGCAAGAGTAAAGTAAGGAACCCAAGACTGATTATGGTGGTAGAGCAGCTTTTAGAGGTAGGGGTAGAGGTAGAGGCTAACAACAGTTTGGATATTGGATAACCTTGAAGTGCTACAATTGTGGCAGGCCTCATAAAGCCACTGACTATCCTAAAAACTACAGAGTTGCCATTGGGGCCATGATGACTCGGGACGAACAACGAGCAGAATAAATTAAAGTTAAGATTGGAAAGAATTTGATGATGCAAAGAGCCTTAATATCAAGAAACAAGGAGACCCTAGAAGTAGATTGGAGAAGAAAGAGTGTGTTTCAAACATAATGCAAATGTAAAGACAAAGTGTGCAAAGTGATTATAGATGGAGGATCTATTGACAATCTGGTAAGTACAAAACTGGTGCAAAAATTACATCTTGCTTGTATTCCACAATCAAATCCTTATAAGATTTCCTGGTTGAGAAAGGATCATAGTGTGTTTGTACATCAATCTTGTCTTGTTGCCTTCAAAATTGGCCCTTGGGAAGACAAAGTGTTATGTGACGTGTTGCCAATGGATGCTTGTCATTGGTTGTTGGGTAGCCCTAGCAATATGACCGAAAAGCAATCCATCATGGAAAAAAAATTAAAAAACAATTATGAAGTACAACATGAGGTGAAGAAACATCTTTTAAAACCATGCAAAGAACAATGGGAATCTAAAATATCTCTAGTAACAATGGGTTATAAAAAAATCTGCAAACAAACTAAAGAATAAGTTTGTTATCTATTATGCCCTGGAAAAGAAAGGGGACATGAAGGGAACCTCCAACAAGAGGTGCAGAAATTGTTGGCAAAGTAATCTGATGTAACTTCCAACAGAATTACGAGCAAGCTTGCCTCCCTCACGAGACATTACACATCATGTTGATTTGGTGCCAGGATCAAAACTTCCAAATCAAGCTGCATACAGGTTATCTCCGCAAGAGAATGAGGAGATGAGAAGGCAAATCTTAGAATTGTTAGAAAAAGGGTTCATAAGGAAGAGCATGAGCCCTTGTGCCACACCACCTCTACTCTCACCAAAGAAGGGGGGAAAGAGGAGAATGTGTGGGGACTCTAGAGCCATCAACAAGGTCATAGTAAAGCACCTGGATCCAATACTTACAATGGATGATATATTAGACTGCTTGGTCGGTGCTAAGATTTTCTCCAAGATGGATTTGGGGAGTGGTTACCATTAAACCCGCATTCGGGAAGGGGATGAATTGAAGGCAACGTTCAAGACCAAGGATCAGTTGTACGAATGGTTGGTGATGCCATTTGAAATGTCTAACACCCCCACCTCTTTTATGCAATCTATAAACCCGGTATTTAGGCCATATATTGGGAAATTTGTTATAATTTATTTTGAAGACATTTTTTATTTTCAATAGAAACTTGGAAGAGCATTTGAGACATTTGACAACAATGTTTGATACACTTAGAGTGGAAAAGTTGTTTGTAAACCTTGAGAAGAGTGAATTTTGTAGAGACAAGTTAGTTTTCTTGGGAAGTGTGCTTTCAAGTTTCAGTAGATGGAGTGAGCATGGACCCAAAAAATATTAAGGCTATACTTGAATGGCCTATCCCTCAAAGCATACAGAAGTGAGGAGCTTCCGTGGATTAGTAAACTTTTATAAGAGATTTATTAGAAATTTCACTAGCATAAGTGCTCCATTAACCGATTGCACCAAGGGGATGTCCTTTTCCTGGACTTAAGCAGCTAAAAGAAGTTTTGAACAACTTAAAAAGAAGGTGAAGAATGCTCCAATTCTTGCCTTACCAAACTTTGAAAGGATCTTCACCATTGAGTATGATGCTTAAGCAGTTGCAATTAGAGGAGTGTTTAGTCAAGAAGGCAAGCCAGTTGCCTATTTTAGTGAAAAACTAAAAGATGCCAAAAAAATGTATGGTACTTATGACAAAGAATTGTTTACTATTAGCCAGAAATTGAAACAATAGAAGCACTACCTATTGCATAGAGATTTCATTTTGTTGGCAAACAATCAAGCATTGAATTATATAACTACTCGAACCAAGTTATCTCATAAGCATGCCAAATGGGTCTCATTTTTGCAAGGTTATACATTTGCAGTGCAACATTTGAGTGGAAAGACAAAATTTGTGGTTGATGCTTTAAGTAGGAGACGTTACCTACTTGTCACAATGACCAATGAGATTGTTGTGTTTGAAGAAATGAAGGAAGAAAATGTAGCTGATCCCTATTTCAGAAACATTATTTGTGCACTCAAAAATCCAATAGATGCAGGTAAGGAGATTTATGATGAATATTTATTGACTAATGGATTTTTGTTTAAGGAAATTCAACTTTGTATTCCCATTGGGTCCAAGAAGGAAAAGCTGATTAAAGAAATGCATTCAAATGGCTTGGGAGGCCAATTTGGATGGGACAAAAATTTACAGCTTGGTAAGTGAAGTTTTTTTGGCCTCAGTTGAGGAAAGACATCAACGGGTTTGTTTCAACATGCAAAGCTTGCGGGTTTGATTCTACATGCAAAGTTTGTTTTCAATTCTAGCATCAATAGGTAAATCTCCTTTTCATATTGTTTTTGGAATCAATTCTAAAGGAGTAGTGGATTTAATTGATCTTCTTGAGGGAAAACGGATTCTCCCAGATGCGGAGAATTTTATAAAGCGTATACATGATGTGCAACAAGAAGTTAGGCAAAGGCTGCAAATAACAAATGAGCAATATAAGAGTAACATAGACTTGCATCGGAAAGAAAAGGTGAACCAAGAGGATGAACTAATCATTGTTTACTTGTGTAAAGATATGTTTCCTCAAGGCACTTACAACAAATACAGGCCAAAGAAAATTGGTCCTTGCAAGATTCTCAAAAAGATTAATGAGAATTCATATTTGTTAGACTTTCCTAAATAATTTGACATCCGTCCTCTATTTAATGTTGCAGATTTTTATCCCTATCATGTAGAGGCCTTGAAGAAGTTCAAGATGAGAATGTGCTTAGAGAGTGGACCAGACATTTACCAAAGAAAAGAAAATAGCAGATTGAGAAGATAGTGGGCGCCAAGGTTACCACTAGAAGGTACAAGATTTATAAGATGTATTCAGTCAAATGGAAAGGATTACCAAATTCCGATAACACCTGGATCACAGAAAAAGAGCTCATGAAGTTAACAAAATTAGATTAAGCTGAACCAAGAGGTTCAGAATTTTAAAAGAAGGGGAGGATGGTGCACACATATAAAGCGAACAGTTACGAAGCTGCTGGAGTTTGTTATCCTAAAATTAGTAAATTTTGTAACCGCCCTGTTTTGGTGGACTAAGTAAATGTAGCTAAGCATGTTTGGTTTATTATTAGTAAGTAGAATGCTGATTTTAAGGGAGTTGACGCTGTAGAAGTGTGGTCTATAGGCTTAGTGGTTGCTTTTGGGGCATATATGTATTAGAGAAGTAGAGAGGAATAAGAAAAGATTGGTCTTCTTTTTTATTCTACTGATTTTTTATGGTAATGACTGTTGTTCTATTTCCATTTCTTCGTGTTATCTTATTTTGTTTCTCTACATATAACTAACAGATTCTGCATGCATTGCTGCTGTAAATTGAATTGAACTGCGCAGGTTTTGGACTGCATCATTTGTGTTGCAGGTATTGGGTTGAGTTGAAAGTATTGGGCTGCATCACTACTCTAACAGACTCTTCTTCCAAAAACTTGCATATCGCTTCCTCTAGCCATCTTTCGATGTCTCTCTGATCTGGCAATCATCTTAGTATCTTGCATGTCCTGGCATCGAAACCATTGTTAGTAGCGGTCCTTGGAACTCCCTGTCCGGACATGCTACAGTTGTAGTCTATCTGAATTCATACTAAGTCGCAAGGTAGACGTTGCAGAAAGCCAAATTTGCACAATATATTTCTTATAATGAAAGCTTAGTTATTACCATTATTCATTCAGCAGATTGCTTATGAAAGCTAGTTCATTTAAGACTTGTGAAATATACTTGCTTAAATCGACACAAAGCATAAGAGAAACTTGCAAATTATCATTCTTATATTATGCTTCAGCAAAGTATATGGGCAAGGGATACACCATCCACCAAAATTACAGATTGATTCTTTTACAGCCTATGAACAACAACCAAATTAAAAAGAACAACCTTTAAACTGCAACTATACAGTACTTATAGAGTCTACATGACTCTTCAACTTCTTGTCTCTTCATTTCTTCACCTTTCAGTTCTAATAAGCGTTCAAACATGAATGATTACAAAATACACTTATCGCATTTACAACTATACAAAATTCTTGCAAACTATTATGCACAATCCCCTACTAACAAAAAGAGCAAAAGATGTTCTCAAGTGGTGAAATCCTAGTTTTCCAAAAACAATAATACGGATCAATTTACTTGTAAATGTATATCCTCACGGAAACACCAAACCAATTTACTCGTGACTATTGTGCCTCAATGTTTAGTGAGGCACTAACAATTTTTTTACTTCTTGTTTATTGTAGCCTCTCTCAAGTGGAGGTTTTAAAGGTTTTAAAGCTTGCTTGGCACTAACAATTTTTTTATTTATCGTCCACACCATGCCATTCGTGGGATTTGAATGGGATTTGAAAACAGATCAATTTAATTGTAAATGTAAATCCACGCCATAACCCCAAATTGGGGTGCTTGGTGAGGTTCTTAAAAAAAATTGATTTATTGTAGGCTCTCAAGTGGGAAGTTTTTAAGCTTGCTTGGCATAGAACATGCCATTTGGGGAATTTGAACATAGATCAATTTACTTGTAAATGTAAATCCACACCAAAACACCAAACCAGGGTTGCTTGGTGAGGCACTTACAATTTTTTTATTTATTGTAGCCTCTGTCAAAGGAGAGGTTTTTAAGCTTGCTTGGCATAGAACATGTCATTTGTGGGATTGGAACACAAATCAATTTACTTGTAATTTGTAAATGTAAATCCACACTTAAACACCAAACCAAGTTTGCTTCATGAGGCATTAACAATTTTTTGATTTATTGTAGCCTCTCGACAAGAGGTTTTTAAGCTTGCTTGGCATAGAACATGCCATTTGTAGGATTTGAAATCTCCAAAAAACAAGAGCAAAAAACAAAAGAACAAAATTTCCAGACTTTAAATTTGATACATACTTCCATGTATAGGAAACAAAAGCATACACACAAAAGTAGAAGTTGTTTAATCTGAGACAAGCTGATTGAAAAAATGCATAAATTCTTGAGATTAGCAACGAAAATTAAAACCTTGATTTTAGGCAATATATGTAATGTCCCCAACTCAAATCATGAGGATTAGCAGCACAATGGTTGTCCTTTCCTTGGATTACCCAAGAGGAAGAGGACTTAGAGCATCATTGAGTAAGTATTGGAGTCTTTGGCTAGTTCTCAATTCTATTCTTAAGTTGTGTGCACGTCTTTTTATGCAACTTAAGTGAACTTAAATTATTATAAGTGAACTTAAGTTATTTTAAGTTGAGGGCACGTCTTTTTAGGCAACTTAAGTGACTCCTAGCCAAAAAGTTTAAGTTGACCCATTTTTATGTACTTTAAGTGACTTTTTCATAGCATGTAATAAAAAGGCAAAGGGGGCGAGGTTTTCTAGGGGCTTATTGGTTCAGTTTTTAGGTTTTTAATGTCGAGCCTTGGATTAAGAAGTGGTGATTCAAGGTCTGAGATTATTTCATCTCTTTAGGAGTTATTATATAACTCTCTAGGGGTCTTTTAGAGAGGATTATGTTGTGAGTTTTCTATTTATTGCTGTTGCAACTTGGCTTAAAGTCTGAAACCCTTGAGTATCCCTGGTTTCAAAGAGACATACGGGCTCCCCCTAGTCAGAAGGGTGTGTTTCGGTGGAATAGCTTTGGTTTGTGAAACCCTAGCACATCATTTTTTCTGGGTTGCAATTGTTTATCAGGTTTGGAGGTCAGATTGGAGATAAAATTCAGAGCTGAAGGTTCAGATTTGGAGTAACTTTAGCATGGTATTTCATATTTCTGAGCATTCTTGAGGATGGCAACAAAAAATCAAACCTAGCGTTGATTTATTTTGGGAGTCGATGCCATATTTGAAGACGAATACAGTTTGATCAAGGTCTAAGGTATTTTATGTTAAATTTGCATACTAATTTCAGTTTTATCTCAGAAAAATAGAAGAAAAATCATTGTAATGCATATTTGAACTTTCTGGGCAGAAATAAAAGGATTTCCTGTACTTTTCCTAAGTTCAATATACTCAGTAATTTATTTCTTTTAGCAGAAAAATCAAATCATTAATCTAATTGCAAATTTGAGTTTGTTGTTGAAATTTTTATATGCAAATTAAGTTTTAGATTTTTATATGCCCCAGTTTTGAAAATATTGTTATTTTTCCATTATCCCTATTTGGAGATATTTCAATCGTATCAAAGCTGCAAGACTTGGCAACCTATTTGGGTTGGTTGTATGCACGAAAAAGGTGGTCATAACTTGGAAAAACGAAAGGAAATAATGGCTAACAGCGAACAACCACCATCACCAAGTGAAGTGGAGGCAAAACAAATGTTTGCAGAAATGCTAAGACAGCTACAAAATACCAATATTTATTTGAGTCATATGGCTCATAACACAACGAATGGAAGAAATCTAGTGCATACAGAGAGAGCGGAAAGTAGCAAAGTTGCAGTAAACAATGAACATTCTACCAACAAATCTACGGGTTCTTCACAATCCAGACCTTTCACGCCTACCTTTATACAAGAGGATGAGCCTACACAAGAGGAACCCATGGAGGACAATGAGGATGCTGAGATATTGGCTAAGTATCAAGGTTTGGGGGAAGATTTTCAATCAGCTATCTCTTTTAGAGATTACTTGGAGATCACCAAACGCACAAAGCCGAAACAATGGAATCAAGGAAAGCAATTTTATGGGTTGCAAAAGAGGTTGGGATGTCTATCCTTACCTAGTTTTGATGGATCATCCAAGGGTACAGCTAGAGCTTGGATTCAGAAATTGGATACTTACCTTGCCCTGAATCAGATGGAGACTGAGGCCATCAAATTTGCTACACTTCACCTTGAAGGAGTTGCACATGAATGGTGGTATCATGGTTTAGTGACACAAGGTCATGGTGCGATAGTTTCTTATGATCAGTTTTGCACTACATTGATAGAGCAGTTTGACCGCAAGGATTCAAAGGCACACTCTAGAGAATTGGCTCAGTTGAGACATGTTGGGACACTTGATGCATACATTTCAAAATTTCAGCAGTTGTTAGTAATGGCTTTTGATGTGTCCGAAAAGAGGTTGATTTCATGGTTCATAGAGGGTTTATCAGAACCTCTCAGGGGTTGGGTCAAAGCTTTTGTCCAGCCAACATTGTTGGATGCTATTAAGTGTGATCTACACCACAGGCTAGGTTTCCTAACAAGTTGCCGCAGAGACCCTTATCGCAGAGTTTGCTGCAAAGGAAGGACAAGAAACCAAAATATACTAGACCAACAGGTGAGATGTCTAAGCTAGTTGGTGGTGCATCTCGTGATTCGAGAGATGAGTTGAGACGAAAGAGGCTTTGCTTTGATTGTCGTGAGCCTTGGACACCGAGACATAGGTGTAAAAGTGGGGGCAAGGCCCATTGGATTGAGGTCTTCGAGGAACCTCGTGATGAGTTGGAGACACATGTTCTTGATGAGCAGCATGGTAGATGGATGGGGAGACAGACACAGATGAGCACCAGGATGATTTGGCCCAAATGGATGGTGCGATTGCAACCCTCACTACCACTCCTCATTTTAACGCCTTCAGAGTAAAGGGCGTCATGCAGATACGAGTTGTTGTGTTGATTGATAGTGGGGCTACCCACAACTTCATTGATTCGTCCTATGTGAAGAAACAGGGCTTGCAAGTTGACGAGCATGATGGTTTTTGAGTGCGGACAACAAGTGGCACGATGTTGCGTTGTGTTAATCGTGTCCCATAGTTGAGTATGACCTTGGGTAATTACACCCTTACTGATGACTTTTATGTGGTTGACACTAAGGATACCAATGTTGTGTTGGGCGTTCAGTGGTTGCATTCTATAAGTCCTTATGTCACGGACTTTAAGACTGAGTAGTTGAGTTTCACAGCAGATGGTCGGAAGGTGGTATTATGAGGCTTATCTTCAAATGCTCCTAGAATCATTTCAGCTAAGAGGCTGGAGAGAATTTGTTGGCATTCAAAGGCTGAGTGGGAAATACAGTGTTTCATTTCAGATAAGTCTACCGATATAGGACAATGTGGATATCATATTGACATACAAGGCTTGTTGGACACGCATAGTGTGGTGTTTTCAGATCTACCTCCAGATCGTGGTTTTGAGCATGTTATTGAGCTTGTGGATAGCAAGCCAATTGTTACAAATCCCTACCATCATCCTAGACAACTCAAGGATGAGATTGAAAAGACTATTCGAAAGTTGTTGGATGTAGGACATATACGGCCTAGTTCTAGTCCCTTCACTTCTTCTGTTATCTTGGTGAAGAAGGATGATACTATGAGGATGTGCATTGATTATCATGCACTAAATAAGAAGACCATCAAGAACAAGTATCCTATTCCGCGTATTGATGAGTTGTTGGATGAGCTACATGGAGCGATCTATTTCTCCAAAATAGATATTCGTTCAAGGTACCATCAAATTCCGGTTTGGGAGCGGGATGTGCACAAAACAACTTTCAGGTGCCACTATAGACATTTCGAGTATTTGGTGATGTCCTTTGGGTTATCAAATGCTCCAACTACTTTTCAGTCTTGCATGAACCATGTATTCAACAAGCAGTTGCGGAAATTTGTGTTAATTTTCTTTGATGAAATCTTAGTATACAACAGGAAATGGGACGAGCATATTCGGCATGTTGATGAGGTGTTAAGTATCTTAGTGACTAACTCCTTTTTTATAAAAGCCTCTAAGTGTGAGTTCGGTATGACTGAGCTATTATATTTGAGATCTATCATTGGGGAAGGTGGAGTGAAAGCACATAGAGAGAAGATTCAATCTATACTTGATTGGTTACCACCAAAGAACATGTCCCAATTGAGGGGCTTCATTGGTTTGTGCACATACTATAGACGGTTTGTGAAAGGGTTTTCTTCATTAACTGCTCATTTGACAAATTTGACCAACAAGGATGCCTTTGTTTGGATGGTTGAGACTCAAAGAATCATGGATCATCTTAAGAAGGTAATGAGTACTTGTCCTGTTTTGGCTTTATCGGATTTCTCTAAACCTTTTGTGCTTGAATGTGATGCATTCAGTATTGGTATTGCCGTTGTTTTGATGCAAGACAAGCATCCAATTGTCTATGAGAGCCGAAAACTGAATGAGGTTGAAAGGAGGTTCTCTACATATGACAAGGAAATGTTGGCAATGATGTATGCACTCGAAAAGTTTCGTCAATATCTTGTCAGCAGCAAGTTTACAGTGAGGACTGATCACAATAGCCTCAAGTATTTCATGGAGCAAAAAGAATTAAATGAGAGACAACAACGTTGGCTAAGTAAGCTTCAAGGGTATGATTTTGATATTGAATTTGTCAAGGGAAAAAATAATGTTGTTGCTGATGCATTATCTAAAAACCCTTCATTTTGCTCACTTTCAAAAATTTCAGCTTCTTGGAAGGATCTCATACTAGCAGAGTATTCAAAAAATCAGCATGCTTGTGATATTCTAGATGATAAAATTGATGATGAAAGGTATAAAGTGTTGAATGAAGTCATCTATTATAAGGATAGAATCTATTTAGTACTGAAAAGTAA
Organism: Torreya grandis; assembly: GCA_037957365.1. NCBI lineage: Eukaryota > Viridiplantae > Streptophyta > Pinopsida > Cupressales > Taxaceae > Torreya > Torreya grandis. Next base: position 1,145,616 of record JARHVA010000984.1, on the reverse strand, counting down.
GCTCAAACATAAGATTCTTATTGCTATCCATAACAATTAGCTTGCTGGTCACCCGGGTTATTGAAGACATACAGGGACATTCGTGAAAGATTCTAATGGAAAGGTATGAAAGATGATGTTCTCAAACATGTGAGGGAATACATAGAGTGCCAAAGAAACAAAGCTGAAGTTTCTTTTCCAGCAGGGTTGTTACAACCACTTCCTATTCCCAATCAAAAGTGGGAACAAATATCGATGGATTTCATTACTGGGCTGCCTAAGGTCAATGGTAAGGACTATATTTTTGTTGTGGTGGATAGACTCACTAAATATGCTCATTTCATGCCAATGCCTTTTGAGTTTAAAGCACCACAAGTTGCTGGTCTATTTTTTGAACAATTATTCAAACTTCATGGTGTGCCAAAAAGAATTGTAAGTGATAGAGACCGCATATTCATCAGCACTTTTTGGCAAGAGTTGATGAAGTTGGCTGGCACAAAACTCGATCATAGCACTAGTTATCATCCTCAAATGGATGGTCAAACAGAAATTGTAAACAAATGGCTTGAAGGTTACTTGAAGAACTATGTCTCGGGCAGCAAAGAGCATGGGCAAATTGTTTACATTTGGCAGAATTATGTTACAAAACACTACATATCATATGAGCATAGGTATGACACCTTTCAAAGCTTTGTATGGATATGAAGATTCTACATTTGTGGATTTGGTTTTTTCTGATTCTAGAGCTACAAAAGCTCGAGTGGGCAAAAGAGAACCAAGATATCCTTAAGGCAGTTAAGGATAATATTCAGATTGCACAGGAACAACAGAAGAAATATGTTGATCACCATAGAGTTAAGAGGTCTTTTGAGGTGGCAGACACGGTATTTTTGCGTCTTCAACCTTATAGACAATCCTCATTGAAAGTAAGTGGAGCGTAAAAGATTAAACCAAAGTTTTATGGGCCTTTCAAGGTGATCAAAAGAATTGGTGAAGTAGCATATGAGTTAAAGTTACCAGCTACAAGCAAAATTCACAATGTATTCCATGTGGCATGCCTCAAGAAGGCTCTTGGACAGCATGTGACTCCTACGGGATTGCCTCCAATGGATGAAGAAGGTAAATTGATACTCATTCCAGAAACAATTTGCAAGTGAGAGAGAAAAGGTTGAGGAATAAAGTAATCTCTGAATGTCTCATCAAATGAAAAAACTTGCCTTTAGAGGATGCAACATGGGAAGGAGAGGAAATTCTTAAGCATTCTAGTCTACAAATGCTTGAGGACAAGCATTCTTTCGCTGGGGAGGACTGTAATATCCCCAACTCAAATCATAAGGATTAGCAACACATTGGCTGTCCTTTCCTTGGATTATCCAAGAGGAAGAGGACTTAGAGCATCATTGGATAAGTATTGGAGTCTTTGGCTTGTTCTCAATTCTATTCTTAAGTTGTGTGCACGTCTCTTTATGCAACTGAAGTGAACTTAAGTTATTATAAGTGAACTTAAGTTATTTTAAGTTGGGGGCACATCTTTTTAGGCAACTTAAGTCACTCCTAGCCAAAAAGCTTAAGTTGTCCCCTTTTAATGTACTTTAAGTGACTTTTAAAAAGCATGTGATAAAAAGGCAAAGGGGGCATGGGTTTTCTAGGAGCTTATTGGTTCAATTTTTGAGTTTTTAATGTGGAGCCTTGGATTAAGAAGTGGTGATTCAAGGGCTAAGATTAATTCATCTCTTTGGGAGTTATTATATAACTCTCTAGGGGTTTTTTAGAGAGGGTTATGTTGTGAGTTTTATGTTTATTGCTGCTGCAACTTGGCTTAAGGTCTGAAACCCTTGAGTATCCCTGGTTTCGGAGAGACATACGGGCTCCCCCTATTCAAAAAAATGCGTTTGGGTGGAAGAGTTTTGGTTTGTGAAACCCTAGCACATCATCTTTTCTGGGCTGCAATTGTTTATCAGGTTTGGCAGCCAAACTGGAAATAAACTTCAGAGTTGAAGGTTCAGATTTGGAGTAACTTCAGCATGGTATTTCATATTTCTGAGCATTCTTGAGGACGACAACAGAAAATCACACCTACCGCTGATTTGTTTTGGGATTTGATGCCATATTTGAAGACGGCTAGGGTTTGATCAAGGTCTGAGGTATTTTATGTTAAATCTGCATACTAATTTCAGTTTTATGTCAGAAAAATCATTGTAATGCATATCTGAACTTTCTGGGCAGAAATAAAAAGATTTCCTGTACTTTCTTAAGTTCAATAACACTCAGAAATTTATTTCTTTTAGCAGAAAAAACAGATTATTAATCTGATTGTAAATCTGAGTTGGTTGTTGAAATTCTTATATGCAAATTAAGTTTCAGATTTTTCTGTACCCTAGTTTTGGAAATATTGTTGTTTTTCTATTATCCCTATTTGGGGATATTTCAATACCTTTCGTGAAATTTTCAGAACAGCAAACCTAAAAAATCAATACTCAATTTATCAATCTTGTTAAGTTTTTTTCAGGAGAGCATAACACTTAATTTTAACAACATACCCATAAACATATCTGAATTTTACTTTCAAAATTAAATACGCACCTCAAATGTTACAAAATCGCTATATAGTATATACTTTATGAAATACATCAGACTGCGTAGAACCTTAATTTAACTAAAACTCAGATCTACATCTTTCGATATCTTTTCCATTGAAAACCTTAGTACAGATATTCAGAATGGATTTAGATCTAACAGGACATAGATAGCATTTTAAAATCCAGTTCTTTGCATTTCTTAATGAAATTTGAATTTTCTTTATATGAAAGTTTTGAAAGTTGAATTCCTGCTAAATATTTTTCAGACTCGAATCAATTTGAATATATCTGATTTAAAGAGTTATATTAAGTTCAAGAAAATCAAGATACTATCTCAAGATCTGTATCATTTCACTCAAAACAAATCTGGATCCAACTATAGATTTGGGAGTTTCACGTGTTTTTGTTTTCAGAAAAAAGCACATCAATAACTATGTAGAATTCTATAGATTTGGGAGTTTTGCATGTATTTGTTTTCAGAAAAAAGCACACCAATAACTATGTAGAATTTAACAAAGAAAGATTTGCTATCTTTTTCTCAGAACAAAGCAAGACCTTACCTTGGCCATAAGTTCGTCCCCTGATGAAGAAATCTCATCATTCTGAAAACGAGTGGACGGGGAATGAGATTTGCTTGTTTCTGAATAGTGGACACCATTGCTCTGAATACCTCGCCAGCCTGCAAGGCCCTCGTCCCCTTCTTCCTATGGAGAAAACAAAATGACTTTCTATTAACCAGAAATAATCCAAGCAGGGTCATAACCTGAAAAGAGGAAAACCATCTGGAACATGCAATCAAACAAAATAATATACATCATGAAATCTCATTAGACTCTATATATTCAAGCTACAGAACAAATTGCTCCCTCAAATGAGAAAACAACGACAAAATTGCCTTTAAATTATAGAAATCATGTCCAAATATTACTGAACACAAAGCATTGGGATGCAAAGAGTATATATATAAAAAGATATTTTGTTGATTAAAAAACGAATACTGTGAATTTGGAGTGAGGAAAGCAACAGAAAAGTAAAGCAGTTTAATCCTGAAGTCTTATTAAAAGATCTAAAATCCTTTTTAACAGAAATTTAATGATTACAGCTAAATATTATTTTGCAAGCAAAAACGTTTTCCAAAAACCTTATTTTGGGAAGGAAAAGAGAAAATCTACTGGATTTAAACAGAAAAACAGAGCAAAAATACCTGTCGAGCAGCTACTGCAGGCAAAGAAGACATGAAGGATGTACAAAACTCAAAGATACTATTTTGCCTTCTTCCAAATGACGGCCACAATGTTATTGAGTTCCCGGTAACTTGAAAAGTTATATAAATATGTTTACTTTCGGCCTAATATTTAAATCTGAAATGGCACACGGCATTGCGTAGCATGCTTTACACGAGTAAAGAATGTAGATACAGAAGATTCAGACGCTACAGAAACTCCATAGGCTCCCATGTATAAAGAACCAGAATCAAAGCCACGACGCTTATAATAAACAGAAACCCGTGTATCAACACCAGAAAATAGTATATTAAGCCTCCACTAACCCGTCGACTTGCTCCAGATCAAAAAACCATTTGCCGGGCAAGGGCAAAGGAACAAATAACTTGTAGACTTGCTGAAGGAGGGATCAAATTGAGCAGAACCACCGCCAGTTTTGCTGAAATCCTCCACGACTTTAAAGGGAACGGATTCCCAGGAGACAAAAAATCGTTTTTAGTGTTGAACCTTGTAAAGAAAACAGCAAGAGCCTTGGAAAAGCATACAACACCGTCTCTTAACCGTTTTCTTGATCACGAGAGAACCCGATCTAGCATAAAAAAAAATTCACTGAGATTTCAAAAGCCAAATAGCAAAAAAATTGCCCTTATTGCTCAGGATCAGACCGAAAAACTGTCCATAGACCATCGCCGACAGCTGAAACAACAGATTTCTTCACAAAAACCGACAACAATCAATTTCGTTTTGCAAAACTTGCCTCAGCACGCTCCGTAGCAAAAGGCAACGCGATTCAACAATATCCTGTGATTTTTTCCGGCGAAACGGCAAACTTAATTTAAATCAATAGAATAAATTACAACCTTTTCCTCAGCGCGCTCGAAATCAATCCAAAAAGCGACTCGACACTATCTCCACCGCTCCACACGGAAATATTCTTCAAAACTGTAAAAATTATGAGAAACAGCAAATAAGGCTCAAGCTCCACCGAAACGAACCGTGAGAAATACCAGCAGCATCTTCGACACGATCCCTGTCCCTCCACAAGAAGATTTTCTCCAAGCTGCAACCTTAAGGAAAAAGGGTAAAATACGGCTCAAACTTGAACAAATCGAACCGCAAAAACCACCAGCAGCTTTTTCACCATTATCCCTCCGCTCCACACTATTTTGCTTTTTTACAAAACGGCAATCACAACGAAAATCAATCCACAAAGCGATTCAAGACCATCCCCATCGCTTCACACGGAAAAAATCTTCAAAACTGCAAACTTTTGAGAAACAGCAAAATACGGCTCAAACTCCACGGAATCAAACCGCTAGAAACAATAGTGGCATCTTCAACACGATCCGTGTCCCTCCACACGAATATTTTCTCCAAAGCTGCAACCTTAACGAAAAACGGAAAAAATACTGTTCAAGCTTCACCAAATCGAACCGCAAAAAACACCAGCAGCATCTTCACGGTTATCCCACCAGTTCCACACTAAAAAGAAATTTTCAAAACCGCTATCTCAACGAAAATCAGCAAACAGCGACTCCGACTTAACCAAATCGAGCCGCGAACAAAACCAGCCCCGTCCCTAGCCAATTCACCGCCCTCTGGAAGTACAAAATCTCCACTTCCTACTCTCTCCGGGGCTCAGAATTCCCTTCAAGTCTTCAACACCACCAAGGGACTCGGGGACGACTCAGACGCCACAACCAGCCGCTTTCTTATGATTTCTTTATCTCCACCTATTTCTTTTACACAAAAAAGCCCCGTTTTCTTTCATTTCCTTCATATAAGAACTCCCCTGTTCATTATCTCGTCTTTTACGTAAGTGTAGAGAGAGAATGTAAGGGAAAAAGCCTGGCCATAAGTTTTTTCCTTCAATTTTCGGAATTTGAACAAATTTTAATCTTGTGGCTGCCAACGACGCTGCCGCTGGACACTTGTCGGAGATCTGGAACCAGTATTTTTTATGGCCCGTGTTTTTTAATTAAAAAACTGTTGCGGACAGTTTGGGCCACAAAAGGGTTTTTAAGGCTCTGGACTTTTTAAAGGGTGTAATATTTTTTGGCTCAGTAGAGAATGGACACGTGTGATCCTAGTCATCGCCTAGCTTTTGCACTTTTCTGACGCGTCATTTTCATGTGGGTCCCCTGGAGACGCAGCGCGTTTCGAGGCAAAGGAGCTGTTTACCATGGGAATTTATTGTGTTTTTAAAGTGGACCTTAGGGGTTCATTTCAAAGTCAAGCTAGCGTGATAATGTAATGTGTATATGAGAATTTTCTAGCATGTTCTAAGGATTGTTGGGTTGGGTGTCCTCCCTTGCCATTTAGTTAGTGATATTTTATCATTTTTGTGTATTTGTTTGCATATCTATATTTAAATTTTGTGTTACGCTCTTAATATATAGTATGTATTGGGATATGTGTGTTTAATATATAGTTATTATAATATTTAATTAAGTTATATGTTCATTTTTATAGTTTTATATTGTTATGAGGGTTTGTCGTGTGTGTTAGGTTGTGGAGCTAAAAGCTTCACTGATGCAAACATGGAGGAGGTGCTGAGTGTCATAGTAACCGGCGTCGGTCAGGGCAACCGATGCTGGTCAGGAGCAGACAGGAAGCTGCTGACATCGGTCATGGATCGGCCGATGTCGGTCATCTCCAAACAGACAGCGACCGACGTCGGTCCCCTGTGCGGTTCCAGAACTTTTAGTTACATGAACAGTTTGTTTAACGAACTGGTTGTTTGCACGTAAAGACTAATTTTAGTCTTGGAGATGCATTTCTAATTATTATAATTGGAAAGTCTAATTATTGTTTGTATGGGATCTATATAATAGACCCATGGGCTATATTGTAATTTGTAGAATCAGAAGGGTTTTATCCAAGGGAGAATCATAAGAACTTGGTAAGTCAAGGACAAGGGTTCTTCCGGGTGTGTAAGATCTAGGTCGGCAGGTGTGCAAGCCCAGGTTGATTTGCAGTATAGCAAGATCAGGTGAGATCTATATGATAAGTAAGATCTAGGTTTGCAGGTGTGCATAACCAGGTTGATCTGCAGGGGTGCAAGATCAGGGAGATCTACTTGGAGTACGTGGTGTACTCAGACTTGGAGTACGTGTGTGTACTCGGTGGTACTGGCAGTATTGTTATTGACTGGTTGAAACAACAACTCTATGTTTGAGTTGATTGTTTGTAATTGAGAGAGAGAACTCTTGAGGGAAGATTACTGGTATGCCCAAGAGGTGTGGGAAGAGTGTGATCTCTTTATTGTATTTCCTTCTAGATGAGTATTAATACAAGATGGTATTGTCTCTCATATTCTATGCTATTTCTGAATTCTAGTTACTTATCATTCTGGTTAAATTCTATGTTTAGTTGCTTATACAAAGGTAATCAAGTGTGCTCTTAGTGAGCAGGGATCTTGTGTGAGCAAGGATATGTGTGTTTAATATATAGTTATTATAATATTTAATTAAGTTATATGTTCATTTTTATAGTTTCATATTATTATGAGGGTTTGTCGTGTGTTGTAGATGATATTTATGGATTATATAGTACTTCTATATTGTATATTTGGCAAATTCATATCTTTGTTGTTCCTCTCAATTCTGGTCATTCCCTGCTTTCAAAAATCTCACATCTATTCTATCTTATGTCCCTTGGCCTATCTCTTGGTCTGACCAGTGTTATATTGATGGCCTAGACCTTTTATCTTACCTAAAATGCTTAAAACATGCTTATCTTTTGCCTCTGTAAGTTTTGAGTATGTACCTATTTTCTGCTCTCTAGACACTAGCATCATAGACAGACATCTGCTTGAAGTAGGTGTCCTACTCTGACATAATTATCTAGTATCCCAGAGTCATTTAATTTGTAAATAAAACATATCTTAATAATCAGCGTACGTGTTTTAATGTGAGTTACTTCTCTAAAGGGATTGATATACAAATAAGATCAACCTTCATTCATTTCTCACTTATGAAATTTAAAAAACACCTAAGGCAACATATTAAAGCATTCAATCAAGCACTCGATAAAGCAAAGTTTTCATATGTTATTCCATTTTTATATTAGTTATAGGGATAGCACATACATAAGCATTGAGTACTGAAGGAGTAGCTTAAAAGCCCAATTTATCAAGTTACAAGCTAGATCATTATTATACTTGCTTTCCACATATTGCATGATTCACACACAAGCCAACATGTAAGAGAAAACTACATCAATATGAGTCCTTCTTCATATTATTGGCTATGTAGGCAGCACTCATTAACAGAGGGGTCTTTAGGGTCAGGTCAACACCATGTGCCCACTAACCTATTTTTTCTCAAGGCCACTATGAAGATGAAGTAGGGTTTGATAATTTAATGGGGAGTGACAATCCATGACCCATATTTGAGTGCACTAGAGCGAAGGTAAAGACAAACCCAAAAACATCTAGTTGGTCGCATCCTTTTATATCAAGTATTTTGTACATGACACCTGCATTAACTTCAAATAGTTGCATCGACGCAACTGCCTAGAATGATGCTAGTGTCCACAATTCGAGAGGCACTAAATCTAGAATTTGATGATTATTTCATAATCATCTTCTAGTCTGCTTCCTATTTGATCTAGATCCAAAACTACATTAGCATCAAAATCAACTAAGTACATTACTTCTTTGTCATTGTCATATCTAGCATAGTTGTACTTACTATTTTTACCCTATCTCAATTTAATGAATTTAGTAAATATTATATCTAAGTTTAGTATTTAATTAGTCTATTATAGAGATAGTTTATCATTATTATGTCCTAGGATATCTCTACCCCTTTAAACCTAGATGACTACAATCTAGATACATTTTAGGGTTAAACAATTGGTGAACCTGGTCTTTAAATATCAAATCCTAAATAAATTAGAGTTTTCTAATTTACATTTCTTATTTCCCTGATTGTTGCACTTTGTTACAAATTATAAATTTTTCTTTTGTGAAGCAATAGAAAATATTAATGCAAAAACTCATTTTTAAATGGAGGATAAAAAAGCATTGATTACTCATCTTAATAATAATAAGAACTTAATGGATGCATTTTTGTATGTTATAAGATATGAAATAAGTAAACATGATAAAACTAAGACTTTTTTACCTAGTGATGGTGCATCCTTATAAGGCACTACAACTAATTTCATACCTATCAATCCACCTACATCTAGTGGAGGCATATATTATGTCTTCCAACCTTTATTTTTTAAAACTACTATTACTACATTTACCATGGAATCACCAATTATTTCAACCCAAATACCGGTTTCAATGCCTATTACTACTCAAACTAGATTTACATCCCCGTTGGTGACTACTCAGCTTATTAATCTAAATCCCAATGGTTCCACAATTCAAACACTCCTTCAAGTTATAAAGACCTTAGAGGACAAGGTTACAAACATTGAACAAAATGCTTTAAAATCTCCTCATGCCATTCATTCCCAAAATATGTTGCATAACCCTCTTGCTCTTAAGATATCTTTGCACCCTTTACCAACTGGTTTTATCGCACCTAAGTTCACATATTATGATGCCAAGGGTTATCCTGAACATCTTCGATCCTTTTATGTGACATGCCTTGACTATGCCTCCAATGATAAACTTTGGACCAAATTATTTCCAAGAAGCCTCAAAGACTATGCTAAGGTGGTTCTATTATTTACCTCTCCAATCCGTGAAAACATTCAAACCTCTTGCAGATCAGTTTTTAACACACTTTTCTATTAATATTTTTGAAAAGGTTTTCTATGCTCAAATTACCAAAATCAAACAAGGAACAAATGAACCTATCAATGAATATGTCTTAAAGTACAAGACAATGCTAGCTAAAATGACTAATCATATGGTCAATAAAGAGTTGCAAGACATACTCAAGCAAAGTTTGTTTGCTCCTTTACATGAGTTCATTGTTTTCAAGAAGTCCAAATCTTTTGATGACTTATGCCATGTTGTATGAGTATGTGAAATGAAGATTATTTAATTGAATAAGCTCAAGTATATAGCAAATACACCAGTTGCATCTACATCTAATGTCAGTTTTACAATCAAACCAAGTTATAAGGTAAAGCCTTGTGAGCCTAAGAAGGAAACAACCAACACAATTAACACAGTTTCACAATAACCTAATTGACTCGTCCTATCTAATGCACCAAGGAGACAACTTACACACTTGTATGAATCTCCTGCTTCATTACTCCCATGGCTACTAGAGTTTCATCTTATATATCTCCCTCATCCTATAAAGGTTGATCTAAATAGATCTCTCCCCAAAGGATATGATGTAAATGCTTGCTATGATTATCACTAGGGACCAAGATATTCTACAAACATATGTTTTATCTTAAAATATAATATCCAAAACCTCATTGATGATCAAAAGATTATATTTGATGATCCTCCCAAAGAATCAGGTTCATAACCTAGTGATCACCAGAAATAAAAAATATTTAATAATCATTTACAAGACCATCTAAGAAGGAACCCAAATTTTAAATGACACATAATGCACATCCCCCTCCATCACGTTATGGGCACTCATTAGATGGGATTATTAATACATAATGTGACATACACCTTTTATGGTTCAAAGACCACCTATTTATTTCAATGATAGTGAGATTAAGGATGATGACTCTGATCTTCTTTTTTTATTCATTCGAGCATACCTTGAAAAACACCCTATATGTAATGTTATGATTGATAATGGTGCAAGCAAGAATGTTTGCACCATGACATTACTTGTGCATTTGGATTATATTCGTCATGATTTGCATCCTTCTACTAGATCAATTAGAGCATTCAATGGGACCTCCTAGAAGGTTCTTAGCGAGATTTACCTACCTTTATCGGTCAGTCTCACAAATGTGGTTAGTGCCTTTTCAATTATACCTTCCATGAGAATATTTGATATGTTATTAGGAAAACCTTGGATCCATAAACCTAGATTCTATAGTACATGGGTGTGTTAGATACATTCATACGAATCGAGAAATTATAGTTTTTGAAATCCCATATGAGCATCCTCTTGAACAAGAAAAACTTATACCCAGAAAGTTAACTACTAAACCAACTAAGGTTAATCCACCATAAAAGGGTAAGCAACAAGCACTATACTAGGTGACCTGTACTTGAAAGACCATTACATCAAAGACATACAATAGATTCTATGAAATCCTCATCTACTCGTACCATGTTCAGATATCCAGAGCACCTACACACATTCTTATTACTTACATTCCAAAAAAACCATGAATCACTCAATGATGGGTTCCACGAACCCCTGCTCCTATTATTCCTACTATTTATCCAAGACCATAGAGTCCTACTTTACACATGCAAAATATCATAAATACTACGGTTACATATATTGCACTTATACATGCTCCTAGGTAGCGTCACCAACTTATTACACCAGGTTCACTATGAAAATATATTTATGACCACCTTTTGGATGGGATCATAGGATAATACCTTTCACACTCCAAAAATATCAAAAAAATAAAAAATATTCAAAAATTTAAAATATTTTCAGCGTAAAACATATTATATTGGCTTCTGGACATCTATGTGTTAGTTCTATGTTGATGGATGACATATTATGTTACTCCTACATGCACATGTGTGTCACACTTCTACTTGAGGGTGATACATGTGTTGACTAATTTTGACCCCCAAGGTCAAAATGTCAACCCCTGTATGCAAAAAATTTCTTGTCATGTCTTGTTATCCTAGTTCAAAGTCTTGTCATGCCTTATATGGTATCTAATAGGTCTTTATAAAGCCTTGTTAGCATAGATTAATGTTTATTTTGAGAAATTAAGGCAAAGTTATTTCTTGGTCTTGTAGTGGTCAAGCCATGTCATGGAGTGATGAAGCTTGGTCAAGTGGTGTCATAGGTCCTTAGGTTTCGTTTAGGGTATTTTCATTCCCTAACCAACCTATATAAGCATTTTATGTTGGTTTGAAAAGTTTAAAGTTCTTTTGTAGACTTTAAGACAAGTTTAATGAAAGAAAATGATGTTTTCAACTAATTCTAATGTATGAAAAATCTCCCCAAATAAATTATCCATATAAACACTCTTTCCAAGGTCTTTGGAGTAGTTACATTACTACCATTTATGTCAACAAGTCACAAAGAAGTCAAAATCTTGGATTTCAACACCTTGAAGGGAGTTTAATGCACTTGTATGACCTTATAAGATCAAATTATAGGTTAAAATAATTTCATATGGTCTCTTGGGATTTCAAAAGTCATATTCCAGCTTGAGATCAAGTTTTAGGTCCTAAAATTGAAACACTCTTCCTTCTCTTTATCGTTGCCTTCACAAGCTCAAAAAGGAAAAATTCAAATGCGTGGTATGACTAGGAGAGAAAAAGTTGGAAGATAAAAATTTGTCCATTATTAGAGGTCAAAATGAGATTAAATTTAGTGGCATTTGTTTGTATATTTATAGCCCCTCCTTCATGAATAATTGTGAAGAGTGATAGCAGGTCACTATGCCTTGTCCATTCAAACAGGGTCTGGTTTTGCTCCTATTTTTTCATGCCAAAATTTGATGGAGAATAATGGTTTTATGGATTGTTTTATGAGGATAAAATTAATTCTTACATTATATTTTAATCAAGAAATTCAACCTTGGTTTGTGTCTTCAATAAGGAGAAAGGTGTTTCAAGTGCGTGAACATATCACCCTGTTGCAAGTGCGTTTGGTTTATTTGAAGTGTTGCCACTTTCAAAGAAGTTTAAAGTGTCTCATATTTCATGGAGGATATCTCAAATTCATAATATTCATGTTCTCCACCTTAGAATGTGATCTTTGTATCCAGTCTCCAAGTGTCTTGGTCTTTGAAAACATGGTATATTTTCATAAGTAAACTTCTATAGGTTTGAGTACCAATGTTTGGCCTAAATGGCAATGAGAAGTCAATTACATGTATGAGAGATCACCTTGAACACTAGAGGTCTAATAAAGTGAGATTTAAAGTCCAAATATTTACTCTCAAATAAAGTTTATAAAGTGTTTATAAGTTCATGTCAATTATCTACAAACTTGTGAGTGAACATCCATGGGTCTAAGTTTATGTTAAAGACATTTTAGCCATGGAGAAGTGTAGTACAAACTTATAAATACCATGTGACCTTTATATACTTCACTACCATCACCAAAATCATTAATTAAGAGACCATAATCTCTATGCACAAACTTTGCATACAAGATGATTGTATACACAGTTTGTACATACCAATGATAGACCTGTAGGTCCTCATTTTAGACTAAAACTAATTGCCATCAGAGGAAGGTAGATGCATAATTATGATTCCATGTGGACATGAAATAAGACACATGTCAATGAAGACATCTAAACCATTTGAGATCAATGAAAAGTTGAGGTAACCAATACTCACTAAGGGAGTACACAAACTTAACATTCATACACTAGCCTGTGTATGAATAAAATAAGGCAAACAGGCCTGAAGATGCTATGAAAGAGAAAATGTACCTTAAATAATAATTATAGGAAGCCTCCATGAATTTTTACACTTTCAATATGCCATGACCTAGTTCAAGAAGGCCAATGTACAAGAATAAGAAGTTCAACCTCATACAATAGTCACCTATAGCTAGGCCTAGAGAAGTACATGAAAGAGATTGTCGTTTTGTGGAGCATGATGTTTTGAAAGATCTCAAAGGGTTAAAATTAAATTTAATAGTTTATTAACATGATGTAAGAGGTTCTCTTTGGCTCACTAGTTTACATTAAAGAGCTTGAAGCTCGAAATGCATTCAATCACCTTCATGATCACCTACAGGCTACACTGAGTAAGACATATCATTTGAAAAGCTTGAGAGGAGTGTCACCTATTGTCACTAATATGGGAGTAAGGTGAAATAATAGATATATTCTAGGTTTCATTTAAAGTCAAAAATATCTAAAGGAGGTTCACAAGAGCTAACTGTCTACACGACTCATCCTTAACCCTATCTATATAGCCAATGAGGCCTATATGCCTGTTTGCCTAATCAATTGCAAGAGGCTACTTGTCTTGAGATACATAGAGGACTATGGAGGTATTCAAGTATATATGGATATGATTTATATGATAATATGGTTTCAACTATCCCTCAAATTCTTCTAAAGTGAAGCAGATAAAGATAAGTCATGTCTAGGCCTAACATGCCTAAGACTAAACACACAGACCACAAGTACAATCATGAACAAAGTGATATTTCGGAGGTAATGTGATGGTTTAAAGACTGTGAGAAGTTAATAGATAAATAAAATACCCTCTAAGACCATGCAAAAATAGGGGTGAATAAGGAAAGTGTCAATCTAGCCTTTGAGACCACCTCAAACTCCTCTCATACAAGAATGCAATTCAAGACTCATTTTCCATTGCTTGTTAAGACCATGATCTTATGCATGGAGATAAATAGCTTTCAGAGATAGTAATGAGGTTCATACACTTCAACATTGTGGTTTTAGTTATTGGATTAGATCTATCACATGCATGAATAATGCTTAAGACTATCAACCCCTCTCCAATAGCTAGTTTACAACCTAAGAGTCAACTTCTTGCACTCACAACTATACAAACATGATGCATGGGAGCCTAAACACCTAGGGATAGTTTATGAGGCTTATTAAATTGAAAATTATGGCATTGGTTTAGGATTTAAGGCCTTAGGGTTTATGAACAATCACTAAAAACCAAAATAGGTTTAAACCCTCCTAAAACCCTAGTAAAGCCCAATCAAGAGAGATGAGTTCCTAAAATGCATTAAATGACTTGAGTTGTTTTTTAAACCTCCTGGATGTTGTCATGTCCATTTCAATGAAAAGGGTGATTTGACATGGCAAACACCTATTTTCATAGTGATTCCATTGAAAAGAGTGAAGCTTGACCAGGTATGGCAATAACTGTACCACAATTTCATGGAGGAAATGGAATTGCTTGGCAATCATGTGAATACTGTCGAACATGTAAGTGAACTTCAACATGAAGTTACAGTAGTTGGTAGCCTCCTAGAAGAGGATGAATCAATTTTGGCACAAGAAAGACATGATGAGTTGATTCTTAAATGGGCATAATAACTTTCATTGTTCATGGAGGAAGAATAGGAGAAATTTAGCTTTCATAGATTAAGTCTTAATGAAGAGAAAAATGGCTATGTATCAATTGAGCAGGTTGTAGCTAAATATGAGGTAAGTTTTCTCAAAGATGCATTGGTATTGTTGAACCTCATAGACAAAAGATAAAACTTGTAGAAGATGACTTGCAGCCATGTCATGAGTCTATTCAAGCAATTAAAGCATTTGACCATCATATTATCCCTCAAGAGATTGAAAATATTTAAGTTGAACTTGATATGCTTTCAAGTGATGAAGAAGAAGTTGCTTTTTGGGATGAGATAGAAATTTTTTGATCTAGTTTGGATGGTGATTCTATATCCCATGAGGAGAGTGCTAATTATGTTGTCTTGACCAATGAACATGATCAAGAGATGCATAAGAAAGCTCTTGAGGAGAACACCGTGTTTGATGACCTTGTTGACTCTCATGAGAAAGTTCAAGGAGGCCTTGAAGACATGGGGAATTCCTACTTTCACATGTTCAAATAATTTTAAGATATTGAGAAATTAACACCTCTATAAGAATAAGGCTAGGTTGTTAATGAGGAGTACAAATCTGACAAGCCATCTTTAAGAATTTGAAACTCGTGATGTGGTAATTTATGATGAATATGACATTATTAAAGATCAAAAAGAGAGGAAGATCAAAGAATCAATTAAATTTGAGGATGCTACTTCCTTTATAAATCAAGGTATGGTCATAGTGGATCTCTCTAACATTGCCAAAGGTGGTCCTTGAACCACAAGATGAGTATGTCTACATTGGAGACGTGTTGGCTGATAATCCACTTGAGAGTATGCTAATCAAGTTGACAAGCAAGAGGCATAGTCTATCAAATACAATAGTCAAAGGGCATCTTGTTTTCCAATATGTCTCATCTCATGGAGAAATTGATCTAAGAAGATTTCCTTTTGATACTGGAGGAAGATTCTTTGTAGGTGAGTTATACATAGTAGTTTGTTTTGTTTTCCCCAATTCATTTTTAACACAATGTGTGTCTTATTTAGTTTAGTTTCCTTTGCTTTGTATGTTGTTTATTATCTTATTATGTTGGTGGAAGTAATCATTTGTTTGAAGAGGTTTGTAGTCAAGTTTCAGGGTCAAGTCATACTTTATGTTGAATTGAGATGACTCCAATGCCCAATAAATGGACTAGGTAATTGGTATAAAGTGCATAGTAGGCAAGCAATCCTAAGAGGTCACAAAATATGTTACCCAAAAATTTACCACAACGAGTGAGGGAAATTCTAAACTTTGATTTGGACTTGTTTAACCTTGTTGATGGCCTTAGTAATCCATGTTTCTTAAGTCATGGCTTGTCCCTTAGTGATGTCCCATTCACTGGTATTTAAGCCATGTCAAGATGATATAAGTTTGGTCCAAATCCAATATTCATGACTCTAATTTCACAGTGATTTCTATGATATCAACCCCATGACATACTTTGCATTGTTAAGGTAGTTTTGATAATGTTAGGGTTCTTTGTAAGTCTAAGTTGTATTTGGTCTAGATTGTGACATTGGGAATTAATAACTCATAAAAATGGTATGATGATTATAACATGAAGGTAACATGACATCTTATGGTGTATGAGAGTTTTTAGAGACAAGGATCAAGAGAGTGAAATGCAACATTGAAATACACTTGTCAAAGCTCCTAGAAGTAGGTTTCAATGTGAAAATAGGTAGTTTTTAACATGACATTATTATGATTGTGCCCTCATATATCCTCAAGTGCAAACTAGGTGTTGAAAGCATTGGCAAATCTAAGAAAATAAGAAAACATTTCATCTTCCCTATCACTTCCTTGGCAAGCTTGTGAAGGCCAATTTCATATGCTTGGTCTGTATAAAGGAGAGAGAGTTTGGACCTAAGTTTTTTACCAAAGGAGAGGATCCTAATTAGCTTTATATTCTTGGCATTTTTTTATAAATTAAACCCCCCAAATCTATGAACAATCGTTAAGAGCTTGAGGGGTTAAAAAGTGATTCCAATCCCCACTAGCTTGGTTTTATATTCATGTCTACACTTGAAAACTTAGTGGGAGAAGATAAATCATGAAATAGTGATTAAGGGTAGGTAGGGATCTCCATGGCACATAAATCCATCAACTACATCATGCATGTGCATGCACTAGCACAAATGAGACTCCTCACTATTTGTATGAGACATACCAATTTTGTGAAGTTTGTGAGGTGTTCTCCATATAAGTAAGATAGAAATCATGTTATAATTAGGTGAAAGAAGTTTCAAACAAGTCAGTGAGCATTTCCACATAATTACCAAGACAAAACTCGTATATATGAAGGAGAGTAATACTAATGTACAATAAAGAAGATCTTGATTCATTGTTATATCTTAAGAAAACTAATGTTGATGAATTTAGTGCAAGGGATGGTATTTAGTATATATATAATAGTTTATCATGTTTTATTAGCTCCAGTTCAACCTCAAAAACACTACTTGATCATGGATGATCAAGATAACATTTGATATAAAGATCATCATACACCATAGGCCCATATGAAGACCTACAAGTCTATATAGACATTATGAGAAGAAGGATGAAATCTTGTTTGAATCACTAAGACTGAGTGAATCATAAATAATGGGGAACCATGAAGAATATATTCATATTAAGTTTACTCACTTTTAAAAATAGAATATCATTCATAATGACTCACATTCATGTTTTGGTAGGGTTTGACCCAAAATGAGGACCTACACAACTGTATGGGCAAGGTTGAATGATTAAAGGCATTTAGGTGTTTGAAGAAGGTTCTAATTTACCAATATATCAAGATGGTATATGGTGATTTTAATACATGGAGGACTTAGGGGCATGTTGAAATTGACCTAAATGAAGAGGAGTGTAGACCTACAAGTCTACAGACTTGTAGGTCCTCACTCTTGACCAAAAGGAGATCAAAATATTGAAATGATGGGGTGTTTTATACATCTCAATGCAATCATTGCCTCTTTAAAACTTTGAATATGTCATACATACATGAGATACTCACTAAGAGTGACAAATAGTTTCAATATAGGGGAAATGCATAAGAGGATAACTATGAGAATCCTAGATGGACCTAATGAAGAGCTTCAAGTTTTCCCCCAAGGGTTGGAAGATAATGTGTGTTTATTATAGTGAGAATGGAAATTTAGTATTTAATGGATATCATGAATATCCTAAGAGAATATTATAAAGTTTAAGACACAGGTGTTACAAGATTAGAACCATCCAAAACATAAGACTCTCAAGAATGTAGTCAAGGGACCTCGTGAACACCATATAGGTCTTTGGATAAAACCTGAAGAAATTTGAAATATATGAGGTATATATAAGGAATTAGGGATATTTAAAGGTTAAGGAGACCTGAGTAGATAATCTCACAATAAATGGATTCATTGGAATAAGGAGAAAATCTTAAAACGTAGCCACTAGGTTCAAACTAGCCTAATTGCCTACCAACCCTCAAAGTAAGGAGATCAGGTTGCAAATCTTATTTGAAGGGAATTGTCAATTAGAGGTCATTGGGAAACAAAATATAGGTTATTCCAAACATATTAGAGGATTTTATAGCCATTAAAATGCATTTGGAGGCTTTTTATGCCTAAAATACCCTTCTCGATCTCTTCATAACAGGTATGTTAACTCGAGAGGATTTTTCTTGTACTCACTTGTACGTTGAATTTGAGCATGGGAGAAAATGTAGTTAGGAGATGTCAGAGGGGTCCCTATACTTTAAATTTGTGGGATTTATTCATCCTAATAAGGCCTCATCTCTATGAAGGATTGTTAAGAGTGTAAGACACTCACAAACAACCAAGAGACTAAAAGATGACCTGATGATTGAGAAAACCTACCTAATGACATAGTATGCCTTTTAATGACCTTAAAAATGTTGGGATGACTTCTATAGACCCCATAAATACATGATAAACACAAAATTTGGCACATGTGAGTAGAAAGGGCATAAAAATGGGCCTAAAGAGTTGCTGCAAGCCTATCTTACAGGTTTATGAATGTGTGTGGGTATCCAAGCCAGTGGAGAAGTTTGTGTATGCCTAAACAAGAACCAAATGACCTTCCATAGATCATTATAATAAACCTTTAGGGTGGTATAATATACTTCAAGTCTCCAAACCAAGCTTAGTGAATAATGTCCTTGTCTACATGGAGGATTGGTTGAAGACTTCTTCAAGTTAATTTTGGGCATGAAGACTTTCATAATATCCTTATAAACACCTCAGATCATCCCTAGAAGGCACTGCAAGTTGTAAATTATAGGGATATTGAACATGTTTCTTCAAGTTTTCCATTTAGGATCCTCAAAGGAGAAGTGTAGTGAGGATGAAAGGTTTCAAAACACCTAAAGATAGTTTGAGATATCCATGCAACTTTTATTGGAAGTTTCCTAAACATAAGTTAGGTGTCAATATGTTTAAATAAAGTTTATTCAAAGGGAGAACATGAGCTACATATCAAAAGAGTTTCAAATCATGGAGAAGTTAATGATGCAAGAAGAAGGTCATGTGTCAAGATCTAAATTGTAACTGCCCTTCATGAAGCAAAATTATAACTCTTTGTCAATGAACTCCTATGCCACCTTGAAAATCATCATCAAACCCAAGAAAAAAATGTTGAAAGAGTTCTTAAGATTGATATTTGATATTTTTCTTGCTTGAACTTATTTCTCATGAGATGACACTTATGCATATCTTATGTCTTTCTCATTTCCTCTCTCTCTTTTCTATATATACAACCTTGCATGGCTTGTGATGGATCCTTCACCTAAGTATGGTGAAGCCTTGATATTTTGAAATGCCTTTGATCAATATGTATCTGATTTTGCCTTCTTTCATGGCTACATGTACTGTAAATAGTTGAATGGTTGATAAATCAAGAGTAGACTCATTCTCACCTTGGTTTATTATCTTGTTATTCTTGCCTTCATGTAATTTAGTTCACTATTACAGGTTGTAGAGAGTGTCATCAGGGGTCAATTATGGATTAGAAGTGGCAATAATCTTACCTCCTAACCCCACAATACCTTATGTCTCTACAAATCACTAATGTGATAGGTGTAAGCTTAGAGTAGTGCATGTCTTCTAGTCCTCTAGGTCATAGTGCATATTAAATAGGTGTTATTGGTGTTAAGATTTGGTTTATAACCTCCTTAGGTTTATTTCATGTTATCCCTCTCTATTTTCCCTTACAAGCTAGTAGTGTATTTTTGTGAGCCTAATTAATATATGAAGGGGAGCTATCCCTAAAATCTAGAGATTTAGTCCACTTAAGCGTCACCCATAACCTAGGACTAATCCTATTATATAGTTCAAGTGAGAGGGATTGAATCACTCTCTCAAGGGTGAAAACCTGAGCTATTATAGTTATAAAGATGGTCAAAATGCATAGATAATTCAATAACACCTTCCCTTGTAAATAGATGATTGTATGTGATGAACATGGATGTAGATTGAAGATTTATTGGAAAACTAGGCTACACTTCATTTCATAAAACAAACTTGTGGAGAATGGATAGGAAGCCTTCAATGCATAGATTTGGTTGATTAATGAGAGCCACTGATCTTGGTTGGAGATCGATGGTGGAGGATTAGTCCTCCTCATAAATGAGGAGTATTGAGTGTGTAAGAAGAAGGTTGGATTTTGTAAGAGTATGTAATGATTAAGGCTTGGAGTGTGTAAGAGGAAGTAGTGATGAAAGTTTGAAGTGTATAAGAGTATGTCATAGCTATTGCTTGCACACTTACCTCTTTGCATATGATTTTGTGTAGATTAACTTGGAAAAGAGAGATGATGTCACGGTGTGAGGATTTATTGAATTAATTAAAATAATGATATTCCACATTCCATGAATTTTATTATTAGTATGAGATTAGATAATAAATAGAGGTTAATTAAATAATGTAATGTGATACGATTTTTTGATATGGTTGTGGAAAATGGGATTAATTGTATAAGAATATCAACAATGATTGGATAGGGATGTTAGGGTGGATATAAGATTGATTAGATGATTTAGGATGATGTCATTGCAAATTATAAAGATCGTTAAAATCAACATGAAGTGTCTGATTTTAGGTGTCTAAATTTTCCCCTCTTTGAAAGGGTGTTGCAAGACATGATGGGTGGATTAATGAATTTTTAAAGAAAAGAAGAATTTGAAAAAAAAAAGAGAGGGATAAATGATGATGATGAAATAATGTAATGGATGATGCTCCATCGATAGGACATGTGGGATAAAAGATGAATGGGCTTTTAGAAAAGAGAATATGATGCTAGAATGAAAAAGAATTAATGAGTGGGTGATGAAGAAAGAGGGGTTGGGATGTAGGATGTGATGATGAATGGAAAGCAATATGATGATGAAAAACATGAGACTAACACATGGAAAATATTAAGCCACTCAAGCTAACACTTACATGCTTTGATTTTTGATGTTGATGGATTTATTTACCCCAAGCAAGGTAGATTTAGGAAGGATACATCTCAAGATAAGTTGCACACTTTGATTTTCCCCAAATAAGGTAGATTTAGGAATGAAATATCCTAAAAATCTATATGTTTGGATTTGGGAACAATTTATCCTGATGATGAGTTGCATGTTTGATTTAACCCAAGCAAGGTGGAAGTTAAAAGCTTGGGTAGGATGGATGATTCATTGATATATTTATAAACACAGAGTAATGATGTAAGTTATTATATGGATTAAGGATGATATGATCATGTTGATGGATGACAAGAAGTTGATAGGTTGATGTAGGAATAAGTCATGATGGTATATTTTTTTAAAGAATGAAGAAGACGTAAAAAATTGGGCACATAATGATTCCCCAAGTGTGTAGTAATGATTGATAAATGATGGGATTAGACATTAATAATTAGTTATAATAAATGATTGGGGGGAAATGGGAATGGAAATAAGAATGATAATGATTGAGCTAACTACAGAAACTCCATGTAACTGAGCATTACCTAGATAATCGAAATAGACCTCAAGATGATGTACTTCTCCCAAGAATGGAGGAATGTGATGAGGAATAATGGAGATGAATATATGATTTGATATTGATGTGGTCAAAAATGGATAAGATGATTGGATTGAATTTTCTCAAGGGGATATATTATCATTTTTGCACGTCTCCACATATACTTTACACCTTGATTTTTGATATTGAACATGACACTATTCACCATGATATAAAACACCATCATGACCTAGCCATAATGTGCATAAAGACTAACCCCGATCCAATAGACAAATGACAAAAACACACCATGATATGAAAAAATCATGATGTTAATGTTGTCGTGGGCTGATGGATGGACTCAAGTACAAGCTCATGATAAGAGAGATCATGCTATGAAAAAACCATGATAACCATGTTATCACATGCATATGGACTAAGTCAAGGCATAATAGGAAAAGTAAACAAATAAGAAAGCAAGAAAACACACACAAACTTGAAAACAAAAGCAACATAAAATATCTTATCGTGGATCAAGTTAAAATCCATGTGTGAAGGTTCAATGATACTGATAATTGGATGGTACCACAGGGAAGGATATATGCAAGGGGATGGATTTGGGGATGACACATTCCCAAAAATCTAGATTGATTATTTTCCCCAAGCAAGGAATATGTGGGAATGAAATATCCTAAAAAGTTGGAATGATTGGATCAAATATTTTGATTGGATTTAGGATAATACAAATGTTTTTGGATTTTGTGGCTTTATGCATTTTTAGAGATATTTGGCCTTTTCTACATTTTAAGTATTTTTTTGGATGTTTTTGATGTTTTAGATTTTTATGATTTTATGATGTTTTTGATGTTTGGATCATCTAATGTTTAGGATTTTTTATAATAAGTATATACAAGGGGTCACTAGCAAAGGGAAGCATTGTTATAGCATCAAGATGGGAGAGGATGCATGATGGAACATATTTATGATGATTTTGGATGTCATTGGATAAGAATGGGAATGGATTAGGGATCACCAAGGACCATCTCGTGTGGGAACCAAGTGTCTGTTCATCAAAGTGTCATTCGAAGGATTATGATAACATGGTTTTAGAACAATTATCAAGACTTATTTCACTTCATTATCAAGGTCAAAATGAGAAGAATGGATTGGTGTGCCCCAACAGACCCTATTTTAAAATTTTAAATAGGGACCCATTATTATTAGAAAATCTTCATGGTCTAGAGGAACCTTAAAATTCTAGATATTGAATTAATCTATGCAACCTAAGGTTTTTTTGAGTTTAATTTAAATTTCAAATATTGTACATGGTATGATATCATTATATTTATTATATTTGAGTTTATTTCAAGTGCTTATTTTGAGTTGAATTCTTTGGATTTATTTGACTAACAGAGCTAATGATATGATGTTCTAGTGCATCCTAACTTTCATGTATGTGCATGATTGCTTCTAGGGCTTAGTATTATTTCAAATTTGGTCCTTGGCCAAATTCCATAGCTACTATGTGTTTGCATCTCATTGATTACAAGTTTCCTTGGGCTGTATTTTATTAAAAAACCTTCAAAATTCCATGAGCCATCCATGTGTTGACATCACAACTATCAGCAACATGCAGTTCAACAGTCATGCCTATTTATTCACCTACTTTCTAGTTTTTGGAGATTAAAACAAGTGGCATCATCATAGAAACCCAAAATTCTAGAAACTAGTTGATAAAAGTACATTGTCAAAGTTTCAAATAGCCCCACATCCCTAAGATCATTCCACATGGCATGATCCCTTTCACTCAAAATAAAACATACCATAGTACATAGACTTATATTTTAATTTCTCTAGATCAATGAGGACCATCCACATGTCATGCTATTAGAATCCTAGAACTTGCCAGTCAAAGGTACATCACCAAGATTATATTTTATTTAGAATTCTAAGAACCACCCATGTGTCATCATCTCAGAAACCTAGACCTTATTAGTAAAGAGTACATTATCAAAGTTCTATGTTTTTTGGATTAATGAGAGTCATTTAGTGTCATGATCTAGGACACTCACCGCTTTAAAGGTCTAAGTACAACATCAACTTTTCCAAAGCCTATAGAGCCTTGAGAGACATACAAATGGTGTGATGTCATCAATTTAAAGCCTATTAGTTAAAGGTACACTGTCAAGATTATATTTTTTTGGGACTCTAAGAACTGTCAACGTGTCATCATCTCATAATCCCAGAGCCTATCATATGAAGGTACAAGGTTGAAATAAAGAAGAACCTCCAAAACCTTGAGATCATGCTAAGTGGCAAAATCTCATTAACTTGTGGCTTATAAGGGTTACTAAGCGAGATTATAAATCTCACATAATATATACATTTTGTTTATATAATGATATAGGTAGTGTCACCTTAAAAAGTGAAGGGTTCGAATAAGGCTAAGGTGCATGGCACATGGTGTCTCCCCGTTCCCTATGACAATCCTATTAGGATTATGTCATTAGGGTAAATACTATGTAAAGAGGTCATCATGAGATGAGGTAAACATATGTGTGTCTTATACCATGGCTAAAATATTACATTCTCTGATACAAAGTTATCAACCACAAGATGATGTAAACATTTGTGTGTTTTATCCCATATCCAAAATATTACGTTATGTGATACCAAGTTATTAACCAATTAGATTGAAATATGAAAAGAGTTAATTTCAAATAATCTCACTGATAATTTGTCTCAGTCCATTGGGCCCCTAACCCAATAGCCTATTAGTAATAGGTCGTACAATGAAAAAAATAATGAGAATGAAAATACATGTCCATAACCAAAATTAATAAAAATTTAAGGTATGCATATAGATAATGAGTACACACTATCCTATTCAATTGTTATGACTGCTAAATCCTAAAAGTCAAAGCATCCTCTATAATTTTCTAAGCAAAAAGACAAAAGTAATAATAATCATGCAATCAATCACTCAAAACTAAATGGTTACTACCCATAACAAAAAATATGAAAGTGAATGTATATGTCTAATATGTAGCTATAATGATCACAAACCAATCCATAAGATTTTATCTACACTACCCATAATATATATCTAGTGTCACTTTTATGATCATCCTTTCCCTCTCATCAAGAATGTTTCACCTACGTCACAAGTAGACAAACAAAAAGGTAGTTATCCAAGTCATGATATCAAATCCACATGATACAAAACAATAAAAACATGACTATAGATAATTATTCCCCATAATTGCATAACATCAATTTATCCAAATGATAATTAATTACCTTAATTTCATTATATAAATATATGAAACAAGATAACATATAAAGTAGTTTTTTATTTGATGGAGTAAATGATTTTGAAGCCTGAGCTATGAACCAAACAAGTGAGGGCTTTGATTATTGAACACACAAACAAAGAGAGGGTTTTAAATGATTGACCCACAATCAAAAGGATTTTGAGGATCCCACAACATTTGCAAGGCATATAAAGAGGGTTTTGAGATTCCCACAACCATAACAAGCATAACTAGAGGGTTTATAGGATCCCACAACCTTGGCAGATCAAACAAAAAGAGGGTTAAGATCTCATAATTATAACACCAATAGGGTTTTAAGGTTACCACAACCTTAGTAAAAATAAGGAGGTTACTTCTCAATGAAACGTAAATTATGGATGCACTTCAACGAAACTTCCCTAGAACTTCCACTATAGAATAAGATCCCACTAGGAGCATAAGGTCTTCTACTAGTCTTCTACCTCCTAGGATATTTGTGCATCCTCCATGTAACTGAAGCATAATAAGTGGGTTTACACCCTAATGA
The DNA here is from genome assembly GCA_037957365.1 of Torreya grandis. NCBI lineage: Eukaryota > Viridiplantae > Streptophyta > Pinopsida > Cupressales > Taxaceae > Torreya > Torreya grandis. The sequence goes on along the minus strand of JARHVA010000984.1, from coordinate 1,119,843 downwards.
ACCCAACACAACCTTCATACAATTGAGGCACAACTAGTGAGCCTACCTACCCACATGACATCAAAGGAAGTAGTTCCTCTATAGACATAAAGTAAAGACTATAGTTATCACACTTTTATAGGGTTTCTTGAAACCTTCTACTACTGGACACAATCTTGCCTAAAGCAAACTACCTTCCACAAGTCCTTTTCCTCCTTGAAACAAAATCATAACCTATGTATGTCTTAATACCTACCTTGGCTAAGAAACCTTCAACCAATAATATACCACCTTCCCTCTTCCTATGATTGGGATGACCATTGCATGATAGGTCCATTGACTGACAAAAAATACCCAGGGGTTTTAAGACAAACTCTAGGAATTGTAAGAGGTAGGGGTGAAATCATCTAACATCCACCCATCTTGTAAGGATGATAGTGTAGACTCCTCTAGCATCCACTGAGTGGAGGAAGGGTAGAATCCTCTATTATCGACCCCAGTCCCAAATTTTTTGATGGGGAATCCTCTAACTTCCTCCATCAAAGCCCATAATGATTTCATACAACATCCATGTCCCCCATAGCCTTTTGGGGTTCTCTTAGTGGCCTTATGGTGGATCAAGACACTGATTTCCTAGCTAATAATGAATGTGGATTTCCTTAGGTAAGCAAGCATATTACCAACTATATTCACTTACCATCATGTAAACCTTTTTGGAATAGAGTTGAAATAGGGCCATTCCATAATTTAAATTTATAATTATTCATGGGATCCCATTAACCCTCCATAAATTGATACATTCCTTATGGGATATGTGTTAGGTTGTGGAGCTGAAAGCTTCACTAATGCAAATTGGAGGAGGTTGCTGAGTGCTAAGGCAATCGACGTCAGCATGATCAACCAACGTCGGTCATATCTAGTTACAAAGCTATTGACATCGATCAAGAATAGGCCGACATCGGTCATCTCCAGACAGACAGGGACCGACGTCGGTCCCCTGTGCATTCCAGAACTGTTAGTTACATGAACAATTAGTTTGTTGAACGACCAGTTTGCATGTAAAGACTAATTTTAGTCTTGAGCTGCGTTTCTAATTATTGTAATTAGGAAGTCTAATTATTGTTTGCATGGGATCTATATAATAGACTCATGGGGCTGTATTGTAATCAAGGATAAGGAAGAGATCTTTCCAATTATAAGATCTAGGTTTGTAGGTGTGCAAGACCAGGTTGATCTGCAGGTTGTTGTAAGATCAAGGGAGATCTACATGGTAAGTAAGATCATTTGATTTGTAGGTTGTGCAAGATCAAGGGAGATCTACTTGGAGTACTTTGAGTACTTGTGTACTGGCAATATTGTTACTGACTGGTGAAGGGTACAACTCTATGTTTGAGTTATGGTTGTGAGAGAAAGAACTCTTGAGGGAGAATTACTGGTACACCCAAGAGGTGTGGGAAGAGTGTGATATCTTCATTGTATTTCCTTCTGGAATAAGTTGAATACAATTGTATATTGTCTCTCAAATTCTGTGTTGTTTCTGATTTCTAGTTACTTTTTACTTTTGGTTAAATTTTGTGTTAGTTGCTTATACAAGGTAATCAATTGTGCTCCTAATCCTGACAAAGTGGTATCAGAGCTAGGGTTGCAGGTTCACAGAGCCTAGTTCAGAGCAAGTTAGTGTTTGATTATAGGTCACTCTCAGGGGTTTCTGATTGAGTGGGAGTAAAGCAATGGCAAAAGAAAGTAAGCTAAGAATGGAGAAATTCAATGGCAAGAATTATTAATTATGGAGGATGCAGATAAAATATTATCTGTATCAAAAAGATATGTACTTACCATTGGGTGGGGTTGCATGCAAACCCACGGATATGAAAGATGAAGAATGGAATGTTCTTAATCGGAAGGCTCTGGGATCTATAAGGTTGAGCCTGGCATCATCTGTGATTTCTAACTTATCAGAGGCTAAGATAATTGTAGAGTTAATGGAATCTTTGGCAAATTTATATGAAAAACCCTAAGCTTCGAATAAGGTATTTCTTATGAAGCAATTATTTAATTTGAAAATGTTGGAAGGTGTATCTATACACAATCATCTTAGTGATTTCCATGGATTAGTAAATCAATTAGTTTCAGTCAATATAACTTTTGATGTTGAAAGTAAGGCTCTCTTAATTTTATGCTCATTACTTGAAAGTTGGGATAGTTTGGTAATGACAGTTAGTAATACTGCGTCTGGTTCAAATATATTGAAAGTTGATGATGTTGTTAGTGTAATCTTGAATGAATAAATTCACAGGAAAAACATAGGGGAATAATCAGGAAATGCTTTAAGTGTTGAAAGTAGGGGAAGGCAAAGAGAGAAGGTCGAGCAAGGAAAATCAAGGTCAAAGATAGGCAGGAGATCCAAATCCAAGTATGGCAGGATAATCTGCTAGAATTGTGGAAAGGCAGGGCATGTAAAGAAAGATTGTTGGTTGGTTAAAGATCAACATGAAGGAAATGAAGAAGTAGATGTTGTAGGTGTTGTTGCACATGATGCTCTTGTATGTTCCTTGGATAAAGTGGAATCTTAGGTTTTAGATTTTGGTGCCTCTTTCTATGCAATCCCAAATAGAGAATTTTTCCATGATTATGTCCAAGGAGACTTTGGAGAGATTTATTTAGGGGATGGTAAGCCTTGTCAAATAGTTGGCAAAGAGAAAGTGTAGCTGAAATTGCAGACGGGCAACACATGGGTGTTGAAGGAGGTCATGCATGTCCCAGTCCTGAAGCAGAACTTGATTTCTATAGGAAAGTTGGGTGATGAGGGATGCACAGTAACTCTCATAATAGATTCTTGGAAAGTTTCCAAGGGTGCACTTGTTTTAGCAAGAGGTAAGAAAGTAGGTACTCTTTATTTAGCTACTTGTATTATTGATTCTCCTTCTGGTTTATCTACTTCAGATGTAGATTCAAAGATGTGGCTCCATAGGCTTGGTCACATGAATAAGAAGGGGATGCATGTTCTTGAGTCAAAAGGTAAGAGTTCAGATCCAGAAAGCATAGATCGAGATTTTTGTAAGCAATAGAAGAAATAGTTTTCTTGAAACACATGCTAAAAGAAAGGATCGGGTTTATGGCATAAAGAGGAAATTTAATGTTTTTGATAAGAACAGGAAAGCCTTAGTGTTCAAGGAGAAGATGACGGATAGAGATCAGCTCAAGGGGCTGAATAATTTTGAGCAGGGTAGTTTGGACAAGGGTATGATTCAAAGTAAGCTCGTGGGTAAAAAGTCATCACTCACAGGAAAACACAGTTACCGACGTCGGTCAGGTGGAATCAACGTCGATCAGGCAGGTACCAATGTCGATCATGTGCAGACCAGAGTCGGTGGTGTTGGGCAAGTGGAGACTAACGTTGGTTAGGGAACTGACGTTGACAACCAAGTGGACACTGACATTGGTTAGGGAACTGGTGTCGATGATCAGGTGGAATCGACATCGGTCAAGTGCAGGCCAGGTTTGACCAAAAAATGGATTTTGGGCAAACAGTAAGCTGTCAAGGAGTCTCAAATGCCCATGATAAGGATTAAAAGTGTAAGTAAGCCTCAAATTCATTATTTCCCTTCTTTAGACTACTTGTTGCTCACTGATGGTCAAGAACCAGGAAGTTTTAAAGAAGCAAAGCAGGTAGAATCTAGGAAACAGTGGGAGCATGGCATGAATGAGGAAGTTGATTCCTTGGATGAGAACCAAATAGAGATTTGGTAGAGTTGCCAGCCAGAGTGAAAGCACTGAAAGATGAATGGATTCCAAAGTTAAAGAAGAGAGAGAATGGACACGTGAGATGGAAGGCCAGGGTATATGGTCTTGAGCGAGCTGCAGGACAATGGAGGTTTGATAGGTGTATGACAAAGCATGGCTTTAGTCAATGTCAATGTAACCATTGTGTTTTCTTTACCAGGTTGGATAATATTAGCTACATTATCCTATTATTATATGTAGTGTGTATGCTTGTTGCAGGGTCACACATGCAGGGAGTTGAGCTAAAGGTAAAGTTAGTTCAGAGGTGTGTCATGAAGAATTTGGAAGCAACAAAATTCTTTGGCATGAGTATTCCTAGAGACAGGGAAGATCACAGGTTGATGTTGTCTCAGGATGATTGTGTGAATAAGGTAGTGGCGAGGTTCAAGATGCATGATGCAGAAATGGTTAGCACACCTATGGATGGACAGTTCATAGAACAGTGTCCCAATTCACATGATGAGGTTAAGTACATGTGTACTAGACCTGATATTGCCCAAGTAGTGGGTGTTGTCAGTGAGTTCATGGCTAATTTGGGAAAGAAGCACTAGAAAGCAGTTTAGTGGATTCTCAGGTATCTGAGAGGGACTACTAGCAAGTTAACATGCTATGCAGGGTCAAGGACTTCTCTACATGGGTATGTAGATTCGGATATGGTAGGGGACTTGGATGACAGGAGTAGCACCATAGGATGTGTGGTGGTTGGTCTTTAAGATTAAACTTGAAGAGGGATACAAGCTAGGAAACAAAATTAGATGATGTACAGGTACAGGTATAGATGTAGCTATTTATCTCCAAGTGAGAGATTGTTAGGTTGTGGAGCTAAAGGCTTCACTGATGCAAATTGGAGAAGGTTGCTGAGTGTTAAAGCAGCTGATGTCAACATGATCAATCGACATCGATCATATCTAGTTACAAATCTACCAACATTGGTCAGGAATCGACTGATGTCGATCATCTCCAGACAGACAGGGACCGGTGTCGGTCACCTGTGCATTCCAGAACTATTAGTTACATGAATAGTTAGTTTGTTGAACGACCAATTTGCATGTAAAGACTAATTTTAGTCTTGAGCTAAATTTCTAATTATTGTAATTAGGAAGTCTAATTATTGTTTGCATGGGATCTATATAATAGACTCATGGGGCTGTATTGTAATCAAGGACAAGGAAGAGATCCTTCCAATTGTAAGATCTAGGTTTGCAGGTGTGCAAGACCAAGTTGATCTGCAGGTTGTTGCAAGATTAGGGGAGATCTACATGGTAAGTAAGATCATTTGATTTACAGGTTGTGCAAGATCAAGGGAGATCTACTTGGAGTACTTTGAGTACTTGTGTACTAGCAGTATTGTTATTGACTGGTAGAGGGTACAACTCTATGTTTGAGTTGTGGTTGTAATTGGTTGTGAGAGAAAGAACTCTTGAGGGAGAATTACTGGTACACCCAAGAGGTGTGGGAAGAGTGTGATATCTTCATTGTATTTCCTTCTGGAATGAGTTGAATACAATTGTGTATTGTCTCTCAAATTCTGTGTTGTTTCTGATTTCTAGTTACTTGTTTCTAGTTAAATTCTGTGTTTAGTTGCTTATACAAGGTAATCAATTGTGCTCCTAATCTTGACAATATGGGATGATACGGATTTGGAACCGATCCACCCATCCATAGACCAAAAAGATAAACATTGGTTGAATTCAAACTAGTCTCCCTAAATAGAGACCCGTCCCACTTCATGAAACTAATATTATGAGTATGTTTTATGGAAAGGTAGTGGGGTATAACAAACCCATCACATGCCTTATTTCCATTAAAATCTAAGCATCATCATATAAGAGTAATAAAAAAATGGATAAGGATAAACCTCTAGAGTGGCACTATTTATAGCCATGTAGAGATCGCTCTTGAACCAAGACCAGTTTCCTTTTGAATTGCCATCTCATGAAGGAGGGGACCCTAAAATCTCATTCATACCTTGAGTAAACTAGAAGCAATTTCAGGCTTCCAACACTATTGTCAAACATGTTCAATTTGCTAGGTATTTTATTGATAGTAGATAGTACTAGTCCTTACTAGACCTCAAGCTAAATAGATCACAAGACTTTTTATCAATAGATCCTTTCTTTTTGTATTTTCCCATGACATCAACAAGATAGAGTAGAAAAACATAAGCCACACTATGTGGGAATAACCTAGATGAAATAGATGGTAGGTGGTGTCAAAGGGGCACTAAATGGTTGCTTTTGATGTAGGAAAAACCATTTAAACCACCCCATGACTCATCCTCAAAATATAGATCAAGATCATCCTCATCATTCTCCCCTGGTTCTAAGTAGAAGACTCCCACCCATGGGCTAAATTTAAATTCTCTCTATCTCTCGTCTCCACCATTATATGTGGCACAACTTAATATTTTGTCCTCTTTTTATCAAGCAGTTAATAGTTAATCAACAACTATAATTTAATAGAAATAAATTGATATTCACATTATTAATTATGCCTTATGTTAACATATAATTTTAATCACAAATAAGTGCCTTCAAAATTTGGCATTGGGAAAATAAAATGTTCTGGGAGTGGGAATAATTTTACATGATGGTTAAACCATAACAATCACCATAGTGAAACACTAAACACATTGATACCAATCTAATTCCTAATTTTGTGGATAGTTCACTATAAATTCATCAATACAAAATCTTATGTGTAATCATAATAGTGTTTAATTGATTATCTTGTTGTTTGCTTGTGAATTAACTTTAAAATAGCCAAGAAATAAGGACAATACAAAATTAAAAGTGTGCATACCTAAATAAATATATAAACATTTAAATAAAGTAAGAATAACAAAAGAATATAATTGAAAAGAGACAAGATTACCTTAGAGAAACCAAATTTAAGAAAACTCTATAAGAGTGAGGGAACTCATCCTATTACATTATCTCATTTTATAATTACAAGTATATTATTCCATGACAATCATGGACAATATTTGCATTACAATGTGTCCACACTCATTCATACTTTGCAACTTTCTCACTCACACTTTCCTTTTCACACTCCAACTCCTTAGCTCATACAATCAAGAAGAAGAATTACTCAGAAACCTCACCTAATTGAATGAATGAACCATCCCATACTAACTCACCCCTACAACCAATCACCCAATATATGAAACAATGACTCAAATAATCCATGAATCAATTGAATCCCACTGAATGATTATAATGACCTTCTTGATTTACTTTATAAAATTTGACAACATTTGCAATAGTTGATCTTATTGGTATTTGATTATTTGGCCAAACCACCACATAATGCAGGGAGAAAAGGTTTTAGAAGTTACAAAACCATCACATTAGTTGTGAAACCACCATAGGACATTATTAAACCTTTGCAATGGTTGTAAAACTACCACTTGCATAAACATTTAGTTTTGTAACCTTGCAAATTACACTAAATACTAGAGGTCGTATGCTTTGCATATGAATTTGGATTGACATGCCTTTTTTTAAAAAATTGCATACTTTTTTTAAGAGAAATCTATATATGTAATCAAAAATTTCCTTTGATTTCTTATTCATACTAGTCTCATCTCCACATAAAAACCTACTTATTTTAGGTCATAACATGGTGCAATTTCTCCTTGGACCTTGTCAATGGTCAATCAACATAACAACTAAAGATAGTGTTGGAAAATTGATTTCAAGTTGTTCAAGTTACATTCCTAGTTGTAATGAGAATAATGAATTAGCTAGTTCATATCACTAGCACTAGTAATATAAAATTTAGATCACCAATTTTAGAGTCTAAAAGGATTTAAAAAGGGGCTTCATGTAATGAGATTATGTCACTTATCATTATCTCTTAAAGCTATGATATTTATTTTACCTTTTGGTATTCATTTATATTATATCTTAATGCAATGATAATGTGACAGATGTCACTTCCTCTTAGATTTTAATTTCTTGATTACTTCTTTAGGTTACGAGGCTTCATTAGGTTCCAGATAATATGATTGAAACATGTGTCTTAATGTCATGAGATTGGTTCATGGAGGTTATCACTCACTGATAATATCACGTCTACTTTTTTGTAATGTGTTTTGTGTATCAAGCATATGATAAGTTTCATGATCCTTTGATTTATTTATGTGTTAACATTTATCTCTCAACGATGTATCTTGATTGGTTCAATAAATTAGATTACAACACATGTCTGAATTTTTTAAACTTTGTTCATGGAGGGGTGATTGATGTTGTTTTCCATTTTCCTTTCTTAAGGATTGATACTTCAATAGGCTCTATGAAGCAGTATGAGACTGATTTATTTATTTTGGGAATATTGGAGTATTATTCCTAATTTAGTTCAGGGTCTAAGTTAATTAAATCAATAAATAATATTTCAATAATTAAGCTATTGATTTGTATAAATTAATTATAACTTTAACCTTTATATAAATAGTAGTAAATGTGAAGAAAATAAGACTTAGCTGAAAACTAACTGAGAAGGCTATTGGAGGGTCTAAAATTCACTATGCAGGACTGGGACAATATCATAAATCAAGATCTGACCTTCATTTTATGAAAGGATAAGAGCATCAAAATAGGACACCCTAGGGTTTGGTGCTATAGTCCTCTTCTACTTCTATTGTCCAAGAGACCCAAGCTTTTTGAGTTTTATTTATTGTGTCTGTGTGAGTCTGCCTATGAAATTTCAACTATTGGATGTTCACAGAACTCCTTGTAGAGTTGATTTAGTGTTCAAACCCTATACTTTATTATGCTTTGACAACTTTAGGAAAGAGGGGGGGTTATTGTGTATAATATGCACTAAACGTGTATTCACACCCCTTATGTGGGAATGCTACCTACATACCAATCCTCTGAAGAGGGATCAAGCCATATGTAGTTCTCTCATTTGATGTGCTTTGCATAATAGAGTGTATGAATATGTAAATTCTAAAATTGGGTGTGATTGAGGTGGTTAGGGATCGGTGTGAGGGTTTGAATAAACTTGTAGTTGTATTGGCTGGCTGTATGTAGAGAATAGGGAAATATGTTTGAGTAGTCTTGCTTGCTTTATGATATTTACCAACCCCTTCTAAGTGAACTTTGAATGGGATTTTATAGGGATCTATTGGTCATGGGTCGAATGTATTCACATTAGACTGATAATAAGGAGGATATAAACTAGAAGGAAATGACCATTGGTGGTAAAAATGCACTTGGATAGGAGCATTGGAAATGGACACCCTAGGGTTCAGTGCTATAGTCCATGTTAGACACCATAGTCCTGAAGGAATGGGACCCATGGGAATGGAATCATCATTAGAAATGTTACTTAGAGGAGGTGGAATCACTATTTGAAAGGCTATGAATGTCTGGCAATCAATAAAAATATGCCTATGAGGGTTATGAGAACAAACAAGAAGGACCTATGGGTTGGGTGTCACAAACCACACTCAAGTTACCAATTTTCACATTTTATATGACTACATTCCCCCCCACTTTATTCTAGTGATGTAACAAAGCAAAATACTAAAATAAAGGACAAAAAAAGTGTACCTAAACTTATCTAAAAGGGTGAAGCTCATGAAGTTGTGTGATGTTGCGTGTGCAAAAAAGAGAGCACATTGTGAAGTGTAAATCTGCAAGAGAAAACAAAGAGTAGATTAGTTATTACTAGATACATTATGTCTAAAATAAGAATATACAAGGCTGGGTAAGAAAGAGAGGAAGATAAAGGAATGAATATAGTTTATCGGCTATGTGAACCAATACAAAACCTTTTATGCTGCTAAATGATGTTGGATGATGCTGAGTAATGCTAGGTAATACTGGGTATGTTAGTACCAAGAGTAATATTGCAAATGGATCTGAGTGCTTAATTCCCCAAGAGTGGCTCAAGAACACAAATGCTAACCCTTTGGCTCCATTGTTGCCCACTAAGTGAAACTATGTGATCATGCATGTGCTAATCAATGTCTAGAATGTGTGTCTAATCCCTCTGAGTAGGTGGCTTAAGAATACAAATGCTAGTTAGTCTTTTGGATCCATCATTGCCCTGTAAAGTGAAGCTATGAATTGATACTAGTATGAAATGTGTGTCATATGAGATGTCTTTTGAATCCCATGAATGCTTTGTAATATAACAATGTGGCATGGATAGGTGAATGTATGCTAGAAACTAGGCCACTTTTGGCCACTCCAAAAGGTGGAGATTAGGCTTGTATGAAATGCACTCCAAAAATGGGCACTAGGATTATATGAAAACAATTCTAAAATGTGAACGTTAGGCTTGTATAAAAGCCACTCTAAAATGATGCCAACTACCTAAAGATAAAACAAGGCACACAACTACTGAGAATGCCTAGGTAATATGCTGAACTTGGAAAGAAAAGAAGACAAATGTGCCACACACATTGTCCCTAATCACTAGTGTTTGTAATATGGATTTTGATCTAGAAGTTATACCAACTACCCTATTTGAAATTGGAAGCAAGAGCCATCATGTTGTGTATGATGCTCCCTATATCTAGATTCTATGAGAAAAATTGTACTAAAACTACTATATCTAAACTGGTCTAGATGTGCAAAACTATAGTTACACCTAATTTTATGCCTATTTCTAGAAAACTTGAATTTTTTCCTATTTGGATAGGAGTGCTAAAAATGGACAACCTACTATTCAACACTATATTCCAATCTTGGCACTCTAGTCGTGGACTAAATCTGATGACTGCTCTAAAATTGTCAGTATCTACTTAGTCTATTCTACCTAGTTTAAACTTTGGTTATTGTTTTGGGTGTTTTAAAAACTAAATTTTTGGTTGTTAGGAGTTTTGATCTCTATTACAAAACTCCTATTTTGTTACCCCCTCTTTTGAGGGTAGGAATGAAGACCCTGTAATGACTGCCCTCAGAAGAAAGAACCTTGAAAGTGTGTTATGTTACAAAATACATGATATAGTAATGATAATTGATAAGATATCTCAAGATATAGCATGGTTTTTAATAATATATTGTTAGATCAATAGGGTTATGCCTAGATAGATATAATAACATGTGTAATGTACTAAATTGAAACTAGAAGGATAGTTAGTTGTTATTTGTCAAGGAGGGATGGAGCATGATGTCCATCATGACATCCAAAAAAACAAGATTATGCATGATGTGGATCATGGCATTGATGTAGATCATGGCATTTCAAACAATTAAAAATCAATCATGCAACAAGCATACAAGGCAAGAAGCAAGAAGTATACAAGAGTGGCCAAGGGGCCAAGAAAACAAGGGACATGGGCACATGTCACTCAAACTAAAAATCAAACATATAAAGCATGTTTAAATGCCACATACACACACATATAATTTAAATAAGCAAGGTTGTCATGAAATCCACAATCACATAGAAGAGTACAGATAAAAGACATTGGCAAATGTCCTAAGGCACACACAATAATAGAAGCAAAGGACATTGGCAAATGTCCTAAGGCATATATAATAGATAAAATAGGAACTGAGAAATGCAATCACATCTAACTACGTAAAGTAAGAAAGGAAGACATGTAATATATTGTAAATACAATTGCATTTAACTAATCAAAGGAAGAAGTGAAAGTATGGAATACAAGACTATGTAGATGCTAAGAAATACACAAGTGTTATATACTAGTGAAATGTCGATAGAGTAATCTATGTAAGCTAGTAAGTAATGTACATAAACATGATAACTAGAGTATGTGGTGTAAAAATGACATAACTTGGATGGTGTAGTCATGTAGAAAATGCCCCCAGTGGGTAGGTATATCGATGTGTGTCTCGAATGTGAAAGTAGGATGCCCCCTCAATGGGTAGAGTGAAGTAATCAAGGATTCGAAAGTCACTGTACACACTCAAAAAAGATCAAGTAAAGCATGGTAATGTAGATAAATCAACAAACAATAGCATATAATAGAAAATGTAAGTCTAACATGGTAGTAGAAATGTAAAACATGGATAATGCATACAATCAAAATGTTTTTGGTGTTTTTGAATATATTTAAATATTTTTAGATTTTGAAACATTATATTATTTTTGGCATTTTGACATATTTGAATGTTTTTGGGTTTTTGAAATATTTGAATGTTTTTGGATTTTTGATATTTTTTATTATTTTTGGATTTTTGACATATAAGCTATGTATAATCAAGCAAATAGAAACAATGTACAATTAATGTTGAGGAGAGACGATACTAATTGATGAGTCTCATATAAGACTCCCTATCATGGTGTCCTATATAAAACAAAGGGATCATGCATGAGTTTTATGTATGAGGGAATGGCTGTGAATATGACTTTGAATATTCAGATTCTTTGTCGCTATCTTGGAAATCATAATAGCCTGTATTGTTCCACTCATCATTATCAGCTTGATTTTGAACCAATGGAATGCTAGTGTTGAATTTTTTTGTATCTGGATCTTTTCCTTTGATAAATTGTGTCTATGAATGATTTACCTTAAGATGTTCAATAAATCCCAAACCTTGGTGATAAATATTATCAAGTGCTAAAATAGGAGTAGTGATGCCTTGAGCTTGCTTGCCCAACCCTTGACCTTGATATTCAAACTATTGTAGATATTTTTGACCAAACCCATACTAATTTGAAAGTTGAGTCTCATTTTGGAGAGGTAGCTTTGTATATTTTTCATGCTTTACTTATGCTTGTGGTACTGTTTCTTGCTCTGATTTTGCTTTTTGATCCTTTTGTTATTTTGAGTTATGCTTTGGTAAGCACTTTTGTACTTTTTCTAAATTTAACCCTTTTTTAATGTGTTCCTATGTCACTATGGATTTCTTGATGCTTTGCCTCGTATAGGGTTCTCACTAGCAATTATCTCTTATATATGTTTTTTTAATGCCAAACATGAATTTGTGTGATGCCCATGCATTCTATGATATGCACAATAATATTTGGATCTTCTCACTAGATGTAGAGGAGGTAGTTTGATCAAATTAGAATTAATCATTTCCCTTAGTAACTCACTTAAAATATTATTTGATCTTTGAATGCTTTTTGAATCACTATTTGTGGAGTTACTTTGTTGTGATTTTTTTGTTTTGATATGTAACATTGCTTATAACCAATTGACTAGGTAAAGGTGCATATATATGATTGACACTAAGGTGCTATTGAGGCTTTTATATTATAATTTAATTTTCCAATGTTGTGATATTTTCATGTAATATCTGATTATACATTTATAAATCTAAAATTAACTTGCTCATACTGGTGATTTGATCCCTTAGAGTCTCTTAAGTGCAACCCTAGTTGCTTTTGCTTGAACATGTAAGCACATACGTTGAAGAGGATTTGAAGAAGCTATAGGCTGAATGTATACATTGGGAATAATAGTATAGGTTGCCTCACCTTTTGGAGGGGTGATAGCATGGACCTGGTTAGAGGGAGAGTAGCTATCACCCTCTTGGGGGAGAGGAGGAGAAGGAAGTGCTTTCCTAATATACAATAAATTATCATGTGAAATTGGAATACTATGTGCATCTATGTTATCCTTGAATGGAGTACATAATAAGAGAAGTAAGAGTAAGAGAGTTATCATTTAGACAATCTTTTGTCATTTTTTGAGATGACAAAGTAGAGTTAAAAACATGAGATTGATCACTTGAACTATGCATTAGAAATTTGATTCTATTTCATTTATATTGTTGTAATTTGAACATAGAAGTAGTAAAAGAGTTATATGCATTTAGATGTAAATCATGTATGTAGGATGAAATGCATGTAATTAGAGTTATAAATTGTACATCAATATGTTTTATAAAGAATATTCCACATGAGAGATAACAAGCTAGGGATAGCGAGCATGGATTTGTGCACTAATGCATAAAAGAATCTTACATGTGCTATGATATGTCTAATGTGTTTAGCAAGATAAACTTAAAAAAAATTCCATATGAGAGATAGAAAGCAAGGGATAGAGATTATGAAATTGCACATTAATTCATAAAAAACTTTGACATGTGCTATGATATTTCTAATGTGTTTAGAAAGATAAACTTAAAAATTTTGCCATATGAGAGATAAAAATTAAGTAATGAAACCTTGTATTAAAGACAAGTAAACATTGCTTTGAAGGAGAGGGATCTTACTATGTTTAACAATAACTTTCTTAATATCATCCCATATTATGAAAAGTAAGCATGAAAGGGAAAGAATGAAGCTTTGCATTAACATTTGGTAAACTTCATCATTCATATACATGATAGGACCGAGTATGGTCTCCTTATTATTTGCAAGAAATGCAAGAAATATGTGTAAATAAGTGAGATCCATTTTTGTTTTTATGTGAAATTTGATTTTAGATGTCAGGTGATATCTCAAACAAATAAAGGGACCTAGTATATGCAACTAGGGTTTTGAAAGATATGATATTTAAAATTACTATGAAATTTTAAAATTTAAAGTGAAATTTTGATTTAAATATGCAAGTAAAGAATCAAAAAAATATTGAAAAATTATTGATTTGAAGGGACCTAGTACATGCAACTAGGGTTTGGAAGAAAAATAATTTTTTAAAATTACTATAGAATTTTAAAAATTAGATTGAATTTTTTATTTTAATATGCAAGTAAAAAATCATAAAATATTTCTAAAATTAACAAGAAATTATTCCTAGGGTTTTTAAGGTTTTTGTGCGAAAAAATACCTACTAAATTTCAACTAGGGTTTGGAATAAATTATTTTAAAAATTGCTAAAGAATTTTAAAAATTAAATGTGAATTTTTTATTTAAAATATACAAGTAAAAAATCAAAAAATATTTCTAAAGTTAGCAATAAATTATTCCTAGGGATTATAGGGTTTTGTTGCAAAAAAGGACCGGTAAATTTCAACTAGGGTTTGGAATAAATTATTTTAAAAATTACTAGAGAATTTTAAAAATTAAATGTGAATTTATAATTTGAAATATACAAGAAAAATTAGAAAATTATTAGAAAAATTAGTAAGGATTTTACCGTAGGCTTTTTATGTGCAAATGAAGTAAGTCAGGTTCACCAAATGATTTAACTATTTTGGGAATATTGGAGTATTATTCTTAATTTAGTTAAGGGTTTGAGTTAATTAAATCAGTAAATAATATTTCAATAATTAAGCTACTGATTTGTATATATTAATTATAATTTTAACCTTTCTATAAATAGCAGTAAATGTGAAAAAAATAAGACTACTTGAAAACTGACTGAGATGGCTATTGTAGGGTCTAAAATTCACTGTGCAAGACTAAGATAATGTCA
The DNA here is from genome assembly GCA_037957365.1 of Torreya grandis. NCBI lineage: Eukaryota > Viridiplantae > Streptophyta > Pinopsida > Cupressales > Taxaceae > Torreya > Torreya grandis. The sequence continues at coordinate 1,104,788 of JARHVA010000984.1, read as the reverse complement.
CAAATCAGGATCTGACTTTTATTTTATGAAAAGATAGGAGTGCTAAAATGGGACACCCTGGGGTTTGACACTATAGTCCTCTTCTACCACTATTGTCTAGGAGACCTAAGCTTTATGGGTTTTGTTCGTTGTGTCTGTGTGAGCCTCCCCGTGAAATTTTGACTACTAAATGTCCAAACAAATCCCTATAGAGCTGATTTAGTCTTGAAACCATAGATTCCATTATGCTTTGACAACTTTAGAAAAGAGGGGGGTTAGTGTATGTAGGATACACTAAACTTGTATCTACACCCCTTGTGTGGGCACACCACCTACATACCAATACTCCAAAGAGGGATCAAGCCATATGTAATTCTCTCACTTGATGTTCTTTGTGCAATAGTGTGTATGAATATGAAAATGCTAAAACTAGGTATTCTTGAGGTGGTTAGGGACTGGTGTGAGGGTTTGAATAAACTTATAGTTGTATTGGTTGGCTGTATGTGGAGAATAGGGAAATATGCCTGAGTAGTCTTGCTTGTATTTTTGTTTGCTTTATGATATTTTCCAACCCCTTCTAAATAAAATTTGAATGGGCTTTTATAGGGATCTATTAGTCATGGGTCAAATGTATTCATATTAGGCCATCAAGAAGGAGGATATGAATTGAAAGGAAATGACCATTGGCAGTAAAAATGCACTGATAGGAACACTAGAAATGGACACCCTAGGGTCTAATGCTGTAGTCTAAGTTGGGTGCTATAGTCCTAAAGGAATGGGACCCAAGGGGATGGAATCATCACTGGAAATGTTGCCTGGAGGAGGTGGAATCACTGTCTAATAGGCTATAAATGACTAGGAATCAATGAAAAGATGCCTATGAGGGTCATGAGAGCAAGCAAGAGGGACCTGTGGGTTAGGTATCACAAACCACACTCAAGTTACCAATTTTCACGTTTTATATGAGTATAAAGACAAGTGTCATACTCTTGGTTTCTCTCATTGGTTAACATTTATTAGTTTATAAACTCAAATTTTCTCCTTAAAACAAGATTTTGACACATGTCAAGATATCATTAGCTGATCTCATGCAAGGATATGTTTTTTTTCTTTCTTAAGTTCATTTTAAAATTGGATTAATGTAGGGAGATGGTGACATGTTGATCAATCTCATGGGTTTTCTATGTAGCCTATCTTCTCTATGGTTTTTAAAACATCATGAAATAAAGATTAATATTTCATTAGTATAAATCAAAATGAAATTGAAATATATAACTAATATAATCATGTGTCCTTAAATTGAGAAATATAAAAGGAATGTAATTACAATAGGAAAATAGAACTTGTTATACATTTGTTATCCTCTTGATGATTTTGGATGAGCTAGGATGTGATGTAGTTATAATGATGGCTCAAGATGCGTAGACAATTCCATTGCACCTCCCCTTGAAAATGGATAATTGTATGTGATGAACAAGGATTTAGATTAAAGCTTTATTGAACAATTAGGAAAAATTTCATTGCATAAAACAAGCTTATTGAGAATGGAGAGGAAGCCATCAATGTACATATTTGGTTGATTAATGAGAGTCATTGATCTTGGTTAGAGATCAATGGTGGAGGATTGTGTTATGGCCAACACAACCCCCTTATTTGAAAAGTAGGGACCCATTTGAAAATTCTTAACTTAAGGCTTCCTATATTTTTAATCCCTTCTACATCAGCCTCAGACCTTCAGAATCCTCAAACCTTTATTCTGCCTTAGTCTATTAAGCATTTAAAAATGTTTATAACTATTAAATACCTTTGTAGTCTTTTGAGTTTAAACATAGTAGCATCCTTGATGCATTCTAAAATAACATATGAGTTTTTCATACTTTGAAAATTTTATTACACTAACTGTGTTTTTCACATATTTGGACTCATGTTGGTTCTCCCAAAGTTATAGTCTCCTAAAGTCCGACTCAAAATTTCATAAATATGTGTTGGTAGACGGGTAAACTTTTCATTGATTATGTGGTCTTATTTTTAACTTAGTCATATTTGTCAAATCTCACAGGGGAGAGCCTAGGGAATGAGGAATCACCACATGGACCTTATTAGAGCTATCCATCTCTTAGAGCTATTAGATATGTCAGATCCCAAGATAGCCTAACCAAATAAAGAGGCACCATGTAGACTTTATTAGATCTATCAATCTTTTAGACCTGTCAGAGATGTTAAAGCCTAAGAAAGCCCAGCTAAATGAGGAATTTCCATGTGGACCCTATCAAAACTATCAGTCTCCTAAACCTATTAGAGATGCTAGAGCATGAGATATCCTAATTGAATGAGGAGGTACCATGTGGACCTTGTTAGAGATACTAGTCTCCCAAATCTATTAGGGATGTTCGATATTGGGAGAGCCTAATCAAATAATAAAGTGCCACATGTATTCTGTTAGATGTGATAGTCTCCTATACTTGTCAGATCTCGAGAGAGTTTGACCTACTAGATCACACCACATGGCACTTTTGTGAAAATTTGTATAAAATGCCCAAGATGCCAAAGATGGTTACAAGTAGGTATAGTTATATTTAAAAACTAATTAAAGGATGCCACATGTCACCTTAAAACTCTAGGTGGCCAATTCCTACTCCTGAGTTGGTAAAGTGTGATACTTAGTCATACTTAGGCAATAATTTGACTGAGATAAGACCAACCAAGGATAGACACATGGCACATGCTAAATCCACTCAAGATGCCACAAGGGTAAGATACTTTTGTGCCTACCACACTCCTCACATTAACTAAATGAGAAACTAGGAAATATATATATGAAATCCTTGAGTTAATTCTGGATCAAGAAATGAATAGGTAGATCCTACCACCAACTCAAATTTGAGTTCACGTTGGGTGAGATTCTAAAATCCTTCAATACAAGAGATATGTGTGGATTCTTATAAGTGCCCCAAGGCAAGCTAATTTACCATTGTTAGTTGTCAATTGCCTAGAGTTTGCCTTCTCACTTTTAACTCATTCTTGTGCCTGATGTGCCCTCCTTGCTTAAAATTAACTACTGTCAAGATTTTCCCCTTTTATGTCATGGTTACTTCATCCTCCAACCCTAGTGTTGTGCCTATATATAGAGATACCACATTTCACAAGAACTTAACCCATTTCAATCATTACAATGAAATATTTAAAGTAATCGAGGTTGTGTCCAAGTCTCCCCCCAATGACAATGAATATGAGGTTGAATTCCTAGATGCCCTTAAGGTATATGAAAGATGCAAGTTGAATAAGGTTATGTCCAAACCAAAGGTTTTCTCCTATGTCAACCTCTTCAACAATATGTTGTTCACATCTAAGTAGGTGTAGGATGGTGCTCAAGATGTGGTGTACTATGTAAGAACTAGGCACAATATTGAAGACATTTTGGGAGTTTTTTTCAAAGCATACTATACTATCTCAGAGTACATAATTTTTTATGACAAGGCTATCATGGATGTGTGGAAAAATACCTATGAAGTATATGAGGTCTTATAAGATTGGGTGATCAACCTTAATGCTAAATGGGTCAACAAGGAGGACATTGACTCCTACACTATTTGCACTTTCAAAAAAGTGGTTCTTATTGGGCTAATCCTACTTAATAACTTGTTTGGGGTAAGCAAATCGATGTATGCCAATCTACTCTAGGTGACCCTGCTCAACATCATCATCAAGGGAGAGTAAATCTTGGATCTCTGAGGCACTATCAACTTTTAATTGGTGCACCATGCCAATTAGGCCTAGGAGAATATTAAATTTTACATGATGATTTACCTAGTGGATTTTGTATGTGCTAATATCATGTTTAATACTTCTAATTTCCCACCATATAATCCTAAGGGCATATTGGTACATGTAGTTTTGTATAAACTATATGGAAACCATTATTGAAATCACATCCAATAATTCTATGAGTCTTTCTAGTTGGTGGTCTATATGGCCATCAATGAGGTGGCCATGCCTTGGTTATTTAATGAAATCAAACAATCTCTCACCCCCATAAATGATTATTGGTACTAAAAGGATGACACCATCATTTAAGTGGTAAGTATTCACAAGGCCTACCTCCACTTGCCCTATCGGGTTCCAAATCCTTGGTTGAGTAGGAGATTACCTATTAACTGATAGAAGACATCTTTGGCCACTACCTCGATCACTAATAAAAGGCATGCCCAACTTTCCTTATCATCATATTCCATCACATTTATAAGTGTCTACCTCTGGTGAGTAGGGATTCTTATGCACTGGGTATAGTAGAGCATAAATAATGGGACCCTCATAGAATCGTCAGGGCTCATGTGGCAAGATATCAATCTCATCTCAAAATTTATTATAGCCACATGCCTTAGTTTATTAAATCCACCTCAATCCTATAAATGAAAAGGGGGAATTTATCATACTTAAGGTGAAGAAAAGGAAAGGAAAAAGGTTTAACTCAAGACATCCACCTAGAGTCACCCTGCTTCACCTACACCAAATAATCCCTAGGGAGATGTCTAGGTGGTCACACCATATATTTCAAGGAAGATCATCTAGTGGTTCACAACTCCCTCTCCTCTATGAATTTCACTCCTCTAGTTTTTGATAAAACTCCACCACTTCCTACAATCTAGGCTACTCAACTTTAGTTCATGTAGGTAGTGCAATTCAACATTAGCAACAACCTTGATTTGAACCCAAAACATAACCAACAATAGGCATTTGTGTATATCCCTTATCCAACTTCCAGCATCCCTTAACAACCCTGTAAAGCACCCCTAGGTTTCCATTTACCTACCAAGCCCACTTAGGTGGTGTCTCCCCTATTTCTCATTCCACCCCCACAATTGCCTCAATTACCTCTGGTTCCATCCATATAAAACATCCTCTCATCCCAACTTCCACCCACTCATCCCACTCCATCAAAATGAATCCATATTTCTCACACATGGTCTTTAGGAGCTGTAGTTTCTTGGTCCTCAGTGCTTCCATAATTTAGTGTATAATAAGTGGTTACTACTAGACCTACACCAGTTAAATTCCTGGTGACACCAATAATGAGTTCAAATGTGTGCATAATTCTATCAATTTTGACCACCTCAATGGCACCTAAAGTCACTCTATAGACTCCATAGTCATCCCCAACCACCACTTCCACCACTACTCCTTCGACTATTATAATGCAAGCTGATCTGAGCAAGAGGCCCAAGAAGAAGCAAAAGGTAACTTCTGCTCCTCAACCCCCTATTGTTCAGTATGTCTCTCTTAGGACTCCCATTTCCATTATCCTCAGTTCCCAAGGAATTTATATTTAACCAACTAATTTACTCATTCCTATTAGATTTTCCCCTCCCTAGTGCTATGATCCCACAGGTCAATTTGACCCAAAGCTAGTGGCATACCCAAATGTTCCCATGGGCTTCCCCATTTATACTTCCCCCTTTTAGCCCCATTCTTCCTCTTCATTCCTCCCCTCCACTTCATCCATTCCTCCTCCTCTCATGCCTTCACCTTCTACCTTTATCTATACCAACCCACCTTCACCACCTTCTACTCTATGAGTTGCCACATGATTATAGGGGCTCGAGGTGATTTTGTAAGGTGATCCATAAGTTTAGTGGGAGTTTGATAGGAACTCAAGGAACATGAGGAGGGTCCTCATGAAGAAATTCACTCAAGGAGAGATCCAGTGGTCTAGAAAACCTAGCAAAACCTCTTATCCCTCACAAAAGCAAGAACATCTAGGTGCATCAGAGACTACTAGCCCAATCATAGGTGATCTTTCAAGATCCTCCCATGAACTTGGCCAAGCTAGATGGGGATTTCAAACTAGTGGAATATGTGCTTGCTACCAAGGATTGAACATTAAATATTAGATCATATTAACCTTGGCTACACCAATCTCTAACCCTCATAGATCAAATATCAAATATTATATCAAAGAAAGTTATGATTTCAAAGATATATGTTAAGTTTCTTTCTTAGAAAGGGTGATTTTGACAATCTCCATTACAAGATTTTTGGCTTGGCTGACAATGGTGCAAGGCCAAAAGTGAGACTAAAAGCATCTTTGTCAAGGTTATTGATTTTAGGTTAGAATTAGAGAAATGTTCAAGACTTCCACCTTCAACCAATTTTTTAAAATGGAAACCCCTTCAAAAATCATTCAATATTCCAAATATACATGATATTACTAATGTAGTCCATCAAATAAAAGTAATCCATCACTAATGCATAAAGTGGCCTTAAAAGGAACAAGAGCCCAATATGTTACTTGTTGAAATAAATTCAAGTATTTTTCATACTCAAATTATATCAGTCACAGTTTAACTTACTTATCTCTATGTTCAATATCAGATGATTGTAGTTTGGGTTCTAAATGTTGGGGAAAAGTTTCCTTACAAATTTGCCATTTAAGGTGGCCAATACAACCCCCGTTTTTGAAAAGTTGGGGACCCATATAAAAATTATTAACTTAAGGATTAACAAATTTTTAATCCCTTTTGCATAATCCTTGGACCTTTAAAATCCTCAAACCTCTGTTCTACCTTGGTCTACCAAGCATTTGACAATGTTTGTAACTATTCAAGACCCCTGTAATCTTTTGAATTTAAACATAGTCACATCCTTATTATGTTATAAAATAACATAGGAGTTTTTCATACTTAGAGTATTTTATTACACTAATTGTGTTTTTCATAGATTTGGACTCATATTGGTTATCCTAGAGTTACAATTTCCCGAAGTCCTACTTAAACATTTCATAAAGCTATGTTGGTAGATGGGTAAGCTTTTCATTGATTACATGGATTTATTTTTAACTTAGTCACTTTTGTGAAATATCATAGGGGATATCTTAGTGAATGAGGAAACACCACATGGCATAGATATCAAAGTTTTAGTCTCTTAGACTTGTCAGAGATGTCAAAGCCTAGGAGAGCCTGGCCAAATGAGGAGGTAGCATGTGGAACCTATCAGATTTGTCAGTATCCCATATTTTTAAAATATGTTAGAGTTTGAGAAATCCTAATCAAATAAGGAATTACCATGTGAACCCCATGAGAGTTATCAGTCTCCTAGACTTGTTAGAGATGTCAGAGCCTAGGATAAGTTGATTAAATGATGAGGTACCATGTGGACCTTGTTAGGTCCTTTAGTCTCCAAAACATGTTAGATATGTTAGAGATAGGGAGAGGCTAACTGAATGAATAATTAACATGTGGATCTTATTAGATGTGTGATTCTCTCAGACCTATCAGAGATGTTATATCATAGGAGAGTTAGACCTACTAGACCACACTATCTGGAACTTCTATGCAAATTGGTAGAAAAGGATGAAGATGCTTGATATGGATACAAAGAGGTAAATTCATATTAAAAAACCAATCATAGGATTATAATTTTCACCTCAATACTCAAGGTGGACAATTCCTATTCCTGAGTTGGTAAAATGTGGCACTCATCCATGTTTAGGTGGTAGTCTGACCTAGACAACACCAACCATTGATAAGCATGTGGCGTGAGCTAAAGCCACTTAGGATACCATAAGGAAAATATAGTCATGCACCTACCACACTCCTCAAATCAACTAAATGGGAAACTAAATCCCAATTGGACAATTTAAAACATTTCATCATTGTCACCAAATCTAGTAGATAGTGTATATCTGAAATCCTTAAGTTAATTCTAGATCAAGAAATGAATAGGTGGATCTTGCCACCTACTTAAATTTAAATTCATGTTGGGCGAGCCACCAAATGACATCAATGTAGGAGATAAGTGTGGATCCAAATAAGTTCCCCAAGGTAAGCTAATTTACCATTAGTAGCTACTAATTACCTAGAGTTTGTCTCATCCCTTTCAACTCATTCTTATGCCCTCTATGCTCAAAATTAATTTTTATCATGGTTTCCCCCTTTTCTATTATGACTACTTCATTATCCAACCTTAGGGCTGAGCCTAAATTTATCAATAACACATTTCCTCATAAATTAACCCATTTCAAGATCTATAATGAAATATTTAAAGTAATTGAAGTTGTGACTAAGTCTCTCTCTAATTAAAATGAAGATGAGGATGAATTCCTAGATACCCTCAAGTCATATGAAAGATGTAGGTTGCATAAAGTTTTATCCTCAATACTTTGAATGTAACCACCTACATCCATGATCTCACTAGTGAGATTACCCCAATTTTCCCTCTTAATAGGTGTCTATTACTCTTTTATTTGCTGTAATGACTCTCCTAGATGATGAATCAGGTGAGTAGGGGTATCTTGGCCATAATATATCTATAAGTACAACTTAAGTGCATGCTTGTCAAGGCTCATTAAAATTTCTTTAAGTGCTTGTATAGATTGGGTAGATTTAAAATGGACATGTTTAGGTTATCTAGATGGATATGATGACTCATGATAGGGATGATAAGGGACAATATTATGATGTAATGGATATTCATAGAGAGTATTAGGATAGTACTCCTGCATATATTCCTAATATAGATCCTTAAACTCCTGGTGAGGAACATAGTGTGGTTGGTCATACTGATCATAGTGAGGATAATATGGATCTATACTGAAACAAGCCATTTGAGACCATTAATAAACCAAATGTTTAAATTAATAAATATTTAAATGATACTTGATGTTCATAACCAACTTTGAGTGCCTAAAAGTTGCACTGATCTTCTGAATACCTCTAAAGGCTAGTGTGTAGTTTAAGAGTCCCACTAGGCATGATAGAAACTATTATCACTCTAAAGAGAACCATGTTTTAAGATATGAAAGGCACACCTTCTCTCCAATTGATACAACTAGATATTCTCAAAGTTTGGGTGACTCTTTATTGAGAAGAACCTCCAGAGAGGGCTGGTACCCTTAAGAATTATCTCTAAAATCAATCTACTTTGATTTTTGGAATGAAAAGGGAGAAGGAAACTGAAATGGGAAATACTATTTAATGGGGTGATGTACCTCAATGATTGGTATTCACTGAAATATTTTTAAAACTGAGTAAGACACACATATGAATCAATAGGAAGTCTTCAAATTTCCCTTAAACATTAGTGTTTCAAAAGAAGGTCTGAAAGAAGCTTGCAAAGCAAATTCTTTTCCTAACTCTTCAAATGACCTATAGAGGATAATATTTTCATAGTAGGTGTGGAAAGGACCTACAAAAAGGGAAAGTAGATGCCACTTGTATGCTGGTAAACAAATAAATTACACTCTATTTTGATAAACTCATGTAAAAAAAGATCTTTTATTTGATAGAATAGTGTCAATTACAATTTCTTCTCTACCTTTAGGAATTATGAAAATATGGCTTGAAAAAGCCAATATATAAGTCTAAAAATTAACCAAGAACTAATATGGCATTCAAAAGGAAGAAGGATTAGTCTTGGTTAGTTAACTCAAGACTAACTCCTTTTACAATATTCAATCAATTCATCAGAATCTCTAAACTTTATGAAAATTTGCATGGTCTTCAAATTTTGGCATAAAATTAGAGGTGGTGGGCCCATGTTAACTTCTCAAAATAATCATCCATGAAAATCCATGTCATTACTCAATAATAAATTCATTTTAGAATATTAAACAAAGTCTTCAATTCTTCAAGTCTTCAAAATTTACATGACCTTTACTTTGGCATTGAATTGAGAAGTGGTGGGCCCGTGTTAACTTGTCAACCTTATTTGCATGAAAATCACACCATAAATTGGAAGATAAATACATATTAAAAGTGGGTTTAAGTTCTTGAATGTCTTTATCTTGCATGAAAAGCATGGGAGATGCATGAAACTAGTCAAACCAGTCAACTGAAGAGATGTAGACTCAAAGACTAGTCAACTTCCACTTGAACTCAACTTGCATAAAGTGGCACTTGTGGATTGAGTTGAGAATGATATATCCACTTAAACAATATATATGACACACAGGAAAATCCATTATAACTCTAATATAAATATTTCAACTTGAGCCTTCAAGTTGACCATTTGACCAACTAGGCCTATTAGACCAAATATGCCTAAAAGCTAATATGTGCATTTAAACTCCATTAAACCTAAAAAAAGATGCCATGAAACCTAGAAAAACAATGAATTAGACCTTGAATAACTTTCCTCATCACAAGATATGTGATTTTGATGAGAAAACACTTACCATTTAGTCAACATGGTTGAGTAGGCCTATTTTGCTCCATTTTCCTGCAGACTGGCCATTTTGATTGAGCTAGTTAGGATAATTTATGAAAAAATAAATATTTAAATATTAATAAAAATTATTAGGATTTGATATTGATTAGTTATATTTCATTTAAATATCTTGTACTGCATTTTACATATTTTTTTCCACACAAAACATGATTTATGCCCTCATTCGTATGGCTCCATGCATGAAATTGACATTTATGGAATCCTCTCTAAGTTTAATTGACATTTTAAAATGTTTTAGGTTAATCCATGATGATTCTATGGAAATAAAATTAACTTTTTTCAAAACTAAATTTTTGAGGGTTTAGGAGGGTTTTGAAGCTGAATCTTCAAAATGATGGTTCATGAATTAAATACCTAAAAATACAAAAATATTAACATTTATATGTATAAAATTTACTCCCCCTAACATTCCTAAAAATATTGGGTTTCCATGCAAAATATATGAAAAGTTACCACACGAAGAAATTTGCCTGTGGGGTTTTGATTGCATTTTGGGCTGCCTATACTCTTAACAATTATTCATAAATCATAGACCCTCAAATGGTATCAATTATTAATTAATTATAATTAAATAATGGTATTAAAAACATACTAATATAATTTGGACAAAATCCACACGTGGTTAAAGATATGAGCATCTAAATAAGAGGCTTGGAAGGGTGTCTAAAACTGTAGAAAAATGAAAAATTCACCAAAATAAAAATAACTCTTCACCTACTTCTCAATGATTAAGAAAATAATCATGGGGTCTATATAATGCTATCAAAACACTCTAAAATCATATTTTTCTTGAAAAGTAAAAAAACTTATTTTTGACCTATATGCCTATTTGCTTGCAAAACCCTGTATGAGCATGGTTTGCTTAAAAGTTGGAGTTTTAAAACTATTTAAAATTTTGATTATGATTTAAAAAATATCATCCCATGATTTTAATATTTTTAATTGGATGTAGAAACCTCTATGGCACTCCAGAATGATGCCTACTCCAATGGTGATCTCCAACGTACATGCTGAGGACTATTACAAAATAATGAGTATCTCCACTCATCCAATGACCATTAAAATTATTCATATGGTTCCTCAAGTCATTATGACCTTGTGTAAAAATTTGAGGTCCTGAAACCACTTATAGCTCCTAGAAAGTTCAACTTTCTCTCAAAATTGACCCCTGTGCATGGATTGTCTGCATATTTGACTAAGTTTTGCATATCTGAAAGTTTTTTCATGGTGTTTGTATATTTTCAAGATCAAAATCATCATCAATAATCTAAATAGTCTCTTTAATAACTTGATAAACTCCTCTACCCCTGTTTCAAACATACTTTGACCCTCAAACAATGCATTTTAGACCTTTTTTGACCAAAATTAGTGCTTTTTAGACCATAATTCCTTAGTTTGATCAAATTTAAAGGGATATTGGATGGTTTATTTAAATTTTTGAATTATAGGAGTAGTAATTTGGCCTTGAAATATTAAATTACTAATAATTTTGATAACTTTTAGGGGTTGACCAGCCTACTGGTCAAAGAACTCAGAAACTTTGGTTATGACAAACTTGGATATACACTAATTTGAGAAGTATTTTGTAGACAAAGACACAAATAAGAAAACTAACACAAAAAAAAATGAACATGTTCATGTGTGCACTTAGAGGAATGGAAAACAACAACTGGAAAGGGAAAAAAAATTGAAAACATGTGCGGATATGCACTCAGAGGAAAACAACAACAACAAGTCTATTATGTACAAACTAACCTCCAACTTGATGTTCCACCTAGATCAAAAGAAAAATTATTGAGTTCACTTCCATGAGGAGATAGAAAATGATGTATTACATGTTCCCTTCCAAGCTCGGTGGTTGAGAAATCAAGTATCTATTTTGCCAATTCCTTTGGCATGCTCATATGTGGAACAGTAGGAGCAAAGTAACCTCCAATATAGACATACTCACTTAGTGGATCTTATACTTTATCAAGCTTCATTTATTCACAATTTAGTTTCCTAAGCTGAGCACAAAACATACTTTTATTATCTTTTAGAAGCATATCCATGTCTATAGGCTCATCAAGGAGATGATAGCCCATTTTGAAGATCTAAAAAAAGTTCATGCAAACCATGAAATCTTAAGGTGGTAGAATTAAAGGACTGCCCACTCCATCTTATTTGATTTGATTGACAAGGATACTCTTTTTGGCTGCAATCAGATTATAATTCCCTTAGAGAAGAACATTTCCTACTCCCAAAACTTCAAACAAGTCCTCCAATGAGCTTTTTGACTGATTGATAATCTCTGGTTGTCCCACAAGTTCATCAATTTGATCAGCTATTACATCAATTTCTTCATTTTATTGATAATATGGTAGCATTGATTCCTCAAATTTTTCATGAACACTTACATACTCCTCAACACATTCTTATTGAAACTCATTTGAATTTGTAATTTCTTGCTCCTCTTCCTTCTTCTGCATGTTACTCTGGATGGATTTCCAAGATGCAAATGAGTTAGATTCTTGAGGAGGAAGGGATAGTAACTGAGTAGATTTAGATTGGGTTGAATACATGATTTTGTTCCAAGATGGGAAAGATAGAGGCTCTTTCTTGACCTTTTGATTCTGGTTCTCCTCCTCTTTCCTTGTCTTTAGCTCCAACTCTCTGATCTGCTTATCAATATTCTCTTGGAATATATTCTCTTTAAAGTGGTTAGTGATCTTAATAGCAGGCTATCCCATAACAACCTATTTATTTCTTTGAAAATTTTCTTAGATAAATCTCCAAGAAGGGAAGATTTGGGAAACACATGAATAACTTAGAAAAATCAAAAGGACATTTGGAATAATTTCTTGAGGAGGAATGGATGGCATATAAGAAGATTGAACCTATTGTTTCTTAAGGCATTTTAGTTTGTCCTCAATACTTTAAATGTAACCACCTACATCCATCATCTCACCAGTGAGATTACCCTAATTTTGCCTCTCAATAAGTGTCCATTACTCTTTTATTTGCTGCAACGACTCTCCTAGATGATAAATCAGGTGAGTAGGGGTATCTTGGCCATAATAACTCTATGGGTATAACTCTAGTGCATGCTTGTCAAGGCTCATTAAAATTTCTATAAGTGTTGGTATGGATTGGGTAGATGTAAAATGGCCATGATTAGGTTATCTACATGGATATGATGACTCATGATAGGGTTGGTAAGGGACAATATTGTGATGGAATGTCTATTTATAAGGAGATTTAGGGTAGTAATCTTGCATATATGCCTAATATAGATCCTCAAACTCTTGGTGAGGATCATAGTGTGGTTGGTCATATTGATCATAGTGAGGATACTATGGATCTAAACTGAAACAAGCCATTTGATATCATTAGTAAACCAAATGTTGAAATTAATCAATATTTAAATGAAATCTGATGCTCATAACCAGCTTTGAGTGCCTGAAAGTTGCACTAATTTTATGAATGCCTCCAAACGCTAGCGTGTAGTGTAAGGGTCCCATTGGGCATGCCAAAAACTATTATCACTCTAGAGAGCACCCTATTTTAAGATGTGTAAGGCACACCTTCTCTCTAGTTAATACAATTGGATCTTCTCAAAGTGTGGGTGACTCTGTATTGAGAAGAACCTCCAGAGAGGGGTGGTTCCCTTAAAATTTATCTCTAAAACTAATCTACTTTGATTTTTGGGATGAAAAGGGAGAAGGAAACTGAAATGGGAAATCCTATCTAATGGGGTGATGCACCTAAATGATTAGTATTCTTTGAAATATTTCTAAAATTGAGTAAGACACACATATAAATCAATAAGAAGTCTTCAAATTGCCCCTAAACATTAGTGTTTCAAAAGAAGGCCTGAAAGAAGCTTACAAAACAAATTCTATTCCTAGCTCTTCAAATGACTCGTAGAGGATGAGATTTTCATAGTGTGGAAAGGACCTAAAAAAAGGGAAAGTATATGCCACTTGTATGTTGGTACACAGTCAAATTACACTCTATTCTGATCAACTTATATGCAAAACATATATTCTTTTATTTGATAAAATGGTGTCAATTACAATTTCTTCTCTACCTTTAGGAATTATGAAAACATGGCTTGAAAAATCCAATATATAAGTCTAAAAAATAACCAACAGCCAATGTAGCGTTCAAAAGGAATAAGGATTAGTTTTGGTTATTTAACTCAAGACTAACTCCTTTTACAATATTCAATCAATTAATCAAAATCTCTAAACTTTATGAAAATTTGCATGGTCTTCAAATTTTGGCATATAATTGGAGGTGGTGGTCCCATGTTAACTTCTCAAAATCCTCATCCATGAGAATCCATGCCATTCCTCAATAATAAATTCTTTTTAGAATATTAAACATAGTCTTCAATTCTTCAAGTCTTCAAAAATTTGTGTGACCTTTACTTTGGCATTGAATTGAGAAGTGGTGGGCCCATGTTGACTTGTCAACCTTATTTGCATGAAAATAACACCATGAATTGGAAGATAAATACATATTTAAATTGTGTTTAAGTTATTGAATGTCCTATATTTCATGAAAAGCATGGGAGATGCATGAAACTAGTCAAACCAGGCAACTGAAGAGATGTGGACTCAAATACTAGTCAACTTATACTTGAACTCAAATTACATGAAGTGGAACTTATGGATTGAGTTTATAATGATATATACACTTAAAAAATAGATCTTACACATTGAAAACTCCATTATAATCTAATATAAATATTTCAACCTGAACCTTCAAGTTGACCATTTGACCAACTAGACCTATTAGACCAAATAGGCCTAAAAGCCAATCTATACATTTGAAATCCATTTAACCTTAAAAAATATGCCATGAAACCTAAAAAACAATTAAATAGACATTGAACAACTTTATTTATCACAAGATATGTTATTTTGATGAGAAAACACTTGCCATTTACTCAACAGGGTTGACTAGGCCTATTTTGCTTCATTTTTCTACAGACTGGCCATTTTGATCGAGTTGGTTGGGGCAATTTAGGGATGATTTTTGACCAAATAAGATATTATAATTAATAAAAATTCTCAGGATTTTATCTCCATTGATTATATTTCATTTAACTATCATGTACTTCATTTTACATGTTTTTTTCCACAAAAAACATGATTTATGCCCTCATCCGTATAGCTCCATACATAAAATTGATATTTATGGAATCCTATATATGTGTAATTGACATTTTAAATTTTTGAATTTTTATTTGTGATGATTTCATGGCAATAAAATCAACTTTTTGTAAAACTAGTTTTTTGAGAGTTTTGAAGTTGAATCTTCAAAATGATGGTTCATGAAGTACAGGCCTCCAAATACCAAAATATTTCCATATATATGTATCAAATTACCCCCCTAAAATCCATAAAAATATTGGGTTCCCATGAAAAATATATGATAAGTTACCATGTGGAGAAATCTCCTGTGGGGTTTTGACTGCATTCTAGGCTACCTACACTCTCAATGATTGTTCATAAATCACAAACCCTAAACTAGTCTCAATTATTCATGAATTATAATTAGATATGGGTCTTGAAAATATACTAATATCAGTTGGCCAAACTCTACACGTGGTTAAAGATATGAGCATCTGAATAGGAGGCTTGGAAGGGTGTCTAGAACTGCAAAAAATGAAAAATTCACCAAAACGAAAATAAATATTCACCTAATTACCAATGCCTAAAAACATCATTATTGGGTCTTTACCATGCTATAAAAATACTTTTAAATAAAAATTTTCTTGAAAAGTAAAAAAAACCCATTTTTGACCTATATGCTTGTTTGTTTGCAAAAGCCTATATAAGCATGGTTTGCTTAAAATTTGGAGCTTTTAAACTCATTAAAGGTATTATTATGATGTAAAAAATATCATCTCATGCTTTTAAATCTTTTACCTAGACTTAGAAACCTCTGTGGCACTCCAGAACGATGCCTACTCCAATGGTGATCTCCAACAGACATGCTGAGGACTATTATAAAATAGTGAGTATCTCCAATCATCCAATGGACATGAAATTTTTTCATAAGGTTACTCAAGTCATGATGACCTTGTGTACAAAATTTTAGGCAATGAAACCACTTTTAGCTCCCAAAAAGTTCAACTTTCTCTTAAAATTGACCCTTGTGCATGGATTGTTTGCATAGTTGATTGAGTTTTGCATATATGAAAGTATTTTCATGGTGTTTTTATATTTTAAATATAAAAATAATCATTAATCAGCTAAATATTCTCTTTAATAACTTGGAAAACTCCTCTAACCCTGTTTCAAACATACTGTGACCCTCAAACAATGCATTTTAGTCCTTTTTTGATCAAAATTAGTGATTTTTAGGCCAAAATTTCTTGGTTTGACCAGATTTAACGGTATGATAAATGGTTTATTGAAATTTTTTAATGATAGGAGTATTAATTTGACCTTGATAGGTCAAATTACTAATAAGAAGCTAACCCTGATACTAAACGGGTCAAAATGGAGGACATTGATTCCTACATTGTCTGCACCTTCAAGGAAGGGGTCCATGTTGGGATTGGGATGATATTTATTAATCACTTATTTTGTTCAAGTGATTTTTTTAATGTCAATCTACTTTGGGTGACCCTACTCAGCATCATCCTCAAGGGTGAGTAAATCTCAAACCTCAGGGGTACTATCAACTTTCAACTAGTACACCATGTCAAGGAGGCCGAGGAAGACATTAAATTTTACATGATGAGTTACCTAGTGGATGTCATCTATGCTAATAGCATGTTTAAGCCTTTTAATTTCCCACCAATGACTCTTAAGGGCATAATGGTAAATGTAGTGTTATATAAACTATATGGCCACCATTACCAGAATCACATCTAGGAAATCTATGAGTCTTTCTACCTAGTGGTCTATATGGCCATCAATGAGGTGGATATGCCTTATATCTCCAATGAAATTAGGAAATATCTCACCCCCATTGGATATTACTATTACTATATGGATGACACCATCATTTGGGTGGTAGGTATTCATAATCCTCCCCACTTTCCCTAGCATGTTCCAGACTAGTTGGCTGAATAGGAGATTAAATACCAACTAATAAAAGGTGTCTTCAACCACTACCTTAGCCACCAATATAAGTCTTTCCCAACCTTCCCTATCATCATCCACCAACACATGTATACTATTATAATTTCATTAAAAAGATGGTGATAAACAAAGATTTTTATTCCATGGGAAGAGCAAAGCATAGAGAATGGGACCCTCATCATGTCATTATGACCCATATGGTGAGATATCAAGCTCATCTCGACATCATTTAAATCCACATGCTTCACCCAGACATTGAGATCCACCTCAACCTTGTAGATGATAAGGAGGTGATCACTAAGCTTGAGGTGAATAAAAAGAAAGGAAAGAAGGTTCAACCTAGGCCATCTTCACAAAGTGGCCCTACTTCACCTATACTAACTCAGACCTGAGGAGATGTCTAGGCAACCACACCAAATATTTCAAAAAAGTTCATTCAGGGGGTCCTAGCTCCATCTCCTTTACAAGTTTTACCTCCTCCAATTTTTGATCCAACTCCCCCACCTCTTATAGTTTAGGCTACTCTCAACCTCATGTCACATAGGTGTTATGATTACACATTAGGAATAGCCCCAAGTCAAGCTCAAACCATGACCAATAGTAGGCATATGTGTATATCCCTTCTTAGCCCCCTATTACTCCCCATGTCCCTCCCAAGCCTCCTTTTTCCATTATCCTAGGTTCTCAAGGACTTGGATTTAATCATCCAATTTCCTTGTTCCTTTTAAATACTCCCCTCCCTAGTGCTATGATTCCATAGGTCAATTTGGCCCAATGCCAGTAGCACGCCCAAATGTTCTCATGGGTTTACTCATTTATCTTCCCCCCTTTCACACCCATGCCTCATCCTCCTCCATTACTCTCTTCCTTCCTTCCCTCTTCTTCATCCATTCCTTCTACTCCCATGCCCCCACCTTCCACCTCTATCTCTACCACCCACCTTCACCCCTTCTACCTGAGGAGCTAACACAAGATCACAGGGCCCCAAGATGATTTTACATTGTGATCCATAAGTTTAATGAGAGTTCAATTGGAATCCAAGAAAAATGAGGAGGATCCTCACATATAAATTCACTCGAGGAGGAGACCTAATAGTCTGGAAGATGAAGCATGACCTCTTCTCCCTGACCAAAGTGAGAACATCCAATAGGGATAAGAAGATCACTGAGGATCTAATATCCATGATATGAGCCACTCATGACATGTATTAAAAACTCATGGAGGACATGATGGAGCAATTTTGGATGCTCTTGGCATATGTGAAGAGCACATTTCGTGTAGAATTGATTGGCTAGATCAAGGAGGCCCTTGTGCAATTATTCACAACTTTAGTGGAGGTAGTTAAAACATTGACTATGAGCACAAAGTAACTATAACAAGCATAGGCATACTTGGAGAGGATCACTCATGTAGATAGTAAATGTAAAAATATTGTTATGGTTATTAAGAAGAGCATGTTCCCAAAGTTTAAAATCATGCCTCTCTCTGATCTAAACTTGTATCATACCTATTCTGAAAGCATGAGATCTTCTATCAAGGAATACTTGGAATTGGCAAAAATGGTCGTGGAACCTTTGAAAGAAGGTAAGGAGAGGATGCTGACCTACTTCAAAGAGGTCAACATCATAGTGTTATTCCATCTAGATGGTACCCTACTAGACAAAGGGGAATTCAAGGTCTAATTGGGTCATTTTAACTATGTCATGAGGAGGAAGGTGGCAAAGGAAAATAAGGTTGGATCCAAGGTGATTGTGGAGCTCTCAACCCAATCCATAACTACTATCAACCTAGTGTTGGAGGTGAAAGTTTCTCTTAAATTTGAACTCTAAGTGCATCAAATACTACTATTTCAATTAGAGGTGATCTTCTGGAAGCTTCTCATGAAATTAGCTAAGCTAGATAGAGAGTTTGATCTAGTAGCAATTACACTTGATGCCAAAGAGGCACAACCTAAGCTACTAGAGATTGTTCTTCTCTAGCTCATTAGCATATCAACTGAATGGGCCCTTAGGAATATTTTAGGGGGAGTGGAGAATATTATATTTATTTTGAATATTTATAGTTGTAACAACTTTGGTAAGTCATCATGGCCAAGAATGGGGATCTCATGCTGCTTGGGGGTGAGTCCCATCCTTTCTATAAATTGTAAACTATTTTCTCTTTGATGGTAGACATTTATTATGTAAAGAAACCATAATAAATTGAATGCAAATTTCCTACTTTCTATGAGACTAGTTTGTTTATCTATGAATGTGGTCCATTGTTTTTAGCTTTTGAAGGAATTTTGGTGCTAAATAATTAATTATGTGCTTTGTTACTAAGAATTAATGCATTAGTTTAAATGTGATTTATTTTCTAACTCATTTATGAATTCTTATCATTTTCTTTACAACACTTGTTATCTATGTACTTATAGTTATAAATTATATTTGAAGACCCAATTTGTAACCTACTATAGGCCCTTATTTGTGTTTATATTTAGTGGATAATTCATGAATTAATCATTTCTTTTTATTGTACTTAGAATCTTGTCATGTGTGATGATGAGCTCGATCTCCTGGTGAAACTCAACACATAGTTGTCTAACTGTGGCTAGGCATACAACTCAGTTCTTAAATCATTAATATCCTTCTATACCTAAAAACATCCTTTTTTACCTTACCCTATTCACCTTTTGTGTTTGTATTATGAATCTAAACAAGTCCATCCACTTCATTTATAAATTGGTAAAGTGAAACCTAGTAATGCTCTTGATTGGAATTGGTTGACCAAGGTGAGGTTTAGAATTTATCTTAAACTAGTACTTGAATCTTAGTGGTAATACTACGTCTCTCAAAAACTCATTTCAAGTAGGCTACATCATGGAGCCCAATACCTACAACTATGCCCTAGATTGGACTAGTTTCAATCCTAAAATGGATGACGAAAGTCTTTTTGTTCTCAAAATCCATCTTGAACACTTAGTCTCATAGGTTTTTTAAGATAGGATTTTAAACCAGACAATAGATTGGTCCTCTTCATCATAAATGAGTAGGATCGAATGTGTAATAAGAATGTTGAAGTGTGTAAGAGGATGCAATGATGAATTTTTGGAGTGTGTAAGAGGATGTCATAGCTCTTGCTTGCACACTTTCCTCTTTGCATACGATTTTGTGTAGATTTCCTTTGAAAAGGGGGATGATTTCATGATGTGAGAATTATTAGATTTATTTATTTATGAAAATAGGGATATTCCACATTTCATGTGTTTCCCAATTAGAATGAGATTAGCTAATTAATAGAGGTTAATTAACTAATGAGATTAGATTGGAGCTACTTCACAATAGTTTTGATATGCCCAAGCCATATACAAAGATTGCTTTCTATCTAATGCAATATGTTACCTTAGAAGGTAGGTATAATGTAGTTAGATGGTCCTTATTTAAAATATTGAATTATTTTAACGCATGGTGTACCCTTCAGTCTTCCATTTTTTATTCTGAAATTCATGGACGTGTCAATCATGAATTGTAAACATGGCAGTTACTCAACTCCTAGACAAGAGGAAGTGATCTACCTCATTTTTAAATATTTTAAGGGCATGAATCAAATCAACCCAGATATACCCTAACCCTAGAAGGAAAATATACAGGAGGGGCATATTAATATCAAAAAAATTTAAAAAGTTTGGATAAAATACGCTGAGAGTTTGAGCATGGTTATTAAGAACACTAAGAAACTTGTGGATATTAGGATTAAGAAGGATGAAGAAAAGAATAAAAATCCACAATAAAACATTAAGAAATGACTTTAAAGTGCATCTAAGCCTACAAGGATCAGTTAGGGGAAACAGGGGAATCAGGGGCATCAGGACATGTAGAGTAAAATGGGAGATTCAGTTGGGGATTTTATTGATGTTGAATAGGGTAATGAAAATCTAGGGGAGTGTTAGAATGAAGTGGAACAAGGAAATAAATTGGATCAAAATCCTATAGCTAAGATTACAAATAGGGGGTCTAATTATGTTCCCATAGATAAAGGGGAGACCTCTTAGAACAAACATCTAAAGGATCATAATGAGGGCCTTAATAATTTGGTTACCTCATTTAAATTTAAGGAGAGCTTAGATAAGATAGTGAAAAAACTCAACCTTTAAAAATCTATTATGCATTGGTTTATGCAAGAGATCACAAAGCTAAAAGGTAAGGTAAACTCCCTACATCAAGAAAACTCAAGGATGAGTCAAATCTTTCTAGCCAAAGAGGAGGATCAATAAATTTAGAGTCTCCTATTTAGGGTGGAGCTATTAGAATAGGAGAATGAAAAAATTCATAAGAACATAAGTTTTTAAGTGAATTATAGCAAGGCTGCTATGTATAAGGGCATCCAGAATGTTGAAAACTTACGAGCTCATCTTGTGAGATTTTTGAGCTTAGTGTCATTAGTAAAGGGAAAGGCAAGAAGGGACAGTGCATTAGATCTCAATATGTCATCGACCAATATGGCTTCAATGTGATATAAATCTTAAAAATATGAAGTCTTATTGGGAGGATGTTTCTAGTAGGCTAGATGTAGACTAGTTTCTTTGGTCATTCTTTGTTGGTTTTGGGGCTATTTTTTAGCTGTCTCTGGACCTGTTTGGTCCTATTTCATGTTTGGTATTTGGTAGACCATGGTTTCTTATTTGTTTATATTTCTTCTACGGTTTGGGGACCCTAGTTCAAAAAAATAACCCCTTTACCCTGAATACAAAAAAAACTAATGTGATGTGATATGTTTTTTGGATGTTTTTTATATGGTTATGGAAAAAGAGATTAATTAGCTAGGGGAATGAACAATAATTTGGCTAGGGATTTTAGGGTGGATAGAGGACTAATTATATTATTTATGATTATGTTAACACATATTAGCAAGATAATTAAAATTGGCATGGAGTGTTCAATTTTAGGTGTCTATGTTTTTCACTTCTTTGAAAGGTGTTATGAGACATGATGGGTGGAGTAATAGATTTTCAAATAAAAGAAGAAGCCAAAAAAATGGAGGGTTAGATGATGATGATGAAATAATGTGATGGATGATTCCCCCTTGAGAGGGCATGTGGGGATGAAAGACATGAATGGGTTTTCTAAAAAGAGATAATGAGGCTATAATGGAAAATAATCAATTGGTAGGTGATGAAGAAAGAGAGGTTGGGATACAAGATGTGATGATTAATAAAGAGTAGGATGATGATGAAAAATATGAGACTAACCCATGGACAATATTAATCCACTCAAGCTACCACTTGTAGGGTGTACTTGGGAAGGATACATCTTGAGATAAGTTGCACATTTTTATTTACCCCAAACAGGACATATTTGGGAATGAAATATCCTGAAAAGCTATGAGCTTAGATTTGGGAATGATCTATCCTAATGAGTTTCACACTTGATTTTCCCCAATAAGGGTGGAAGCTATGATCTTGGATGGTATGGATGACTGATTTATTGATATGTTCACAAGCACATGTCAAGGATTTAACTTATTCTATGGATTACGGATGATATGAACACATTGATGGATGATAAGAAGTTGATAAGCTAATGTATAAGTACATGATGATGGTATAACAAATTTTAAAATAATGAAGAAGTCATAAAAAATTGGGCACATGAGGATGCCCCAAGTGATGTAATAATTATTAAGTAATGATGTTAATTAGACATGAATAATTAGTTATAATAATTGATGGAAAAAGTATAAGAATGGGAATGGAGATAAGAATGAGAAAGGCTAAGCTAACCTAAAAAAATCCATGTAATAGTGCATTGCCTATATATTTTGAATGGATTTTAGGCTGACGTAGTTCTCCCAAGAAGGGAGGAATGTGATGAGAAATGATTGAGATGAAACATAATTTGACCTTGATGTAGTTGAAAATGGATAAAATTATTGGATTGGATTTTTGTAAAGGGTTATATTGTCATTTTAGTGTGTCTCCACATATAATTTATAACTTGATTTTTGTTATTTCACATAATAGTATTCCCCATGATATAAAAAACCATGATGACCCATTCACAATGTGCATAAGGATTGACCCCCAATCCAACAAATAAATGACAAAAATGCACCATGATATGGAAAAATCATGATGTCACTATTTCCATGGGATCATGGATAGACTGAAGTACAAGCACATGATTGGAGGCACCATGATATGGAAAAAAACATGATAACCTTGTTGTCACATGCATATGGAATAGTTTAAGGGACAATAGGAAAAGTAAATAAACAAGCAAACAAACAAACACAAACAAATATAAAAAACCTAAAAACATAAGTAACATAAAACATTTTATCATGGATAAAATCAAAATCCATGTGTGAAGGCTCAATAATACTAATAATTTTATGGTACCCTAGGAAAGGAGACATGCAAGGGGATGGATTTTGGAAGGACACATCCCAAAAAATATGGATTGATGATTTACCCCAACTAGGGTGGATGTCAGAGTGAAATATCCCAAAAAGTTGGAATGATTGGATCAAGGATTTTGGCTAGATTTAGGATAAGACAAATGTTTTTAGATTTTGTGGATTTATGGATTTTTAGGGATTTTTGTCCTTTTCTTCTAGTTTATGTATTTTTGGATGTTTTTGGTTCTATGATGTTTTTGATGTTTGAGTTACATGATGTTTAGGATTTTTAAAAATAAGTATATACAAGGGCTCATTTGCAAAAGAAAAACCTATTCTAACACTAGGATGGGAGATTATAGGATGGAATGGATTTAGGATGATGTTGGATATCATTGGAGAAGAATAATATTAGATTAGGGATTGTTAAGGACTATCTCATGCAAAAACCAAGTGTCTAGTCATCAAAGTGTCATTTAGAGGATTATGCTCAAATGGTTTCAAAATAAGTCTCAAGATTTCTTCCACAAGGATGGATACAATAAGATGAATATTAGGATGATGCATGATGTTTAGGATGGATATGAGGATGATGTAGGATGATTAGGATAGATAAAGATGGTTGAATATGATATAGATGCGATGCATATGATGAAGGATTTAGATCCATAATATGGTCAAAATATGATGAGTTTGAAACAAATGGGATTTTCTCCAAGTTTTTAGGTACTAACAGGCAAAGGGTTAGTTATGCATGATGTCAAAAAATTGGTTTTCATCATGGTACTTTCTCAAGGCACCATAAACATTATTTTTTTCCTTTTGGACAAATTATTTCTCTCTCTCTCTCTCTCTCTCTCTCTCTCTCTCTCTCTCTCTCTCTCTCTCTCTCTCTCTCTCTCTCTCTCTCTCTCTCTCTCTCTCTCTCTCTCCCTCTCTCTCTCTCTCCCTCTCTCTCTCTCTCTCTCTCTCTCTCTCTCTCTCTCTCTCTCTCTCTCTCTCTCTCTCTCTCTCTCTCTCTCTCTCTCTCTCTCTCTCTCTCTCTCTCTTTATTTTTTTATTTATGACTTTATTTCCAAAACATGGGATATTTTATGTGTGTGATCCAATGATATCATCATGAACTTCATTGATTTCCAAATTGGCTTCTTGTAAATTGATGAGGATTTCATCATAACCCTTATGATAGAGGGTGTTTCCAAATATGGTGAAGTTAAAGACATATTTATTAGAGGATGTTTATTGATTATGTGAAGGAATTAAAGGTGGGATGTGACCATGATGCTAAGGAGGATTGGAACTAATAATCTCAAGACTCACATTCTGTGAGGCTGATAATATCCACCAATTAGATGTTTTAGGGATTTCCTTCTGTATTGATGGTGTTTTAAACTTATGATTTGACATTTTCCTAAAACTGCATTGATGTAGGAGAGACATTGATTTATTTATCCCTTGGTGACTTAAAAAGGTTTCTACCAAGGGCTTCATTTTCTAGACTTTGATTTTAATTTGGGTCCAATAGTGCCTCAAAGAATTTTTCACTAAAGGACCTTGAATTTTGGCTTTGATTTTGATTTAAATTATCCCATAGTTCCTCAAGGAGATTTTAACTAGGGGACACTAATTTTGAATTTTTATTTTGTTAGATTGTTATATGCTCTTTTGACTAGATGCCAATCATACATTCTACCATTGTTATGGAAGAAGGTTAATGTTAAGTGATTTTTTGGTCCCAATAGATAGGTGTGGGATATTTAATTTTAAGATGGTGGAAAAGATGGGTGGTATTGATAGGAGGATGGGTAACACCATGGTCCTCATAGGGACTATGAATGAAGCTTGTTTTAATGTTGGATGATGCTTCCTCATAAATTATGAAAGTGTCATGAACATCTTTACATGGATTTGTAGATGGTTTATAGTTGATGTCATGAGATCTTTTGTGTGCACATACATGGATAGGTTAGATGAGGCCTTGGTTATGGAGGTTGAGACCTTTCTCATTGTAGTTCATTATTTTAAGGATTGTCCATGATATATGATATTTTATACTTTGGAAATAAGCCATGGGGTTGTCTCTATGTAACCATGCAAGATTATTGCTATTGATTTCCTCTTTTGTGAGAAAGATAGATATGATAAATGATGTTTTGCTCAATTAATATGATGTTGATGTTGATTTGTCTATCCACATAAAAGGAATTTTGATGTTGGTTATCTACAAGTACCATTATCACTTGAGGCATGTAATGTTGGGTGATGAAAATTTCAATATGTGATCACAGATGGGGTGATAGGACAAGGATGGCATCATTAAAGACAAGTTAATCAAGGACTGGTAGTTCATAAAAGATAGGTGGCTAGTCAAAGTAGGTTAGTCAAATATATGTTAACCAATGATGGGTGATTGGTGAATCACTATTTAATCAAATATTAGCTCATTAAATATGGGACATTCATCAAATATGGGTGGGAAAATAATGGTTTTAGATTGGACAAATATTGCTAATTCAACAAAAATAGGTTCATCAAAGATGGGGTGGTCAAGGATGGAGTGATTGTATTGACCTTTACTTATATGTGGAGTCATCTAATTATAATTTGAAATTGACTCTTGGCATATCCTTAATGGATGATTCTCATACTAGGATGTACCTAGTTCTTTCATAGACAAAGATCCTTAGAGGGGTGATGGTAGAATATGATTGGATTGTTAGATTTGATGTGGCTCTAGGGCCATATTGGATATGAAAATAAAATGGTTGGATTAAAAATTAATGGATTTTATACTGGTGGATGAAGGAATGAAAATGGATGCTGGGTTGGATACCTATTGGCTAAGATGTTGGAGTTGGTTGATAAGATTTTATTGTTGGGATAGTGATGTTAGAATTGGATTAGGATTATGGGATGCCATGAGGTATATATTAGATTTGGATATAGATTTGGAGTGATTATGCTTTGTCAATTAAGTTTCATTTAGATGTAAGTGTGATTATGATTTATTAGGATATGGTGTGACTTTTGTTGTTGGATTTGATGTTTCATATTGACTTTTGATTTGATGTAGATGTGATAAAGGCTGGATGTGGTGGTTTAATTGGTCCCAATAGACATGTTGTGAAAGATTAATAAAAAGATGAGGATGATGATTTGATTTGATTGGACTTGTGATTTGATTTGATTTGAATTGACATTGGCAAATTTTGATTTGTTTTGAAGTAGATGAACTTGGACTTATTTTGACTTTAAAATGTTAGATTTGGATGTTTAACTTGATTTGACTTATTTAGGAGTAGGATGTTTGACTTGATTTGACTTGGATGATTGACTTTTAGATGTGACATAGTTTAAATTTAGTTAAACTTTGAACTTAAATTAGCTTTGACTTTATTTGACTTAGGAATGTTGACTTGAATTCTGAAGGTTGACTTGATTTTTGACTTTAAATTTTGAAGTTGAATTTATTTTTTAAGGTTTACTTAATTTGGCTTGATGTTTGACTTTGAGTTTTGAAGTTGACTTAAATTTTAAAGGTTGACTAATTTTGACATTTGAATTTTGACAAATTTGGCATTGTTTTAAATTTAATTGACCTTTGAATTTAAATTCACTTTAACTTTTGAATTTGATTTGAATTTTGACTTTGTTTGACTTAGGAAAGTTGACTTGAATTTTGAAGGTTGACTTGATTTTAGACTTTAAATTTTGAAATTGACTTGAATGTTTAAGGTTGACTTGATTTGGCTTGATTTTTGACTTTGAATTTTGAAGTTGACTTAAATTTTTAAGTTGACTCATTTTAATATTTGAATTTTGATATATTTGCCATTATTTCAAGTGTTTAAGGTTTATAATCAATACAAGTCTTGATAATAATCAAACAAAAGTACATAAAAGATAAGCCCTATGCTTAGTATAAAAGGTGTGGAACTTAACTAATAACCCATCGATCTACTCACATAAAGTGGTGACTAGGTTGGTCTCCCAACACTCACTTTATGTCTGTATGTGGTGAGTAATATTTGAGGATGTTATTTCCCATACACTAATTATTTTTTACAAATTATGTGTCTTAAAGTATGTATAAACAAGGATTTCTAGGTGTATCCCTTTATACCTTGTGTTACGAGGCACCCAAGTCAGCAAAAAAGGTTTATTAACAGGTTATGTGAGAGGTTCTAGTCCCTTCATGACCACTCCATCTATATGATTTTAGTAGAGTGTCATTTGAAAATCATTCCTTAATGGGTGATGTCTATGACCTGTGTATTAGAGCATAAAATCCCCTCACTTCACAACATGTTTAAAATACACAGCCACTTGGCTAGTAATGATAGATCCTCCCTAAATTTTTATACCCCACTAGAAGATGGGTTGGTCCTAATGCTAAGGAATGAAATCCCTATAGATGAACCCTAAATACTTGTGCTTGTGGATCAATGTACAAGTCGCATAACCAAAATAAAATAGACTTGCATTATTTCTAATTCCCAAGATTACCCAACCGTGCGAGAGCAGAGCATATGTAGCATCCTCTTATGACAGAGAATCAATAAAATTCATCTATTATTCATAAGAATCACCTCATAGTGTAAGGGAAGAGCATACATAGACTTAGATTGCATAAACACACACACAATCATATGAAAACAATAGAGCAAACAACTTTTTTATATTCAAATCGAAATGTGTGTTTAATTCATAAGCCCAAAAATAAGTGTGGGACTTTTTTGGTTGATTTAAAAATTTGATGAGTAAAAAATGACAAACAATAAGTCAATAGTTTATTTTGTATAAATTTGATAGGTGTAAAATCCTACACAAACTTGTTAGATACAAATTGTCAACATTTCTACTAAAATCAGAATGATTTCATGGAAATACAGATTGATTCCATAACTCTTCAAAAAACACAATTAGAAGACAAAACAATTTTATTGAAATAAGAATAATTTATCTAAAATTAAATGATTTAACCAAACTTAAGATGATTCAACCAACCTAAAAAAATAGACTGTCATAAAAATAGAGATGATTTTACCAAAATCTAAATGTTTTCGCTGAGGTTAAAATGATTCTACTAACCTACAAACACCTGTTATTAGAAAATAGAAATGATTCTAGCTAAATTTGAATGATTTTATCGAAACATAGGATAATTCTACCAACTTGAAAACATAGTTTATTAGAAATCAATAATGATTCTATAAAAGTCTAAATTATTTCATCAAAATGAAGGATAATTTTGCCAATCTGCAGGACAATTATGCCACTACTAAAAAGCATAGACATAAATACTTTTTCTTAAAGATAGGTTATTTCCATTAAAGTTTGAAATCATGGCTTTTGACTAACTAAAATTCCACCAATTAATAGATCCATTCCATCATTTTTACAAGTAATTTTTTTAATTCGTAGGACTATTCTACTTAGATTTTGGGAACAAAATTTTTAATGAATTTTGGTAGTTTTTGGAGAAATTTTAGCTTCAAATGGACATAATGGTTGGATAATTAGGATTAGGAGGATTCAAATGGGAATGTGGGGTGTGAATTGTCTCATTAGGCATATCATATGTAACATCATGAAACACATATTATTATTTCAATGGTATAACTCAAAATGAAATTGAAATATCTAATTAATCCAAGCATGTGCCATCAGATTGAGCAAGATAAAAGGAATGCAATTACAATAGAAAAATAGTACTTGTTATACCTTTGTTATCTTGTTGATGAATTTGAATGAGATCAAATGTGGTATAGTTTCAAAGATGGATCGAGATGCATAGACATTACAACAACACCTCCCCTTGAAAATGGATGATTGTATGCGATGATCAAGGATGTAGATTGAAACTTTTTTGGACAATTAGGCAAAACTTCATTGCATAAAAAAGTTTGCTTAAAATGGAGAGGAATCCCTCAATTTGTATGTTTGGTTGATTATTGAGAGCCATTAATTTTGTTTTTAGATCAATGGTGGAGGATTGGTCCTCCTCCTCATAAATGAAAGGATTGAGTATATAAGAAGAAGGATAGAGTATGTAAAAGGATGCAATGATAAAGGTTTGGATTGTGTAAAAGGATTCAATGATGAAGTCATGGAGTGTGTAAGAACATGTCATAACTCTTACTTGTATACTTGCCTCTTTGCATAGGGTTTTGTGTAGATTACCTTGGAAAAGGGCATGGTGTCATGATGTGAGGATTTAATGGATTTATTGATTTACGAAAATAGGGATATTCCACATTACATGGATTTTACCATTAGGATGAGATTAGATAATTAACAAAAGTTAATTAACTAATGTGACATGACATGCTTTTTGGATGTTTTTGATATGGTTATGGAAAAAGGGATTAATTGGCTAGGGGGAAGAATAATGATTTATATAGGGACATTAGGTTAGATAGAAGACTGATTGATGATTTAGGATGATGTTAGCACAAATTAGTAATGTAGTTAAAATCAACATGAAGTTTCTAATTTTAGGTGTATACAATTTAAATTAGGATTAAAAAATAAGAAATCTTAGGGATAATCATGTGAAATCAAATATTTTGGTGTAATGAGTTAATGACATTTATCATGATGTCGTGAACCACCCCATATAATGTGATTTTTTTATTTCCTTTGTAAATTTTCTCACTTGGCTTCGTGCAATGATATGTCACCATGTGACCCAATCTCATTTTCTTTATCTAATGTTGATTTCTTGTGTTTATATTCAATGGACACCAAAATTTATGAAAGATCAAGTGTAAAGGATCTTGATATTAATAAAAGAAGAAAATATGATTACTTTAGGCATTCAAAATGACACTAGGTTTACAAGAAATAACAAGATGAAAACCAATAGTATTTTGATGTACCTCTATGAATAATGATTGAATCATCATTACAGTGAACCTGAAATGAAATGGAAACTGAAGAACATGGGGATTAGTTTTTATTTTTCATTATTTAGAGGATAAAAAATAGGAGAGGATAACCAAACTAATAAAATCATCATCAAGAGAAAGTTTGAGACTACATAAGTTATAGACAAAGGTCTATAAGGAAAGGAAACAAGACATTTTATATTTGTGAAGGACACCACATCTGAGGGAACTTTAGATAAATGAGAGTTTGGATTTTATATAAGTTTTGAACTGTAGAGTTGAATTGATAAATCTCTAAGGGGAATTCAAAATTTGAATTGAGATTGAAGATTTAAGTTATCTAGAGGATATAGAATGAGAGGGGATAACTAATCTAAGGAAATCATCACTAAGATATCCTAAGACTATATTATTTGCAGACATATATTTGTAAGGAAAGGAAATAACTCATCTTGGACATGTGAAGCATATGAAATTTGAGGGAACTTTAGATAAATTAGAGATTGGATTTTAAATGACATTTTAAAATCTATTTGTTGAATAGATAGACCTCTAAGGAAAATTTTAAGTCTTGATTGAGATATTGAGGCTCAATTTTTTTCAAAAGGTATGAGAAAATATGTGTTCCTAATATGTTTTAATAATCAATAAAATCAAATGTAAGTGGTTTTTGTAAACTTGTTTTATTATCTCTCTTGGTTTGAAGACATCATAGGACATGTGTAACATATGATCAAGTGTAATTTATTTGATGTTGAGTAATAAAATAATATCGATAGTCTTCAGGATCAAATTTAACATGATTTATGTGAACTTATTTTCTTGTTGTAAGGAAAAGGTTATCATTGATTTGATATCCTATCCATGACTATATAATATGGTATCATTTCTTAGATATACACTCATAAAAGGAAGTGAGAGTAAAGTAGGAGGAATCTATTATTGAGATATTATGTAAAAGCATCCTAGGTGTAAATGCTATCTTACATCACCTAGGATGGCTAAGTTTAATTGTAAGAAGAAGGGTGCAACATGCAAAGGATGCATGGTGAAAACATGAAAATATTTTGAATGAATAATTTTGTTTAATAAGGATTACTAATTTGACACAGATGATTTTATCCATAGATGTTATGAAAAAATATGTTTTGAATTTCACAAGGTAGGGAAGGTGTTCATTCTACTTATTTCACTAGTGCAAGGTGTTAGGTATGCACAGGGAAGGCCACATAATGAATGGTGCATGACATAGTTTTCTTAGGTCATTTAGGGTTTAATAAAAGCCACATGGACCTACAATAAGCCTATATAGACACTAGTATTTTTGCATGAAGTACAAGTCAGTATAGAATGTGAGAGTCGATAATTTAAATGCATGCAAACATGTACTAACAAGTAATTAATATTTGGGTAGTGATATATTCAATGATCCCATGGAATTGAATTTGAATTGTAGACCTATACAATATATGACTCATGAATCATCAAAAATATTAAAAACATCATCAATGGTTGCATGGAGAAAAGAGTCATGAACCTATTAGATCATGATAACCTGCATGGATTGACATGACATCTTATTGAGACTTATAAAAGGGTTAAAAGGTTCTCATTTGAGGAGAGTTATGATAATAATAAGGGTATATTGTGCCATATTACAGATCTAAGGGATCTCACAAGAAGGATTTTAGCCATAAAGCATTGTATGGGATTTGAGAGACTTCATTATGGTATTTCAAACATGTCCTTTTGTAACTCATATTTATCATATTATGTGGTTTATGCCTTGGGAATAATTCATACAATATTTGTTTAAAATATTAATATAATTCATAACTCATGTTTTTGTTTTTGTTTGTGTGTGTTGCGTCTCATTTGTGTGTGTGTTACATCTTGATACATGTGTGTTCACTCAGGTTGCATGGTTTAAGTCATCACTTCATTGGGACTCTTCATCATGATTGCATCAACTAATATTAGAGTAGGTTTAACCCTACTAGTCATGTGGTTGAGCTATTAAATTATCAAATATGAGCCAATTAGTAAATCATTATTCTCCACTAAAGAAATAATTTATTATAAAAAAAATAAGAGAGGAAAGGTGTCACATATAAGAGATGCTAGGAGAGAATAAGTATTAATAACATGTTGGAAGGCTTGATGTATTCTTGGATGCATTGCATGTTATGAAAAGATGTTTATATGTTATTGAGGAGGATAGGTAATGTGGATTTATTCCCAAGGAAACCAGATCAAATGAAGATGATGAAGAACAAATAGATGTAGACAAAGGTAGGCTCTTGAGATCTATCCCATATATCAGATGAAGCACATAGGTGGAAGTGTTGTGTTTCTCGATAAGTTTAAACCCAAAAGAGCTTCTTGAATGGCTCAAAGATATAAAAGAATACTTCAAGTTCAATGATGATAGTGACCCATAATGCATGATGGTGGCATAAACCAAGATGAAGGGTCATATGATGGTATGGTG
The DNA here is from genome assembly GCA_037957365.1 of Torreya grandis. Lineage (NCBI taxonomy): Eukaryota > Viridiplantae > Streptophyta > Pinopsida > Cupressales > Taxaceae > Torreya > Torreya grandis. The sequence goes on along the minus strand of JARHVA010000984.1, from coordinate 1,071,747 downwards.
AAAGGATGTGAAAAATTAATGGCATAAGAGAGGAAAAAGGAAGATAATCCGATGGGACTAGTTGGTTGTGAAAATGAAGTCAAATTATTTCCCAGAGACTATAAAATGGAATTGTTTAAGAGACTATATAACATGTTACATAAATATCTATCTTTTAAAGAGTGCATTGAAGAGTCACAAAAATTCACCATCAAGTCAGTTTATAGTGAAGTTAATTAGGATAAGGTCATTAGGTACTTGAATGGGTTGAAAATATCCATTCAAGAATATTTCGGTTTGACAAAGATATAAATCATGGAGGAGGTCTATCAGTTTACATTGAAGGAAAATATAAGTTATCACATAGATAACATAACATGTGAGGAAAAGGGAGATTTTCATGTGGAGGAATAGTAAGCATATGAAGGAAGTTGTAGAGATAAGGAGATAATAATGCAATGAACAATGTGCATGTGATATAACAAGAAGGATTATGTGGAATTGAGAAAGAGAATGTGAAACAATTAAGTCTTACCAATTTAGAGGAAAAATAAGGTTTGGATGAGAAAAAGGAAGAAGATTCCTACGAATATTATTTAGATGTGGATAACTTGGACATAGGGCATAAAAATGTCCTTAAACTTAAGGGGAAGGTAGTAAAAGGTCTAAATTTGTTATGTATAGAGACACAAAGTCTATTAGATATGTTGAGAACTATGAGGAGTGAAAATGTGTAGAAAACCTCATGGTGAATAAGGTGTTGGTAAATCCATCGAAGGTGTTTCATGGAAATTTTCACTTTAAGTTCTAGGGAAGAGAGAAAATAAACTCAATATAGGTGTAGTTGAAAAACTTGTTTGGTTGTGTGCATATTGAATCAAAAGATTATGAACATCTCTTCTTTGGTTTGGGAGGCAGACCTATAGATAAGAAAGAACTAAAGTAAACTTTTTTGTTAAACATATAGTTGGGTGTATTGCTTAGTAGTAGTTAGATCCTAAAAGTGAGGGATTCCTTAGGGGATATCAATCCACATGTTTTAAACAATTAAGTTGAAAAAACTAAAATGAAGGTGCTTGCATCAATAATCAAAAGGGTATTGAAATTGAACATAAGAATGCTTGTTAAGAAAATGGACTAGAAATGATCAAATTAGTGATAAACTAATTAATACTAGTGTTAAGGGATTGGGGTCTAAATTAGAAAATCTAAAAGAGGACTATGAGTGATAAAAAACACATAAAACTAAGGTTGGTTGGGGTTAGGTAGGTGAAAATAGGTTACTAGTTTTCACTACCATAGTGACCATCGGTTGTTGGGGTGATCGTCGATGGTCAAGCTAACCATCGGTAGTTGAGTCAACTATTGATGGTTACTGTGTAAGTTCTAGGTTGGTAAATTACTGAATAATGGGATCTAAGAGATTAATTTTGGGAGATGGGCAAGCACTAGGCTGATTATAAAATGGAAACAAACTATGTGAATATTGACAAACAAGTACTTATCTTACCAAATGTTGATTGGGTGAGTGGTTGAAGTATTTACCCTGTTGGTGGAAATTGGCTTGACTTCAGTAGAGTAATGATACTTGAGAACTTGGTTGAGAGGTGATGGCAAGTCAACTCTCAACAAGGTTGATGATAATGCTTGACAATGTTGATTATGTTGATTGACCTACAAAAGAAAATCCTGAGCTCCTAATAATTATTGTAGATCCATTTTGCCTCCCAGGCCTCTCTCTCTTATAGGCATAAGTAAGAGGTGGGAGTGAAGGTGTAACTAGGCCATATAAATATAATACATCCATGCAAAGGGTCACAAAAAGAATTAGATGAGCTATATTTAGAAGAGGTTGATAAAACTTGCATGTTTCTAATTGAGGAGGTGCATCCTGACCGTCGATGGTTAGGGGTTCCCATGGTCGATGGTCAGGTTCCAAAGACAAAGGGTCTTGAAGGCCAAGTTAAGTTGGTTCAGTAAAACTAAGTTTAGATGGGTTTGAATAAGTCTTGATTCATGTATATTGATCCCAAAGGGGTCCTAGGTAGGTCTAGGGGTATTTTTGACATTCAATATTATAGGTGTGCAGATTTTTGGTGTTTACATTTTGTCCCTTTTTGTTATATGACTTGCATGAATGAGCTGCAAAATAAAAATAGAGTATGGGTCAAGTGTCTATTTTCCTTAAGAGTAGGATAAGGTGTTCCCCCTCAAAGTCAAGAGTTGATAAGGAAAAACTGAAATGGGTACATGTTTGATAAGTGGTAGATGGTTAGTCACAAGGTGGTGACATGAGGTAGGGCAATTGAGATGCAAACTTATGCATAAAGTATGATAAAAGGTGGTGATATCCAAGATCATACATAGACTAGGTTGACAATGTTGGTAAGACTAAGGGTCAGTACTAAGAAGGACAAGTGACAAGTGAATCGTGTGACCACCTATAAGCATGGCAGATAGGAAAACTTATAAATGCAAGTCTCCTTAGTGATTTTTGTGGTTTTGATGGGTATCCAAGGTAGGAAGTGCTCCTGATGAAAACATAAATAGGTCAATTATCATGGGTATTTGAGGTAGGAAGTGCTCTTGATGAGACACAAGCAGGTTGGTATGCATTGGGTCACTCAAAATGTAAAAGGTCAACATGGTAATGTTGTCACTGTAGTCAAAGGATTAGGCAAAAAGTGTCACAAATTACATGTTAGATGGGCCAAAATAGACCAATAGTGAGGTGATAAGTTGGCCAAGTTGGTGGGAGAAGGGCATCTCCAAAAATGGGAGAGACCTAGTTTAGGTGTGCTTAGAAATTGTAGTTGTTGAGGTGAAAATTAGAAATTAGGGTATCTTGACCGTTGACAATCAGGGTCCCTAAAAGGTGATCATCAACATTCATGCTAACCATTAATAGTCAAGGAAAACCTTACAAATCCATTAGGTAAAAAGTAAAACTAAAAATTACTTTTACTCATTGTTAGTTTCTTGTTTGGTTGACTGGGCTCTGGCAATTTTGGCATTTAACAGGGTGGGTGCTTGCTGAGTTGGTGATTAATCATTGGTGGAAGGTGAGTGGGTTGATTTTCATGGGCTAGAGATGTAGGGAACATGTAGATGTGGTCAAGAAACTATTTTTGGGCTCTGACCATGGCAGAGGTCAAGGAGTGAGGTAGGGGATGTATTCTATTTGGTAGTTAGGTGTGATTTATGCAATTGAATTTGGTTGGGAAGGTCAATATTTTTGCTAGGAATGTTTTGTATGGGCTATAATGCCCTAGGTAGGGTTTAGGGGTTTGTGAGTAAATTTATGGGTAAAGATAAAAATTGACTGGTGAGGGAGGTGATTTTGGTGGGTTAGGTAAGGGACTAGTCATTCAAGTAGGTTTTTATTATTGTTTTAAGTGGTTATGGTTTGGGCATTCAAGGGTAGCATTAGCTATAGTGTAGGCATAGGTACAAGATTTAATAGGATAGGTGGCCATGTTACAGGGTCAAATTACCATATTGTAGGGTTAGATTACCACTGTTACAAGTGAGAGGGATCATGCATAGGCATCCCTTGGGGTAGTTATGTAGGAGAGGGACCTACTGAGGCAAAGGGTAGGATCAGTTGTAATAGAAGTAGGAGGGCCATCAGACATAGTACCATAGGCTGCTATCTAGATACTATGGAGGAGCTAAGATATTTAGGTGATGGTGTTAGACCAGTTATCACATGCAATGTGATATGGGGAATATAGAGCTAGTTTGGTCAATGGGCCATCTATAGCTACTCTAGGAAAGTGGGTTGCTATAGTCGATTAGGTAAGGGTCCCACAGGGACCCCTGCCAGGTACATGTATAGGTATAAGTATAGATGGGTCCAATAGTAGTGGCATAAGGCTAGGTGTAGGTATAAGTGGGGCTAGCAGTAGTGGTACCCCATGACCATGTTCAAACATGTTTTGATATATTGGTTGCTTTAGATGTATACTATTTTGATATCAGCTTGCGTGATGATGCAATAAGATGTATATTTTTTTGTTGAGAGAGAGGTTCGTACATGTATTATTTATGATGACTAGATGTATATGATGATGGTTTATGATGTTATATATGATGTATGTTTATGGTTCATGATGTTCATGTGTTATGGTTTATGAACAGTGACTTCTTGCATATGCTTTATGAGTTGGATGACTTAGTAGCGTAGGCATGTGATGCTAGAAAAATAGTTATGATGTTCTGATTTTGTTCATGGATGTGATATGATACGTTATTGATGGATGTATATCATATGGTAATGTAATGACTTTGTTCATGGTTATATTAATGTGTTTGGCATGAATTAATGCTATAAGATGAATCAAGGTAGTGTCTAGTAAATGGATAGATTGGTAGATGACATATGCTATGGTTCATGATGTTTTACTCATTGATTTTGATTGTGCTTATGCTGATGAATGGTGTAATTAGGGTTTCTCATGATATGATACATTCTTAAATGGTGATTTAATGGTAGATGGATAGGATGATGCTTACCATTATGCTTTTATTTTTATATATGATGTTTATGATAATGGGGATAAAATATGAATATTGTTGAAGATGTAAAGAAAATACATAAAGTAGGTGGATAACAAACTAAATGTTTTGGAAGTTGATAAGAATCATGAGAGGTACGTCTACATGAACCAATAAAGGAGAAGAAAAGAAACATGATGAATTTTCATTGGTAAGGATAAAAAATCAAACTCGAAGCTAGATTGGCTTATTAAAAATAAGCCTTTCAAATGCTTTGCATTAGCATGCTTAGGTTGATAAACAAGTATCTTGATCCCATTGTGTCAAGTAAGATCATAATCCCATGCATATGATATATGGAGGGAGGATGGGTGGAATTGGAACCTTTTATGAGACTATCATGCCTATTTTATAGGCTTCCAAGAGGATAGTATAAACAAGCCTATATTCATTTATAAAGTGTATACTGATTGATGCAAAAATTCTACTAAGGAGAACCGATTGTGGTTTTCCAAAAATATTATTTTTAGGAGAGCTAATTGTGGCACTTCTAACTACTTTTATTTAGGGGTATTGCTTATGTTGATTTTGCCTGGGTTGGGGAAGCTAATCGATGCAGGAATCTTCCAAGAAATTATTAGCTTTGACAAATGCTTTACTCAGCCATCCTTCAAGGGAGTGGTCTAAGTTTATGTGCCTAGTTCGAATGTTTTTGATAGTTGTCCTTCAAGGGAGTAGTCCACCTTATGTTTTGCAATTTCAAATGATATATAAATAGTTGTCCTTCAAGGGAACAATCTGTGAATGCTAAGGATGACCCATGATTTGTCTTCGACTTTTGATATTGACTTTGATTTTGTTTAATTTTGCTTGGCATAGACTTGCTTATACATACTCAAGGGATTACCTTTATGAAGACAAAACTAAGGGCACAAGAAGGTTTAGTAGGTGAAAAGAGGTTTAGGTGACAATGACCATGGGAAATTATCTTGAAGAGGGATAGAAATTATCGTGAGAATCATGCCATCGGTAGAGCCATGATACCCTTAGTTCAAGATTAGGCTATGAATGTGATGGATAATCACACGATTTAGTTGTAGTTTATTATCCCTAAAAGAGGGAAATGAATGTGGTTGTAGGGGATGAGCATAAGTTAGACCAATAATGATTGGGAACCCTATTTAAAAATAGAAATGATGCAAATGCAAAGCATTGAGAGGCTCAAGTTCTAGTTTGCTCTCAAGAGAGGACAAATAATAAGCTCATGATCCATACTTATGAGTTATGATGTAGGGTCTAAGCCAATTGAAAGCAAATTTGCCCCTTTTGCTTTTCTCCATATTAGTTACATGTTGATTTTCCTTGAGAACAAGATCTCCAATATTGAATTCTTAGACTTTTAGGTGTTTTGTATAGGCATGCTTGATTCATTTTTGATAGACATGAAGATAAGAAAGGACAGCCAAACAATGCTCATCAAGCAACTCAAGTTGAGCTAAATGTTCTTGATGGTAATCATCCTCTAAAATATGGTCACATAAGGATATACAGAGAGAAGGTATTTTTATTTCAAGAGGTAATACAACCTCAGCTCCAAACACAAAGGAAAAAGGTGTATCACGTGTAGAGGTTTGAATGCTAGTATGATATTCCCATAGGGAAAAAGGGATGTGTAGGTACCAATCCCAACTTGAGGCATTGACCATCTTAGTAAGCATGTTATTAAGGGTTTTGTTAGAGGCCTCTATTTATTCATTTACTTATGGGTGATAAGGTGATGAGAAGATTAGTTTAATTCCAAAGATGTCATAAAGACCTTAGACTTATTTATTTTTGAAGGATTTTTCATTGTCAGTGATGATCTTATGGGGAACACCAAAGTGGTAGATGATGTGATAGGTGATAAATTCAATGATATTTTCATATTTTGTCAAGACGAGAGGGATATCCTCCACCCATTTAGTGAAATATTTAGTCACGATGATGATAAAGTGATGTCACTATGAAGAGTGGGCGTTAATTTCACCAATAAAGTTTAGACCCCATTATGAAAAAGGCTAAAACTTGGTGGAGACATGAAGACTATGTTTGGGTATGTGATGTAGATTAATAAGTTGTTGGAACTTGACACACTTTTTTACATAATCACAATAGCCTTGTTTAAGGATAGGCTAATAATAGCCTAGACAGAGGATGTGCTTGGCCATAGTGAGTCCATTAAAGTGACCCCCATAGATACTATCATACATTTCCTTGATATCATGAGAGACTTATAGAACATGGAGGCAACAAAATAGGAGGCCATCAAAACCATGTTTATATAGGATGCCTTTGATAATGGTATAATGAGAGGTGCTCTAAATAAATGGTTGATGGGCATTCCTAGAGAAGCCATATGGAACTATGCCAAGGTTTAGGTAGTCAAAGGTTTGCTAATACCAAAGGTTAGGCTACATCTCCTCCACATTAAAGATGGTTAGAGTGCCTAAATTGACATAGGAAGGTTCAGTGAGGCCATAGACAATGACTGATAGCTTAGATTTTGATGGTGCTAATGGGATCTAGGAAGCAAGAGAAACCATGGTGTTGGAAAACTTATTGGTAGATCATGGGGTGGTTTGAATGTGATAGTGTTTAAATGATGTCAAGATTTATACGACTAACTATCTATATAGTTTCAAAATCTCATTATTACACTAGTAGATGCTATTGACTTGATTGACCATAAGTTGGGAGTCACCACAGATATTAATTATTCTAACTCCTAAGGCTAACACAGTTTGGAGACTATTACTAGGGATTCATATTTAGCCACATTGTTGGTACATTTAAAATTGAGTTTTAAAGATAAATGAAGTGGTTCATTGATAAGGGGAATAAGGATGATACTGGCTCCCCCACCACACTGACATTTGGAACCATCGAAGAACATGGTTATGTGATTGGTGAAATCTGCTTGAGATAGGTTCATGATAGACTCATCTAGAAATTCAAGAGGAGGAAGTTAGTTGTTTGTTAAGGGTGCTTTGGCCAACTGGTTAGCAATGAATTACCCCTTGATTAACTTCTACTGGAGGCACTCAAGGTCAAACTCAACTAAAAGCATGAACCACTTGGCCATACATTGGTTTTGGTATGGTTTATGTTATCACTCTAAAGAGCACCCTACTTGAAGATGTGCAAAGTAAACCATCACTATAAGTGATACAATTAGAACTTGTCAGAGTGTGGGTGACTCTATATTGAGAAGAACCTCCAGAGAGGGTTGGTTCCCTTAAGATTTATCTATTAAAACTAAATTGTTGTTACTTTTGGGGTGAAAATAGAAGGAAGTTGAAAAGGGAAATCCTACCTATTTTGGTGATGCACTTGAGTATATGTTATTCTCTGAAAGCTTTCTAAAACTAAGGCACACATCTGAATCTAAAATAACACTCTACAATCAACTTGAAACATTAGTTTTTCAAAAGAAGGCTTGAAAGAAGTTTGCAATGCAATTTATGTTCCTAGCTCTTCAGTTGACCTGTAGAGGATGAGATTATCATAGTAGGTGAGGAAAGGACCTTCAAGAAGGGAATACAAAAATCTCACTTATATGATGGTACACATTCAAAAATATGTTCTATTTTGGTATAAAACTCATATGCAAAAGATTTCCTTTATTGATAAATGATGCCAATTACAATTTTTGTTCTACTTCAGGAATTATCTAAAATGGATTCAAAAAGCCAATATATATCTCAAAATTCTAACCTACATCCAAAGTGTCATTGATTTGGAAGAAGGATTAGTTTTGGTTGGTTAACTCAAGACTAACTCCTTTTACAATATTAAAACAATTAATCGAAAATCTTTAAACTCTGCAAAATTTACATGAAATTATAAGTTTTGGCATAAAAGGGAGATGGTGGGGCCCATTTGACAAGTCAAATCCTCCTCATGCATGGAATTATATGCTAAATCTTGGATGAATAACTCCACTTGAAGTGATTTTAAGCTGAGTTGGAACATTGATTGCATGAAAATCAAGGAGAAAAGCATGACTTGTCAATTAGTCAACTGTAGTCAACTCCAAATAGCTCCACCTTTGCATGAAAAGAGACTTTAAAGATTGAATTATGCATTAAGACTCCATGGAATAGGAGAAAAGTGGTGTAGAAATCTATTTGGAACTCTTTGATGACTAATTACAATGCCAATCTCAAATTTATCCATTTGAACAATTAGTCCAACTAAGCCAAAATAGGACTATTAAGCAAAAAAGGCCTAAAATCTAAACTTATGCACTTGGACTCCATGAAACCCATAAAAATAAGCCATTAAACCTGAAAAAATAATGAAAAATACTCATGAAATTTTTAATCATCATAAGATATTTGATTTTGATGAGAAAACACTCACCATTATCCAATTATCTTATGGACATGAAATTAATTTATAAGGTTATCCAAGTCTTGATTATCTTGTGTACAAAATTTGAGGTCCTGAAACCACCTATAGCTCCCAGAAACCTCAATTTCATCTCAAAAATGATCCTTTTGCATGGACTATCTACATATTTTACTATGTTTTACATATTTTAAAGTGTTTTCATGGTGCCTGTAAGTTTTCATATCAAAATCATCTTTATATGGCTCAAAATTTTCCTCAATAAGCTTGGAAAACTCTTCTACCCTTATTTTTAAGCACGCTAATACCCTTAAATAATGCATTTAGGCTTCAAAATTGACATATTGCCATTGTACTATCATATTTATTCATATTATTTAATGTCCCTATGACATTAGATTGTGATTTGAAAATTACACCTTCATCCACATTTGCCCAAAAATTTCCATAGCCTACCTCTAGTATAGAATTTGATCTTTAGCTCATTCATCTAATGGCCAGACTATGCTTTAGGTGTTTGATCATGGTGACTAAGTTCCTTAAAAGCTTAATGATATTGTATTATACCAAAATCAACATCCTAAATTGTCTTTATTACCCTTTAGGATCACCTCCAACCCTCCATGCTAGATTATGCCACATTCTCCCTCCTATATTGTTGCCTCACATGACTGTATGTAAACCCTTTATAGTGGATATAGGTCATAGTTGAGGCTATTTTGGATGAACCTATGCTTGAAAAACCTCAAATAGTCCTTGAAAACTCCTCATGATGTTATAAAATTCAAAAAGTCTCTTGATGGCATTCATTCCCAAAAACATAATCTTCCCAAATGATTCTAGACCCTTTACTGAGTACTTGACTATGTTTTTTAGGCTCTTTATGACCCTTGTAGGGTTTGCAAACATGCTTGAGACCTTGGAGAGCATGGTGATAGGTAGAAAGGGCTTTATAAATCTCTTTATGCTATTATTCTTCTCTAGAAGCTTCAACAAATCCTAAAGAGGTCAAAACTCCTCTAGAAACCTCTTAGAATAGCTCATTGTCCTGATATCTAGAGCACTTGACTATAGGTATACTTTCTATCACTGTAGGTCTCCTTTTGGCTTCCTTTAATGGATATTGCATTAGACCTAAGTACCCTTTAAACAATTTATTTAATCTAGTACTATAGGGTTTTTCTATTCTCAACACCTTTAGGGTCTCTTAGCATCAAAAGGTCTTTATCATAGTAGGCAGTGATTTAAGAGCAGGCCTGTAAGATTTGATGTCAAGAAGAGTCTTAAATTGTGTCAGGTTTATCCTTTAAAAAAAAATGATAAATTTTTATTCATATATATGCATCTCTTATAAAACTATATCCTCTCTCCTAGTCAAAGTCACCATTACTTATAAAGACCAATTGTACTTACTATGTCTGATTGTGCTTTGACTATAAGTGACAATGTACAGACTGTAGAGTATCTTCTTTGGAGCTTGTCCATTTTTGTTCTCATGATAATTGGATAAGATAAACCCTTCCTAGTTTGTCACCCTAAACCATGAAATTTTAGAAACTTCAAACATTTGAGAGGTATACTTCAAGAAGAAAAGTTCACTTGGCTGTAAGTGTGTATTCCTAAGCCTGATGTAGGTGAGAAATCCTCTACTTAACCCCTTCTAAAATTTAATGTCCTTAGAAACCATGTTCTCCTTATAAAAACATAAAATTCAAAATTGATGTCTCTTTTCTAATCAACACTAGATTCTTTGAAACTTGAAGGCCATTACCATCTAGGTCTCTTTAGACAAGCACAAGCTTGTAGGCTGTCTTAGGGGACTGTAGGTGTCTTTTAGCTTCCTTCTCATACTTGATCATTAGGATACTATACTCCCTATAGGTTTTTGGCTGAGGCTATATATTTTATAAACTTAGTAGTGTTTTCAGGGTTCTAAAACATTTGACAAGTTCTTTTGATAATCAAGCCCTTCTCTCTATTGGTGTGGTCCATACAGTGGCCTATAAGATGTTAATTTGGCACTGTAGGATGTTTTTGTCCTCTACCTCCATACTAGATTGCCTTGTCTTTAGATAACCCTAGGTTACTCATTTGAAAACCTTGTGAATCTCAAACCCTTGGCCTACAAACTTTAACTTCCTTCCATAACCCTAGGCTATGGCTTGCATTAGGGTTTTATCTTATTATCCCTTCAAGGTTTCATTTCCCTTTGTATATACCCCATATGTAGTCCAAGAATTCATCTTGATTTCAAAGGCTCTATGATGGTGAATTAGACCTAAAATTCTAGAAGATTCCTTGGCCTTATGAGGTAGGTTATCGTCATGAGAAAAGACAAGCCTAAAGGGTGTTTAGGGCTGCCTATAGGCCACTTTTCTAACCTCTTTTTGCTTCAAGATGGTTGAAACATGAGTGGAGCCATACCTAAATAAGGACTATACTAGAGTTTGTCAACCTCCTTAAGTTCATGCAATCAGTAGACCAATCTCAAAGAAGAGTACATCTTATAACTTCTAAAAGTGCTTTTGTATGGACTATGACAATATATGACCTCAAGGATGGTCCAAAAATCTAAATTAATTCTTATTTTCTCTATTTAATCATGCTTGATGAGGTCAACGTATAGAGAACACATGGAGGAAACCTCACTATCATCTCTTGGCCTATGCCTTTAATAAACCTTGACTATGTTTCCCTTTTTGTCATAGGTGTGCTTGTTTGTATAGTGCCAATCTTCAGGATCAAGACACCTACCTTCATCTCCATGCTTGTCTTTCACTTGTATATGGGTTTATTTCTCTCCTCATATCTTCAAGAAGGCTTCCTTGACCTTGATTCTTCATTGAACTATATGACCATACTTTATTGAGTTACTACTTGCTGTAGGTCCTCATCCATGACTGTATATGATGTTTGATTGGCCAATACCCCCTTGATCATGCTTTGATAATGCTCTGTCAAACCTTGGCTCTCTTTATGATGGTAACATGAAATGGAGATGATGAAAGAGTGAAATATGGTGAGAGGTGTTAAAAACACTAGAGTGGAGATGGAAAAAAAGTGAAAACAAAGTGGAAAAGGTAGACAATGATAGTGGTATGGTGTGAATGAGATGGAGGTGGGGATGGAGAATGAAGGAGCAAGATAAGACCAAGCTAAGAAGTTGAATGCAAAGATAAACACCTGATAATCAAACCGAAAAAAATTGGAGGCCATTTAAGGAGGGAAAGGATTCAAAAATGAAACATGGTTTTCTCCAAAAACCTTAAAATTTATAAAGAAACCTTAATTTATGTAAATCAAGCCCTTTGGAGACACCTTTAGAGCATGGAGATGGGCTTTCTTGGCCATGAAACTTGAAAATATTATAATAAAAACTATTAAAAATCATGAAAAAACTTTATGGAACCCTAAAAACACTAAATTATTAAAAACATGACTGTATAATTCTTCCTTGCAAGCTTGCCAATACTACATATTGACTGGCTAAGTTTGAGACCTATGTTTGACCCTAAATTAGATGAATAAAACCTAAAGGAGACCATTTAAAGGTATATAAAGTCCTTGAGATTATGTAACAAGTTTAATCTATTTGAAACTCTACCCAGGCGAGGAGAAATTAGAGAAAACTGGTTGCCTTCCTAGATGCAAGGCAATAGAATTTGACCTGACTTCAATTGAATGGTTCATGATCCTGGAGAATCCAATTTTAGAACCAATTAGACCATTAGGAATCCCTTTGAGTCTAATTTATTCACCCTAAATTTTAGACTTGTATGCTTCCTCAATAAATTGTACCATCGAAAAACCTACAGGTATGTCCCTTTATGCAAAGAAGCAAAGTACCAAAAGAAGGTTCATTTAGGGCCTGTATGACCATGAATTTACATTAAAATATTCATGAAGCCTGGTTTTTCTCTAAAAATGATTTCCCATACACTGTATTGTATGGAATCTATACGAACTTTATACTTCTCTTGTAAAATGAAGGAAAATAAGCTCTTTTTTCCCTTTTAAAAGATATATTTAAATTTAAACTACTTATAATGGAATATTTTAGAATAATAAAGTGTTATAACATTAAAAAATATACTTTTAAACCTTTTCCATGTTTTAAAATTGCAAATTTGGCACATGTGGGCTATTTTGGTGCCCTTTTAGGCTTAATTAGCATATCAAATGACTTTTTTATGACTTGAAACTTTGGAAATAGGCTAACATCATATTTTTGAATATTATTAAAGGATAATTGGATATTTTAATAATTTTATTAAAATTAATTAATGCTTTTTTTAATCAAAATTTATATTTTAGGCCACAATACACAAGTTTGACCAACTATAAAGGGCTATTGGCAAGATTTAGGAAAGTTTCAAATGACAGGAGTAGTAATTTGGCCTTTAGAGGTCAAATTAATAATATTTTAGAGTGCATGTACTTGAGTGGGTCAGTATTGGTTATGACAAAAGTTTTGTGGTTAAGAAGGTAGTGATGAAGTTTGGTGGTCATAAAGACTAGGGCCAAACATAGTTTCTCAGTATGCATATACTGAGTTTCATAGTCTACAAGAGTGTGGATAATGTAATATATGGGTTAATATTGTGTTTTTCTCCTAATGGGCAAGCATTTCCCATAGGGAGTGGTTAGTGGTAGAGATATAAAGGTAGAAAGGTTGGTCATTCTTAGGGGGTTTGAGGATAGGTAGAGATAGAAGGTACTCTTCAGGTGAATCAAAGGCCTTTTGACAATAAACATTCCAATTGAAAGGGATATCCTTTTTCAAGAGGTGATTGAAGGGTTGACATCGATCTGAGAGCTGAGAAATGAAGTGAGAAATGGATTGGAGCTTCCCCTACAAACTATAGAGTTGCTTAAGATTGGTCAGAGGTAACATCTCAAGGATGGCTTTGATCTTGGTTAGATCAACCTCAATTCCCTAAAGGGAAATGATGAGCCAAGGAGTTTTCCTGACAAGACCCTAAAAATACATTTTTTGGGATTGAGGTGGACATGGTAATAGATAAGTCTCTCAAATATAATTTTGAAGATGGCTAAGTGGTCCTTGTGAAGTTTGGATTTTTTGAGGAGGTCATCCACGTAATCCTTAATGATTATGTGGATAAGGTCATGGAAGATGTAGGTCATAGCACATTGGTAGGTTACACTAGCATTCTTAAGATCAAAGGGCATGACCCTATAATATAAAGTCCCCCATGGGGTGATAAAGTCAGTTTTGTGTTGATCTTTAGGGGCAATCAAAATTTGATTATAACCTAAGAACCCATCCATGAGAGACATCTCATGGCTTGCTTTAAGATCAACAAATTGGTCAATGATAGGTAGAGGAAAGTCATCCTTTGGGTAGACAAGGTTGAGATCACTAAAGTCCACACAAATACATAGTCCCCCTATGGCTTTAGTGATAAGCATGATGTTCAAAACCCATTGGGGGTAATCAATGGGTTGAATGAAGTCAATAGAGAGGAGGCATTGAAGTTTTTCTTTGACAAGAAAGGATATGTGAGGATGCATTAATCAAGGCTTCTATTTGACAGGCTTGGCATCATGATTGGTTATAATGTTATGGGTGGCAATGGTTGGGTTAATACCAGGCATATTGGCATATGACTAGGCAAATGCAATGCTATGATTTTGGAGGAAAGTAGAGAAGTCTTGAAGTTCCTCAGGGGTGAGAGATTGGCCCAGTTTGACAATATAAGGGTTACCTAATGTGCCTATGCCAATATCCATAGTAGATTCATTTAGGAGGTAAGGGTTTGTGGATAGAGGAATCAGGTGCACCAAGGTAGGTGAGAATAGAATCATCATCTTGGCACTGAACCATGTTGATGGTAGGAGATTCCTCTCCCACTAGTTCAGGATGAATCAAAGGGATGGATATCTATATCCCTTCCTTTTGATAAGTTAGGGGGTGAGGGTAGTCATGTCGATAAAAAAAAGTTAGGCAAGATAATGTCCTCATCCTCATAATTAGTTGGAAGGGGTATTGTTGAGGAAGGGGTCTTTTTTTTAACAATGGGAGTGATGGGTTGTTTGGCTTTCTTCTTATTGGGTAGAATGAAGCTAAGGCCATGCTTCTCGTGAAGCTTTTAGGTCTCAATCGAGATCAATGTGTGTGGTCTATGCTCATATCATCCTAAGCCAAATCCTTTTTAGGCACACCTATGAAGGTATATTTTGGCAAAGTTTGGGTTGTCCAAATAAGATAATGTAGAGGTGAATTGCTATGAGGGAGAGGTGGTCATAAAAACATTGAGTGGCTTGTCAATTCCTCCATAGATAAAATGGGTTTGACAAATCAGGGGCCCCAAGGGAGTAATGGCTTCAATGTTGGCATCATAACCTAATTGGTGGTTGAATTTACCATAATCTTGGGGAGTGGGGAAATCATCAAGGGTAAGGAGATGGTATTCTCCAAGGGTAAGGTGTTGGAAGGTATATTCCAAAGGATCGGTGGTGTGTATTTGGTTCATAAGAATAGATGAACTGATAGATGTCTCTATGGAAGAGGGAGCAATAGCTTCCTTTTTCATGGTTGAGGGTTTGGTGGTGGATGCTTGGGGTGGTTTTATCAAGGGGAGGAGGATGTCATTAGGTCAGTAGTTCATATTGCATGCTAAAAAAGGGCTTGGGTTAGCTTGTATGGTAATAACTTTGACCTTTGTGCTTGAATTTGACACAATGGTGGAGGGTAGAAGGGAGAAACTCATAGCATGGATCCAAGGTCTCCTTAATATAACATTGTACTAAAACTCAACTTTGACCACATATAATAGTTTAGGGAGTGTGCATGATTCGAGCTGAATGTGGAGGACAATAGTTCCCAAGGTAGTGGTCATGGTGTCGTTAAAGGATCGAAACATAGCTAAAGTTTAAGACATGACATTGTCTGGTAATTTAAGTTGGTCATAGGAATGGGAAGAGATGATGTTGATACTAGGTCCCCCATCGATCATAACCCATTTAATGTGGGTTTGGTTGATGTGGGTAGTAATAAAGAGAGGAGGATCCAAATCCTTAGGGTGGATAGAGGGAATCTCTAAGTCTTTTAAAGTAACAAGGGTAGAGAGTTGGAGAGTATCCACGAAGGCCTCTATAGGTCAGGAATCTCCTAATCCAACCTCAATAAATTACATAGCCTTTATCATGGCCCGACGATGGTGGGGTGAAGTAGAAATGAGCTCATAGAGGCTCATCTTAGCTAGAGTTTGGTTAAGTTACTTAAGAATGACCCTCCTAATGGATTCAAAGGGGTTAGTTTTAGAGGTGCCTAAAATGGTAACTTTAGGTTTAGCTGAGGATATAGAGGTTTGAATTAGGTTTGGTTTAGGATGAGTTGGTGGGTATGTCCATGGAATGGACACTTTGGCCTTCCCATTATCCTTTTGTTGTGATTGTGTGACCACATTAATGGTATAGATAGAGGAGAAAGGTGTGATAAGGGTTGGGTAGATTCTCTATCACTCTGAGGCGAGAGTGGAGGATTAGGAATGTGTTGGCAAATGGATTTTAGGTGTAGTGGTAGGGGAGTGGATGGAAGTTCATCTAATAAAATATGATCCTCATCATAAATCTAATGGATAATGGCTTGGAGAGCTTTGAAATTCTCTATGTCATGCTTAGGTGTCTTGTGATAGGAGTAGATTTGATGGTCATTGTACCAAGCTAGCTTCAAACCAAAAGGATCAAAAGGTCTGATAGGAGGTAATATGAGGTAGGAGGTTTGCAATAATCTTTAAAGAAAGGTCATATAGGATTCCTATAAAGGTGGGAAAGGTCTAGGGCTATGGTTTTGGTTGGGAAGATGGGCATGTTGGTAAAAATGGGTTTGGTGAGAGAATGTTTGGGTAAGGTGGTATTTCTAGTCAATAGTTCTAGTTTAGGTATGCTGGTTCTTGGGGTGTTTAAGGTTGATAGTCTATATATTGGTAATCTAGGAAGGATCGACACATCAAATAGTAGGTGGGATGGTGTAACCAATGGTGGTGGATGACATATATTAAAAGGAGCTTGCCTTTTAGGCAAAGTTGAGGGGTGAGGCCCTAAGTAGAGGGCAAGGTAGTGGGAGGTATAATCATAGTCATTTAGATTTTCAATAGTTTTGCCCCTTTGTTTGGTTTGGGTTGAGGCATGGGGACAAGACTAGACAGGTTTAATTCTACTTTCAAGGATGGGTGAACCAAGCTTCATGTAGGGATGACACCAAGAGTTTTAGAAGGTTTGGATGGTGGTGCAATTATTAGAGGGGAGGCTATTTTGGTTGACTAAGAAGGTGAGGGGTTGGTAGAAGTTCTGATTGGTTTAAGAGGTGATGGAAAAATGATGGGTTGGTTGGTTAAAGGCATTCTGAAAGGTTTGAGTTTGTTGATGTAAGAAATCCCTAACTATTGCTAGAAAGTGGTTTGATCCATGTCTAGTTTTGTGACCATACCTAACTTTTGAACAAGTTTGGAAAAAGATTTGTATATTGGTCTAGCCTCTCAGGTAGTGGGTGTCAAGGATACACCTATGGGTTGAGGAGGTGAGTTGGTAGCCTCATTTGTTTCCTCAAGTAAGGGATGTAAGTTTGGACTGGGTGGATGCTCTGTGAGGGGTGTATGTGAAAAAAATTCTCCCTTGGGCATGATGTCCATAGCTGTGGTTTGTCCTATAGTTAGAGGAGATGGTGGGTTAGGAATGGTTGTTTGTTTAGATAGGTTATTCAAAGGGGTGTTTGATGATTCCAAAGCCTCTATGAGTAAAGCTAAATAAAAATTAACCTCCTCAATTTGGGCCTCTAAAGGAAGGGAAAGAGACTCCACCAACTTAGTGGGCAAAGTAGGGAAAAAACAAGTAGATTGGATGGTAAGTTACCCATTGATAAGCATATCAAGGACCATATGGACCGTGTGGGCATCATGAGAACATCCAAGTTATCTGTCCTCATTTTTGATAGGGGCATGGTTGGGAAAAGGCTTCCTAATGATATCAAGAGCTTGATTTTGAGGGGCATTAGGATTATCCAACATGAGTTCCCCCTTGTTGATAAGGCTCTGAACAACATTCTTGAAAGTATTACATTGACTGAAATTATGTCCAATTACCTAATGAAAAACACAAAGGTCATTCTCATTGTACCAAACACGTGTTGGATGAGAAGAATCAAAATGTTGAGGAGTTTTGATGGGGGAAGTTGTATGAGGTTAGCTTTTAGTAGTTTCTCCAGAACTGAGGCATAAGATTCTCCAAGCGGAGTAAACTATTTTTGGTTGCTTTGATTTGGGTTCTTTGTGTTTTGGTTAGAGGTAATGGAAGAACTTTGTTGATTGATATTGGGTGGAGGGGAAGTTTTAAGGACAACGACATTCACAGTTTCCTTACTCTTAGTTTCAACATTGGCTTGGTTATCTGGTTTGGAAGAAGAGGTTTCATTGGTCTTGAAGGTAGAGTTCTTATTTCGTAAATTCAACTTACCCTTATCTATGGCCTAATTTTTTAGCTGACATGCCATGGTAAAGGATTCATCAAAAGTTCTAAAGCTTTGGACATGTAGTGTAGATGATATATGTTTGGTGCAAGCTCGAGCAAAAATCTCTATAAGTTCAAGTTGAGGCAAGGAAAATGAAATTTGATTAATCAAGCTTCTCCAATGGGAAAAAAAATTGGTCATGGAATCATTGTCAAATTATCTAATAGAATAGAGATCGGTGATAGAGACCTTCTTGGAAATGTTAATGGAAAAGTGATCCAAGAAGACTTGAGCTAGTTGGGTGAAAGAAAAGATTGAATACGTGTTAAGGGAACTATACCAGTCAAGTGATGAGCTAGATAAAGACATGGGGAAGGTTCAAAAGAGAAGGGCATAATCATAAGCAATCATGTAACACATGTGTTTAAAATCCCTAAGGTGTTGTTGGGGGTTTTCCTTGCTCTAAAATTTGGTAAATTTTGGAAGCTCTCATTAAGGAGGGTAAGGTCTGATAGGGACAAAGGGATGAATAGGTTCATTACAAATTTGAGCATAGGATAGGATGTTATGAGCCCTTGAAATGGATTACTCAAGGTTTGCCATCTTGTCTATGAACAACTTCATTAGGTCAGTTTGATGTGTTGGACCAAGAGGGTTGTAAGGTGGGTACTGTAGTTGAGATTGGGTAACATATTGGTAAATGTTTCGTGGTTGAGAGGTTATCACATTTTAGAATGTGGATGCTAAAGGTTGGTTAGGTGGTATGTAGAGATAGGTGGATGGTGGTGGTAGAGTAATGGGTATATACCCTTGTGGGTTAGGGATGTATACTAGATTAGGTGCAATGGGTACCTGCTGAAGAGTCCTTGTGGATTGCACATGAATGGTAGTTGGGTTGGTAATGAAAGGAAAGGTAGTGACCTTCATGCTAGTAGGTGGTGAAGTAGAAGGGATAGATACCCCTAAGCTTGGTAAAGGTGTATTAACCAATGGGTTGGGGTTGATAGAGGGAAGGTTGGTAGTGTTGGTGGTAGGTGCTCTAATAATAAGTAGAGCATGTTGGGTTAATGGTAGGGTTGTTCTTAAGGTGGAGGAGTCATTGGTAGTAGTAGTTGGTTGGATAGGTTGGTCTTTAGCTATGGTATTAGAGGCGTTAGTAGACAAAGATGCTTGGGTAGTTGAAGGTTGGGTGGTGACTATGGAAATAGGGATACCCCTTATAAGGTGGGATGACATCCCATAAAGAGGATCTTGAGGTGGAGTTGGAACTGGGGCATATGCAGTGAGGGGAGGTGTTAATGTAGTATTGAAGGGAAACTAGATTTTTATCCATAAAAGTTGTAAAGTTTGTGTCTCCTTGGGAAAATACCAGAGGAAAGGTAGGGACTCCCAGCGGATGAGATGAGTCTTTTGCCTCAGAGACGTACTCCATAGATGAGGAAGTAGAAGAGGTTGATTTGAGTGATGGGTTCTGATCTACTAGGTCGCTTTACTATTGGTGAGTAAGAACCATACAAGAAAAGGGGGAGACAACAAGAATAAACTCACCACTCAAATAATAAGAATATAAGAAAATGAAACAAGGAATCAAGACAAACACTAGAAAGTACATTAAGCCTAGAGGTTAGTTTTAATCTTTCTTGTGGCTTATGCCTTAGTTTATGAGAATGTGTGATAGAAGTTGGCTTGTAGATCAGGTACTATAGAAGAAGTCTATGGTTGGTTTTGGGTTATTTAAGTACTCAAAATAATATGTATTTAAATTAATACATGGCTTGTTATTGGGGCCTACCCCCTCACTTTATGGTCTCATAGTGATAAGAGTCTCAGGTACTTAGACAATATATATTGATATCCAGAGTTTATACTCAACTAAAGAGTTGAGTTAGTTCTCCCCTTGGTAATGACCTCCAAGTAAGATGACCAAAAAAGGCTAAGGTGACTGCTAGGTGATGAAATCCCAGTCAAGCCTTGTCTCAAATTGTTTTGATGGTTGATTGATGAAAGTGGTTTGGCTAGTGTGTGCAACAAAAATGGTGTTACAATAAGATTAATGTGATTTAATTCAAAGTGAACTAATTTTAAAGGAAAGTAATATATGAAGTTGATTTTAAGCCCAAAAGAAATTTTAGTTTCAATTATGAGCACAAATAGAGAAAAGAGCATACAAAAATTCAAAGAGAAGTGTGAGTAAGGACTCTAGGTCCCACCAGGCATGCCAAAATGTTTCATGTAAATTTTCAATTTAAGTTCTAGGGAAGAGAGAAACGAAACTCAATATGGGTGTGGTCGAAAAACCCTTTTAGTTGTGCGTGCATTGAATCAAAATATTATGAAGAGCTCTTCTTTGGCTTGGGAGGAAGACCTATAGATAAGAAAGCACTAAAGCAAACTTGTTTTTTAGATAGATTATTGGTTGGATTTCCTAGTAGTAGCTAGATCCCAGAAGTGAGGGCTTCCTTAGGGGCTATTAATCCACATGTTTTAAATAATTAAGTTGACAAAACTAGAGAGAAGGTGTTTGCATCACTAATCAAAATGGTATTAAAACTGAACATAAGAATGCTTGTTAAGAAAATGGACTATAAATATTCAAATTAGTAATAAAATAATTAATAATAGTGCTAAGGGGTTGGGGTTTGCTTTAAAAAATATGAAAGAGATCTGTGAGTGATTAGAAACATAGAAAATCAAGTTTGGTTGGGGTTAAGTAGGTGAAAATAGGTTGTTGGTTTTCACTGCCATAATCACCATCGATGGTTATGGTGACCATCGATGTCTAAGGTGATCATTGATAGTCAAGCTGCCTATTAGTGGTTGAAAAGACCATCTACAGTTGAGTAGATCATTGATGGTTGAGTCAACCATTAGTGGTTACTATGTAATTTCTAGGTTGGTAAATTACTGAATAACAGGATCTGAGAGATGGATTTTGGGAGCTAGGTAAGGGCTAGGCTAATTGCAAAATGGAAATAAAGTATGTGAATATTGAAAAATAAGTACTTATCTTACCCAAAGTTGATTGGGTGAGTGGTTGAAGTAGTTAGCCTATTAGTGGAATCTGGCTTGATTTTGGTAATGGTACTTGAGAGCTTGGTTGAGAGGCAACGGTGGGTTAGCTCTTAACAAGGTTGTTGATAATGCTTGATAATGTTGATGATGATGATTGACCTATAAAAGAAACTCTTGAGCTATTGATAGTTATTATAGATCCATTTAGCCTCCTAGGCCTCTCTCTCTTATAGACACAAGCAAGAGGTGTGAGTGAAGGTGTAACTAGGCCATCTAAATATAATATGTCCATGCAAAAGCTCACAACAAGAATTAGAAGAACTATATTTAGAAGAGGTCAGTGAAATTCACATGTTTATCATTAAGGAGGTACATCCTAACTATGGACGGTCAAGGGTTCCCATGGGTGACCATCGATGGTCATCCTAATTGTTGACAATCATGTTTCAGAGGAAAAGGGTCCTCAAGGCCAAGTTAAGTCAATTTAGTGAAACTAAGTTTGGATGGGTTTGATTAGGATACATAGGTGTAGATTGATCCTAAGGGGTCTTAGGTAGGTCTAGGGGGATTTTTGACATTCAAAATCATAAGTGTGTAGATTTTTGATGTCTATAGAAGGTGTAAAATGAACTAGCACTAAGGAAAATCCTTTTCTGAATAATATTTAAGTCAAGGGAAATTTTTGTAAAGTGATAGTGGATAAAAACAACACTAAAAATCTGGTCTCATGCAAAATGGTGGATAAATTAGGTTTGAAGAAGGTGGCACACCCAAATCCATATTACGTGTCATGACTACATAAAGGAAATCAAGGGTTGGTGAATGAGCAATCCCTTATGAATTTCAACATAGGCACATACCATGATGAAGTGTTGTGCGATGTGATGCCAATGGTCATATGTCATGTAATTGATGTTAGGAGTAAGTTTACTTGATAAGGTTATATATAGGATGACTCCATAAGAGAATGAGTAGATACAAAGGCAAGTGTGTAAGTTTATAGATAGGGAGATGATAATATAAAGTTTAAGTTTGTACATAGTACTTGAAGTATTGTAGGGAGATGATAATATAAAGTTTAAGTTTTTACATAGTACTTGAAGTATTGGTGATTAATAAAGGAGGAAAATGACACATACACACAAATTCAAGGGCCATCAAGAAGAAAATGATCAAGTATCAATTTTTCTCGATGCACATCTATGACTTGATGGATTGCCTAAGTGGTAAAAAATACATCTCCAAGACTAATATAAAGAGTGGGTATCATCATATCAGGACAAGGGAAGGAGATGAATGTAAAAAAACCTTCAATAAGAAGGAGGGATTGTATGAGTGGCTAGTAATGTTTTTTATTTTGATAAATGCATACTATATGTTCATGAGGTTGATGAACAAAGTGTTGAAGACATTTCTAGGAAAGTATGTAATCGTATATCTAGATGATATTATGGTGTTCAATAAAATGAATGAGGAACACCTAGCATATTTGTGGAATGTCTTGCTGACATTACATAAAGAGAAGTTGTTGATGAATGTGAATAAATAAGTCTTTATGAAGATGGAGCTAATATACTTGGGTTTTATGATATCCCAAGAAGGTCTAAAGATAGATCAAAAGAAGTTACATGTGATAGCTGAGTGGTCATTACTACAAAGTGCATTTGAAGTGCAAAATTTTCATGTTATTACAAGATTTATAGGAAGTTCATCAAGAACTATAGTAGGATAGTGCAATGATCATAGAGGTGTTGAGGAGAGATCACAAGGCATTCACATGGATAAAAGAAGTTGACTACAATTTTTAGGATTTAAAGTAAAAGGTGACCAAGTAGTCATTATTGGCACTACTAGACTTCAATAAACTATTCCAAGTGGATTGTAATATAAATGGCATAATAATTGGAGAAATTTTAGGCCAGTAAGGGATACCCATCACATAATTCAGTGAGACATTAAACAATATGAAGAATAAATATTCATTCTATGATAAGGAGTTTTATGTTATTGTGTAAGTGCTAAAGAAGTGGAATTATTATTTATTTCTAGAGGAGTTTGTGTTGTACACAGACCATAAGGCACTAAAATTCATCAATATCCAAGAGAAGTTGAATTAGGGACACATGAAGTGGGTGGAGTTCTTGAAAAGGTACATGTTTGTGTTGAATCATTACAATAGTAAATCTAACAAGGTTGATAATGTGTATATCACAAGATCTAGTCTTGAATGAGATATGAATGGGAGTCACATGTTTTGACACCATGAAGAAGCTTTATGATAAATATGATAATTTTCATAATGCATGGAGAGTGTGCATAGAGACAACAAGTGTGTAAAAAATGTATTAATTTTAGTCACACATATAAGAAGGAATGTTATTCAGGGGATCATAATTATGCATAAAAATTTGATAAAGGACAAACATAGTGGAGGATTAGTTAGAAATTTCATCTATGATAAGGCATTAGCGTAATTGGATGAAGGATATTATTAGCGAAGGATGGACATCTATGTTGAGAGTATGTGCGTAGGTGAAAACATTTCCAATTGGCAAAGGGGAAGAGTTAGAACTCAAGGTTATATCAACCATTACTTATATTTAATAAGCTATGGGATGAAGTTAACATGGATTTTATGCTAGGATTTCTAAAAACCTAGAGACGCAATGATTCCAACTATATTATAGTGGATAGATTATTTAAGATGGTGAATTTAATTGCATGAAATAATACAATTGATGTGATAAATATAGATAACCTACTCTTTAAAGAGGTGGTGAGGTTACATGGTTTGTCATGTAACATAGTCTCAAATAGAAACACAAAGTTTTTATGACATTTTTAGCATACATTGCAAAATAAGTTGGGGATAATGATAAATTTTAGTTCAAAATGTCATCCATAGATGGATGAAAAAACTAAGGTGGTGAATTAATCCTTGTAAATCTACTTATATGTTTGGTTGGAGATAAGCCCAAGCAATGGGACATGGTGTTGGCACACATAAAGTTTTCATATAATAATTTAGTGAACCAAAGCACTAGGAAAACACCTTTTCAAGTGGTAAATGGAAGAAGTATGAGAGGAGTTTTAGAGTTGGGATATATCAATGAGGAACTTAGAAGAAACATAGAGGTTAAATACTATGCAGAGTATATGCATGAGTTACACCAAGAGGTGCAAAGAAGGTTGAAATTGAGCAGTCTATAATACAATGAGTGCACATATTTGAGTTTGAGGTAGGAGATCTAGTGATGGTGTATTTGCAAAAAGAGTGGTTCCAAAAAGTGGCATAAAATAAGATGAATATTAAGAATATGTGACCATGTATGGTCTTCCACAAATTCTCAACAAATGCATATGAGTTTGAGTTTCTTGTATAATTGAATATATCACCTATATTTAATATGGTGGATTTGTATGAGTTA
Source organism: Torreya grandis (assembly GCA_037957365.1). Taxonomy (NCBI): domain Eukaryota; kingdom Viridiplantae; phylum Streptophyta; class Pinopsida; order Cupressales; family Taxaceae; genus Torreya; species Torreya grandis. Next base: position 1,046,973 of record JARHVA010000984.1, on the reverse strand, counting down.
CAAAAAGGGTAGTAGAGTGAATAAGTAAAATAAAATGAGGCACTATCATATCCCCTTATTGTATTTAATATATAAATATATACCTATAATTAATTTTACATTGGAAACATTTTTTGTAAAATTCATGCCCTTTTTTACATTAAGTAGTGAAACCCAAATTTTGACAATTTTTATGGAATAATAAAGTAACTACAAAATAACACATATGGGAGATTATATTGCATCAAAATGAGTCCAAAAATATTATAATTCATTGTAATAATCATTCCACAATAGTTTTGTATCAAAATATAAACTTTAGGCAAAAACCCTTGCCAACATTACATAGAAACACTACAAACACTACTCAAAATAACATAAATTCACAACACTAATAGGATGATTAAACAATACTATATGATACTAAAATAAATATAAAATAATCCCACAAGATGCTTGATATATATTGTAACAAACCCACACATTTGAAAATACTTATATAACATCTACTCACACCAACTGCCTGCATAAAACATGGAATACTGGCATAATCTACACTCTTTGAAGCTCTATTATAATTCATATGTGAAATTGTATCTCTAAATCACAAGGGTTTAATAATATAATCCTTGGGATCAATGGGATTCCATTCAAACATCTTCAACATCCAAGACTTTCCATTCCCGGATGGTTTGGTGAACATTGTTCAACAAGAGAAATTAATTAGTTTGACAAAAGATCCCCTAGAATGAAATTATGGCATATATATACATAATAGGGACAAAAATTGGTTCCAAAACCCAACTCCTTGATTTGAAAAAGATAAAAAACTAACAATAAAAACCCATTAGTTGTCATTTTTATCCAATTTCCCATAATTTGCTATAATCCTACTTTTCTTGCTTTTGTCTTATTTTCCAAAATTTCCCAAATTTGATCAATTTTTTTTGAGGATAAGAATGAAAAAATATTTATTAATTTACTTTAAAATATCATCATTATACTTCTCCTTAAAAACACCACACCTTACTAGGCTAATAAATCATTATTATTTATTTTGATCCCTTGTTAGCTTTTCAAACTTGCCAATTCTAAATAAACAATTAATTAAATATTTGTTCCAATTTTCTTTCCCTTATTACCCTATAATTTAAAATTGGATTAATTAATTATAAAATGTAAATTATTTAAAAAGGGGAGATGATATGCAAAAACATCTGACTAGAAGGCAGATATGCCAGAGAAAGTGAAAAAAGGAAATAAATGCCATATTGGACATTAAAAAATAAAAGAGGGTGTGTGTGGGAAAGAATATAAGAAATATTTGGTGAAGTGGAATAATTATACATTCAAGGACTTGACATGGTTAGATCTTGCAGATATTGGTCATTATGTCCATTCTGTCAAAGAATTCAACTTATGAGCTAGAGCTCACATTTCTGTTACTTGAGGAGTTTAATGTAGGAGCATCCTAGGTATAAAGGTTATCTTACATCTAAGATGACCAAGTTTATTTTTTTAAATATGGGTGTAACATGTAAAGGTTGTAAGGTGAAAACATACATATATTATTAAAGAATAAGTTGGCGCATGGTATTGAGGACTATGTTAATACCCAGGAATTGGCCTACCAATATGGTGTGAAAATGAAGTTTTCAAATGTGTAAATTAGGTAAGTTATGTGAATGTGTGAGGAATTAAAAAATAACATAGGTTATTAGGCATGTGTGAAAAAGAATAATTTTACATATAAGAATACACAAATTCAAACACATAATTAATGGCGTGTGAAACCATTTTTTTAAAGTCAGTTAGAGTTGACTACAAGCCATGTGGACCTACAATAAACCTATGTAGACCTTAGTATTATTTGATGAAGTAAAAGCCAATGTAAAAGGTAGGAATTGATAATTAAATGCATGCAGACATGTAGATATGCAATTGAGATTTAGGCAATGAGATATTTATAAGATCCCATGAAATTGAAGTAGACTCTTACAAGATTTGACATATGAAGTGCTAAAAAAAGTAAAGTACTATTGGTGGTTACATGGAGAAAAGAGTCAAAAGCATATAAACATGTAGGATCGATGTGGCATGTTTTGGATAACTATAAAAGGGCACAAAAGTTTTCATTTGAGGAGAGGTTTTTGATTATAGTTATGGGTGTTACATCTAGATATTGATGTGTTCACTCGTGCTACATGGTATAAAGCATCCCTCCCTTTATTAGGACCCATAACTATGATTGCATCAAGAGAAATCAAATATACGAGTACATATTTCATAAAGATGTTATAACCAAGTGTCCTCCACTTGAGAAAAGTGGGTGGAGGGCACACAAAGAAAATAATATCCAAATCTCTATGTTCTTATAATTCCCTTCCACAACACCCATGGGACTACTCACATGCAACATCTAATGACTTTCTTCTTTTTATTATTATTAGTGATAGGTAATTGAGGGTTGGTGGGTCCCTCACCCATTTATTAATAAAAAATTTAGATTAATATTGGCCCACATACTAGGATTTTACCTGGATTGAACATATGAGCAGAGTTCCTATTTGAGTGAATGATCAAATGACTTCCACAATCTTTGAAGAGCCAGACTATCATCAAGACATCATGCAAAAATAGATGGATCATCTTGATTGTGAATTTTAAAAATACACTTGAGAAAGCCTCTCAAGTCAAAATATTTCATAGACATGAATTCTTTTATGCCCTAAACATTCCCTATAAATTTCATGACTTGATGAGTTGTCTATCTAAAGTTATAAAGCTCTAGATGAACTTGTAGAATGAATGAGTGTGCAGATGTCAAGCTTAAGCCATGATAAGTAACCATTTAAATTCAAATATCCTAAAGATTAATGTAGTGCTTCTAAGTGGTAAGATCATGAGAGCTTAAATCTATATCTAACGACATGTGGGAAAGGATAGTGTTAGTAGGCCCAAACAGATCCAATGATGCATGATCAATCATACATTGAAGATCAATGATGAGCATCAAGTCAAAAGGTCAGTGGGGTCTATAATAAGCACATAGGATTGACAAGTGTCACATTATCAAAGGCTGAAAACAAATACTAATGTAGGGATGCCAAGTGGAATGATTTCATGAGTTTGTAGAAGATCTAATGATGCATGGGTGACTGATAGTGTTAGTGGGTCTAGAATATCTATGGTGCATGTTTAACTATGTGATCAAAGATTGACAGTGAGCGAGAGGTTATAGAGTTAGCATATCCTAAAGAAAAATGAGAGACCTCCATGTGACACAAGTATAGAAGTAGATGGACTGACTATAGGATACCATGGATAAATACAGAGCTGATACATGACACAATATGGAGGGCTAAAATCATGATCAATGATTGACATTAAAAGTTGAAATCCAAAGGGTTTTCAACCAGAAGTTAAATTTGACCCAGGTCGGACCATAATAATGTTCTAAGGGGTAGATTTTTCCATTAACGCTCATTCAAGCATCCTTAACCATAAAACATAGTGATTTACTCAAGATGGTTATAATGAAGCTCCTTCACCATTAAAGCACAATCTCAACCTCTAGTTTGAAGATTTAGAACTTATAGGGTTCATTCTTTTTGGGGTCATAGTATTATTTCATGACTGTGATCATTGATATTTAAAGAATATATAAAAATAATGAGTCCTCAACTTCCACAATTTTTAAAGGCAAAATAGGTCTTTTTAGGCATAATAAAGATCAAGCTATAGGTCCACATTGATATAAAAGCTATAGGAGAACCAATAAAGGATATTGGTTTTCCATCTATAGAAAAGACCCATGCTCAAATATTGAGATAGGGTAGATATGTGATTAATGAAAGAGTGTCTCATCTCCCAATATAGTCACAACCTCAACCAGAAGGTACCTATGGCCACTAAAAATAGACATGGTGATCAGTCTATCAAAATAAAAGATATGAGGTTTTTATCCTTATAATGAAGCAAGTAGATATGGAAAGGAGGATCAAATCAAGGAAAGCTGGTGGTTGAAGAAGCAGTTAGAGCATTGATTCTATTCAAAAACCATGAAGATCTTTTTTCCAATGGAAAGGATCATCAATCATCATTCAAAATAGACCCTTGTCTTCTAGTGGATCTATCAGCCAATGAAAGGATCTTGAATATTATTGGATCAAATGATGGTTAGTTTGTTGATAAAGGATTAGTCCTAATTGGAAGAAGGCATACGTACAAAAAAGAGTCAATGAACTACCAACACATTAATTGATCATCAATGACTCCTTCTCCTCTCTCTCAAGCATATTACCCATATCTCTCCTTCTTATTCTACTATATATACAAGCTTTTGAGCCTAAAAATGGATCCATCTCTTGGGTATGACTAGACTCTACCAAGATTGAGCTTTATAACCTCTTGAGATAAATAGAAGATTATCTTCAAATTTCATTGTTTTGATACAGTGTGTTCATGTTAGTTTGATTCACATATGTGGTAGAAATATCTCCCTTGTCAAGTCCTCATCTCACCTAGCTACTAGTTATCTTGTTATGCAAGCCATGTTTAGTGTTTATTATCATTCGATTGAAGTTAACATATAGATACATTGACTAGTTAGTACCTTGAATCAGGCCTCTCCATCACTTCCCTGAAGTTTTGATCACTTGGTGAACCTCTAAATGAAATATTGATGCATAACATATGTTTGGAGTTGTAGATACAACCTTTTGCTTGTCTCATTATTGTTTGTAAAATCTCAAGTTAGAGTGGATTAGCAATAAATTTAGGTGCATCACCAACAGTAGCTTAGGGTTTCCTTTTCAATTTATTTCTCTCCCTTTTACTAGTAGTTAGTAGGTTTTAGTGTAAATGAGTTAAGTGATGCATTAGAGGAGTTAGCCTCATTAAAAATCCTAGAGGTTTGACCCAAGTTTAGGTGAACCACAACTTAGGGTCAGTCTCATGTTGGACTAGGCTTGAGAAAGAGGACCTAAACAATCCCCTTTCTCAGCTAGGGTGTAATTTGGACCACCAATTATTTTGACACGCTCAGTGGGACAAGTTTTATTATGCACTAAGTGAAGAGTTTTGGTGTTTTCTTCATTTAATTAGCCTTTTGGAGGCATGCATGTAAACATCAATGGAAACTCCAAGCTTTCAATTAGTTACAAGAGTCCAAGTAAGCCTTCACACAAGTTTTACTTTTATCTTGTCTCTTTCTTGAGTTTCTATGGATGAATTTGGGGAAAAATTATATCCTAATTAGGTTGGTGAGCCATATCATCAACCAAATGAATCCTACCACTACCAACAATCAAATCATTCATATCAACCCTACCATGATCTCTATCAACCTTATGATGAGCATTACTAACCATATATAGAGCCTTATTAGTAGTATGGTGGCTCATACCAATCCTATGATAACCCTCTTAATTAGTCATGGTAGTAGCATGAAACTCCTAAATAGCCTACCCATACCCCAACCTATTATATATAGCCTTAAATAATATTTATTAGAACAAGAGAAGAATATGATCAACATTGATACATTAAAGGGGTATGGGCAAGAGATCCCAAAACATGTCATTAAAGGGGTTAGAGCTTCAGTGTAGTATGTAAAGGAAAGTTGGATGTCCTTAACTAGGGAAGGTTATCCTAGAAATAGTAGTGACATACTTGACATAGATGGACTCATCTCCAAGATTGAGGAGAAGTTGGGATCCCATGAAGAACATCAAACACCCCATCACCCATCTTGTCTTCCCTCATTCACCCCATGTTAACCTCATGTTGAGCTTACCATCACCACTCATAAAACCTCTCCAAATGAGTTTCAAGGTCATAATAGTTACCCTCAACTCCTCTCAACCTTCCCCTCATGGAAATATATCCAAGGGAAAATCTAGGAGAAAAGGAAAGTTTGTGTATAAAGATACAACCATCATTAGAAATCAAGGTTTGATTTTAAAGCCTCCCTTGTTATGCAGATTAAATATATAAATAAACATTTGTAACAGACATTGAAAACTTCAAATTAACACCACATCAACTACATGTACCTCCTTTTAACCCTCAATCCACATTGCACACTGAGTAAGAAAATCATAAGTCCAAGTTTCCATCTTGGAGTCAAGTCATGCAGTCAAGTAAACCCAAAGATACTCAATCCCCACACCTCCATCCTCAAGATTATAAGTCCTTTCTTTTTGGAAATCCATCCAAATTTTTATACATAATAAGAAGGAAGTGGTTATTATGGAATTAAAACAAGAGACCATTCAACCTCCACTCTTTTCCCCTTAGAAGCCCATAGCATTTCCTTCATGCAGAGCCATTAAAGAAGTAAAAAAACATAGAGAGGAGGTAAAGGTGATTCAATAAGAGTAGATCCATGATAAAAATTAGGTACCTATGGTAAATTATTTGGACCTCTCTCATCTTGTTGAATATTTTCAAGGGTCTATTTGCCACTCTTTGAGAAAGAGCCTCTCTTTTGTGAGGCAAATCAAGAAGATGCAACTAAAGAGATAGAAAATAATGATGACTTAAATGATCAATAAGAGGAGATCATTATTGGAATACCAATTTTCAAGAATGAGCATGTTTCAATCTTTAATAATGCTAAATAAGATGATTTATAGGAACAAGTGCAACTTGAAGAGAAGATCCAACATGAAAAAGTTTTAGATGTGCATCAAGAGGTTAGTTCTCAAGAACCTCTTGATCACAGATCAACTATCCAAAATCAAGAGTTTTCTCAAGATCTTGTAGTAGTTGATATAAATCAAGACAAACTCATATATATCAAGAAGGTAGCCATGAAGATAACTCACATAGAGCCATTGCTAAGATAAAGAGCATTCCTAAATAAAAAGACCATTGGCAGTAGTTGTACCATGATTTCATGAGTGAGATTGAAGAAATTAAGATGGGATATTTGGATGATGAGATATTACAGTAAGTTGAATCTTCATTTGAGGATTCCATTAATGTTTTAGAGCTTTAGGAAGGCAGTGTTATTTTGGGGATGCCAAGGCAGAATGAGAAGGCTAGTCTTGATGTGGGAGAACTCCATGAAGGATTGGTACAAATGGAAGTCATGGATGATTTTGAGATATCTCTTATTGAAAAGGATCAAGATACCCTTCAAATCGATCCTATTTAGGTTAATCAAAGTGAGAAACAAAAAGATGATTGTTAGTTGTACATTGAATCTCTACAAGAGGTTGAGGGACTTTACAAAGATATGTTGCTTGTTAAAGAGCATGTTCATGAGTAGTTTGATCTAGAGGCACTCATTAAAGGCCACGATGTAGATGAGGCTGGCCATTCTAAACTCCTTGAAGGGCTTAATGAGTTTGTAATTGATATTAAGGAAAATAAGGTCACTCAAGGTGCCAAAAGGACTCAAGGATAATGCTTAGATAAGGTGTCACTTACAGAGATTGTAGTTGATAGGCAATATGAAAAATATCCTAAAGAATAAGACTAGTTTGTCTTTGTTGGTGACTATTTTGTTGTTGATCACTCACTCTAGAAGATGCTAAGAGAATCGGTAGGCAAGAAGAATGCCTCATCAAGGGTCATGTTCAATAAACATCCAACTTTGCAACATGTACCATCTCTTAGACTAAGTGAGTTGATGAATTTTCCTTTTGATCCAAGTGTATCATGATTTGTCTTAGTTAGTTAGGTTAATTATACATAATTAGTTATTTATTTTCTTCCAAGTGTTATCCTAACACATTAGGTTGGTGGTCCTTGATTTATTTATGTTAGGTTCCCTTTCATTTTATGTTTCCCTTCAATAAGTGCCTCAAGAACTTTGTTTTGTTATGTTTCTTTTGGTATCTATTTGTTTCAAGAGGAGTTATGAGAGGTTGGTAGCCAATTCTAGCTTTAGATCAATATGTTGAACTAGAAAGGAGACTTCATGCCCAATGGACTAGTTAAAACAAATAGTCTAGGTTCTCAAACATAGCAGGCATGATTCCCTATGAGTTACTAGAAATGTTGGCCAATTTTGGCCCACATATCATGCTTTTGCCTAGATTGAATAAATGAGCAGAGTTCCTATTTGAGTGAATGACCAAATGACTTTCACAAGATTTGAAGTGCTAGACCATCATCAGGAAATCAAATATAAATAGATGGATCATCTTGATTGTGTATTTTATAAATTCACTTGGGAAATCCTCTCAAGACAAAGGGTTGTATAGATGTGAAGTCCTTCAAGGCTCAAATATTCCCTACAAATTTCATGACTCGATGAGTTGTCTATCTCAAGTTATAAATCTCTAAAGTTGAACTTGAAGAATGAAATAGGTATGCAGATGTCAAGTTTAAGCCTCAGTAATTAACTATTTAAATTCAATTATCCCAAGGATTAACATAGTGCTACGAAGTGGTAAGGTTTTGGGAGTTTAAGTCCAGATCTAACATTATGTGGGTAAGGATAGTGTTAGTGGGCCCAAATAGATCCAAATTCATGTGATCAATTGTACATTAAAGATCAATGATGAGCATCAAGTCAAAAGGTTAGTGGGGTCCACAAGAAGCACATAGGACTGATAAGTATCACATTCTTAAAGGTTGAAACCAAAGACTAATGTGAGGATGCAAAATGGAATGATGTAACAAGTTTATAGATAGATCCAATAGTGCACAATTGACTGACAGTGTCAATGGGTTTGGAAGATCTACGATGCATGTATAATCATGTGATCAAAGATTGATGGAGAATGAGAGGTCAAAGAGTTAGCATATCTTGAGGATAAATGAGAGACTTCCACATGGCACAAGTGTAGAGGTAGATGGATTGACTATAGGATTATATGAAATGAATGTAAAGCTGATAAATGGCACAATATAGAGGGCCTAAATCATGATCAATGACTAACATTAAAGGTTGAAAGATAAATGGTTTTAAATTAGAAGTTGATTTTGACCTAGGTCAAACTAGAACAATGTTCTAAGGGGAAGATGCTACCATTAAAGCTCAGTCAAGCATCCTTAATCATAAGATGCAGTGATATAGCTAAGATGGTTATAAGGAAGCTACATTATCATTAAAGCATAGTCTTGACCTTTAGTTCAAAGATTTAGAACTTATAGGGCTCTTTATTTTTGGGGTTGTAGTATTATTTTATGGTTGTGATCATTGCTCTTTAAATAAGATCTATTAAAATAACAAATCATTGGCTTCCACAAGTTTTAAAGGCAAAATAGGTCTTTTTAAGAATAATAGAGATTAATTAGGAGGATATGTAGTCTATAGGTCTACATCGACTATAGGATAACCAATAAAGGAGATTGGTTTTCCATCTATAGAAAATACCTATGCTTAGATATTAAGATGGGGCAAATATCTGATTAATGAAAGAGTGTCTCATATCCCAATATAGTCATAGCCTTGACCAACATGTACTTTTGGTCACTAAAAGAAGACATGGTGATGGATTTGTCAAAATCAAATATATGAGGATTTTTTCCTCATAATGAGGCAAGTGGAGATGGCATGGAGGATCAAACCAAGGAAAAATGGTGGTTGAAGAAGTAGTTGGAGTGTTGATTCTATTCAAAAACCATGAAGATATTTTTTCCAATAGAAAGTATCATGAATTATCATTCAAAATAGACCCTTGTCTTCTAGTGGATCTCTTAGCCAATGAAAGGAGATTGAAGATTATTAGAACAAATGATGATTAATTTGTTGATAAAAGATTATTCTTAATTGGAAGAAGGCATGCATATAGAAAACAATCAATGAACTACCACCACATTAGTTGATGATTAATGACTCCTCCTCTCTCCCATGAATATTCCCCATCTCTCTCCTTGCCATTCTACTATATATATATATATATATATAAGGTTTTGAGCCTTAAAATGGATCACTCTCTTGGGCATGACTATACTCTGCCAATATTGAGCTTTGTAACCTCTTGAGATAAATAGAAGACTATTTTTAGATTTCATTATTTTGGTATAGTGTGTTCATGTCAATTTTATTTGAATATGTGGTATAAATCTCTCCCTTGTCAAATCTTGATCGCACCTAACTACTAGTTATTTTGATAGATAAGTCATGTTTAGTGTTTAATATCATTTGATTGAAGATAACATGTGGATACATTAACTGGTTAGTGCTTTGAATCAAGCCTCTCCATCACTCCCCTCAGAGTTTGATCACTTGGTGAAACTATGCATGAAATACTAATGCATAATAGACATTTGGAGTTATAGATCCAACCTTTTTCTTGTCTCATTAGTGTTTGTAAAAACTCAAGTAAGAGTGGATGAGCAATCAAGTTAGGTGCATCACCAACAGTAGCTTAGGGTTTCCCTTTTAGTTTCCTTCTCTCCCTTCTCCCAACAATTAGTAGGTTTTAGTGGAAATGAGCTAAGTGATGCATTAGAGGATATAGCCTTGTTAAAAATCTTAGAGGTCTGACCCAGGTTTAGGTTACCCATAACCTAGGGTCAATCCATGTTGGACTAGGTTTAAGTAAGAGGACAACCAAGGCAAAAAATAAAAAAATGCTTTAAAAGGCCAACATCCCCTAAAAATCTCCCAATAGAGACAAATCCATAGGAAAACAACAAGACATCTCGAGAGACAAATCCAAAGAAATAACCAACCACCATCAATACAAACTAGCCACCACCACCTAGATTAGAGCATAAGAAAATGCATCAATTCACCACCATTCTATTTCCTACTAAACATTAACATCCCCAACCATAAAGAAACTTACACCAATCCTACCATCACTAACATTATCCATATCCTAGCCAACATCAGACACTACACCACCAATCCCCCTCCATTATCCACCCTATCCAACACTTCCATAAAACTCCCCATCTATAGTTCCACCTTCATTCTCAGTCACTAATTTCTACCTATGAAAATGAGATCTACCAACCCACTTCTTCCCTAATGTCCCTCATAACCCTAGTGCCACAACACCATTGTCCATGTGAACCCTCATATGGATTGAGTATGCCCTCCACCTTCTTTACACCTAAGGGGTGGGATGTGGAATGGGAGTATGCATGTCATACAAATGAGACAACAATTTCACCACCAAAGCTAACTAGGTGACTTCTTATCTCTCAACACTACCACCACTAATGCCATAGTTATCCTAAAAGTATTAATAACAAGCACTTAAAATAATTTACTTGTCACCCTAGGGTTTCTTTGGAAATTCTACAAAAATCAAGATGCTCTAAAATTTATGAATGAAATTGAGATGATCCAAAATATTGTAGATATTATCATCTAGATCCATGAAATCATGAAGGGGGACCAACCCTTGACATTTGTGCTCAGAGAAAATCAAGGAGCATTTCTCATCCAATGAAAATTTGTCTACACATCCTTTAGGCCTATTTTGAAATATGGGTGGATAACCATAACTATCAATGCCCATGTTACCTCATTTTTCTTCAAAGACATGAGCAAATTTCCCACAAAGATTGATAAAATCAAATAATTCACCGTCACTCAAAACGTAGTCTCTAAGAACACCAAGCCTATAGTCTCCTTAATTTCTTGTAAGACATTCCTAAATTGGAGGATAAACACATTATTCACTCAAGTTCCATATTTCTCTTAACCACCTTAAATCTTATTAGAGGATCACTTAATGTAACCTAAAATATTTGATCCATGCTTGTTGAATCTTCTACCCATCATCCACAATAAAATTTTCCCAATGTGAGTGACGTAAGCCCCCAACTCCCATGAACATTAATGTTGACTACCATCCTTACATTCATACAATGTGGGTGTGGAAGAATTAATTCCTAAGTGTGGGAAATGAATCCAACATATCTAATGATAGTTCCCATCCTTTAATTGCCATCATATACTCTATTATAATCAACAAAGAGATTGATAAATTGTATTAACAAGCATACATAAAAAATAAAGATAATCCTATTATATAGGCACAAAAGAAACACCCAAGAAACAAGGAGGTGGGTGGAACCATAAACATAAAGTAGTGTAAAATATCTAGGACCTTCCAACCAACTAACCTATTTACCTAAGTGGTTAAAACCACACTAATAAGATGCATAGATAATATACCTTATTCATTAACCTAAGGTATTTTCAATAATGCGCTAACACCCTCATTAATGACTAAATGAGAAACAAGACCAATTTTATCCTTAAATTTTATGAACTTGACTGAACTAAGTAGTTTGGTCATTATATCAACTGGTTGCTCTATAGTGGGGTAGTAAAAGAGATTTATATCTTCATTTATAGCCAACTATAAGATGTAATGATGGTGAACCTTAATGTGTTTGGTCTTGGCATGGAATACTATATTTTTCATCATCTTTAAAACACTCTAGTTGTCACAAAAAATTGGAGTATGCTTGATGACTCAAATTGAAGATCCTCCAAGATTTTATTTATCCACATAGTTTCAAAACCTACACTTACCACAACTTTATACTATGATTCTATCAAAGATAATGCCATTATAGTTTCGTTTGATCTACCATGAGAAAAATCCTGAACTAAGAGTGAATACATAGCATATTGTAGATTTTATTGAATTTACTAATCTTGCCCAATTAGAGTCAAAATATATTAAAATCCCAAAATCTATAGACTTATTACATAGTATGTGAAAGTTAAGAGTACCTTTGACATATATTAACACTCATTTTTCAACTAACCAACACACTTATTATGGTTTAGACATGAAGCATGATAGAAAACTCAATGCAAAAAAAAATCAAGTCTAGAGGTAGTGAGGTAAATGAAACTACCCACTATCTACGGATACACTTTTTCATTAACTGGGAGTGAAGCAATGTCTAAAGAAAGTTTAACTCCAAATTCCATGGGTGTATGAGTTGGATTACAATCCATCATTCTAAACATTTATATAAGTTATTTGAGCATACTTATTTTGTGACATAAATACAACATAATTACCTTGCCAAAACTCTACAGCTAAATAGTATTTCAGTAGTCCTAAGTCTGTCATGTCAAAAGTATAATAAATATCAGCTTTCATCTACTAAATGAGACTAGAAATACTCCCAGTGATGTCTATATCATCAATATATACAATGGAAATTAATATATCATCACCATACACCTTTAAATAGATATTTGGTTTAGAATTATACCTTTTGAAACTAGACTCCCTAAGGTAAGAATCTATTTTTATATACAAGGATCAAGGAGCCTACTTAAGCCCATAAAAAGACTTGATCAACCTAAAAACAAGAGGTTACTTACCATAAACTTAAAAACCCTATGGATGAACCATGTAGACTTCCTCCTCTATATGTCCATTCAAGAAAGAACTCTTGACATCCATTTGGTGCACTTGCCATCTAAACTGAGCAACAATAGCAATGATTAACTAAAAAGTTACCATATTTATAGTAGGATTAAAAGTATCCTCATAATGAACTCCATCCTCTTGTGCATGACCTTTTACAACAAGTCTAGATTTGTATTTGTCTAAGGAACCATATGCTTTGCATTTTACCTTGTAAATCCATTCATAACTAATGAATTTCTTTCTAGGTGGTAGCTCTGTTAGCCCCCAAGTCTTGTTTTTCATCAAGGAATCATATTCTAATTACATGGCTGATTCCCACTCAAGCTTACCTTTGGCCTCTAAAAAGGAATTAGGATCAAATGCATTTGAAACAATATATGTTATAAAAAAAATGTCATGCTAACCTCTATTACCAAATTGCTTTCCTAATCTCAATCTTCTTCCCTCCACACCTTGTGGCAAGTCTCCCTTCTTTAGTGCATCCATTGTCGTAGAGTATGACTTGGGCTTCTTTGATTGTTCTACTAAAAACTCACAATGACTTGTAACAATTCCTTCCCTGGAATGTGATTTCATTGATGAATTAGAATCCTACTCAACTCTCACATCATAACTTATAATAGAATCATTAGAAGGAAATAATGACTCAATATCTAAAATTGTACCAGTCTTTATGAAGTATGACATCTGTTCATTTACTATGATATCTCTATGTACCAAAAATTTGTTAGTAAAAACATTAATTAATCTATAGGCCTAACAATACTCATTTTATCCAACAAACATGTATGTTGTGCCTGTTGCATCTAATTTACTTCTCTTTTGACTAGGAATAACTATAGAAGCTACACAACCAAAAATTATAAAATCACTTACATTTGGAGTTTGATTTGACCAAGCCTCCTCTAAAGTCATATTATCTAATGATTTTATAGGACTTATATTGAGGATGTATACTTTTATGTTCATTTATTTTGCATAATACTTATATGGGACATTTCTACTTTGGACCATATAATGAGCCATACCCATCATCATCATATTATGCATTTCCAAAACTCTATTTTGATGTGGAGTGTAAGGTGTAGTATATTTTCTATGTATGCCTTCAATGGCACAAAATTACTTAAACTATTTTGAGGTGAACTCACCCCCATTATTTATTCAAGAGATTTCACTAGTCATCCCACCTATTTTTAAACCATAGCTTTCCAAGAAATTAAGTTAGAAAAATAATCAAATTTCTTCACTAAAAAGTATACCCATTTTTTCCTAGAGAAATCATTGACCAACAACATAAAATAATGGGCTCTAGAAGGGGCAGGTGTCTGCATTAGATCATGTAAATCTACATTAAGTAGGTCCAACACATTATTATCTCTGCAAGCTTTACCAACATCAAATTAATGTATAACTTGCTTTCCTAACTGACATCCAATACATACATGATGACTATCCCAAATAGAAGGAATTCCCTTAGCCATTTAGTCTTGTTCAATGTATTCACTAGAAATTTGAATGCCCATACCTTTCATGCCATAGTGAATTTGTGTTATCAACTGCTAAAAGTGCATTTTCCTTTACCCTCTAAGGATCTGCAAGCTTACACAATACTTTTTCACCAATCCTAAAAACAATAATCTTGTTATCTATAGTAGTGACTAAATATTGTTGTCCTTGAAACATTACAACAAAATCAGAGTTCATTGTGATTTTACTAATGGAAAGTAAATTTTTGATCATGTTTGGCACATACCTAAAATTATTAAATGTATACCAGATAGTACCATTAAAACTGATATGAACATTACCATATCCTTTCATAAAATGAGTTCTACCATCTCCCAAAGATACAAATTCATTACTACTATTATTTTCAATAAAAATCACATACCAGTCCTTATGGCATGTATAATGGTGAGATGCCCCATAATCAAAGTACCAAGCTTGATATTTTGTATAATTACCACTGGAGGCAATGAAATAAAAAACAAGAGATGTTTCCTTGCCTTCACCTTCAGTTACATTCTCATGATGTACTTTCTTTCTAGGGTTAGCCTTATCCTATTGTCTTTTCCTGGAGTATTTCTTAAGGTGACCAAGTTGTTTATAGTAAAAAAATTTCCACTTAGATCTCTTATTAGAACCATTTACTTGTGAAGTTTATGATAGATAACTAGTAGTTTTACCAAACTACTTACATTTTCCCTTGATAAGGAATGCACTCTTTATGGAAGTAAATGTAGATAAAACTGTCTGCTCTTATCATCTCTCCTTATATAATAGCAATATGGAAAAAATTTCAAAGTCCAAATTTTGCATCTCAATAATAATATGTAAGGACTCCATAAATGATTCAAATGAAGTTGGAAGGTGTTGCATAACCAGATTAATCAAATCTTTCTCATTAATAAGCTTATGCACAACCTTCAAATGATCACTAATGTTCTTGATCTACAACAAAAATTTAGTAAATGAATCCACCTTCTTGTATAATAGTGGAAAATATTAAATTATTCAAATACAATACCCTAATGGATTTAGAAGCCTAATATTTTTAAGTAAGATTAGTCCACAATGTTGATGCAATGGTTGCATTTTTGACCTCTAAGATTAGATTATCTGCTACTAATAGTTTTAACAACATAAGAAGCTCATAATGATGTTTATTATAGTCATCAATATCAGTGGTAGGTTTTTGCACTTTACCAAGCACTATTTTATCAAGATTATGATATTCACATATCCTCAAAACCTTGTGACTCCACAAATTGAAATTCTTGCCTGTTATTTATTGTGAATTTGGTAACAAGAGGTGTTATACACTAGCCATTTTGACTTAGTTTTTAAAAAAATATGAATATACCAAAAAAATATAATGAATTTACAAAAAATTCCTCCTATCCATGGACTCAAATCAAAAATTGGTCAATACCTCCAATTTTTAGCAAAAACATCAACACCGTTTGAGAGATTTTAAACTTTTCATCTTTAAAAATAAAAAAATGGTCAAGAATAATTAAATAAGGAGATATACAACTCTAATTTCAAAAATTATTTTTCCATAAACATTCAGATAAAAAACTTATAAAATGGTGGAATTTTCAACCAATTTGGCATTACGGTTAGCTCCCAACGCAATTAATTATTTTCCTCCAAGCAAATATTTAGGTAAAAATCAATTTTTCTAAAATTTGTAAAAAAAATGATTTTTCCAATTTTTGATTTTAAAAAAATGCAACTAATTTTTTATTGATGGAATAAAACTTAGCATAAAATAAACTAGCCAATCAAAAATTACCTATGCAAATTGGCCAACCTGCAAAACTTCAAATGCAAATTTAGGACTCAATTCTTAGCCAAATTTGATTTTGTCAGATCCAATAGACATATCCTAGGCTAGAGAAATTTATAGACCAAAAAAATAGGAGAAACCATCAAAAATGAATGTTTGGCCTCCTTTCCAAGTGCCATAAAATGTATGAATGATGTGGGTGAGTAGGGAAAAAAATATGAGGCATGGGAGCCTCTTCTATTACTTCCTTCTACTTTTCCTCTATCATCTCAAGCTTTCTTTGGTTTTCCTCTACTTGTCTATATTTTAGGCTGGTCATAGGTAAAAAAACTATTTTCTTCCTCTCGTGGCTCTCAACCAGGCACTTCATGCTCCTCTCTAAAAATATTGTCCTCTCTTGCTCTAAAGGCTCCCTCCCAAACTTCCTAAATTGTAAGCTATGAGACCATATTAGAATCAATGAAGAGATTAATAAATTATATTTACCAATGTATACAAACAATACAAAGAATCCTATTATATAGGCACAAAATAAACACTCAAAAAATAAGGAGGTGGGTGAAACCATAAACACTGGGTAGCATAAAATAGCTAACCCTTTCAAATGAACTAACCTAGTTACCCAAATGGATAAAACCACAATAACAAGGTACATAGATAATATAACCTAGTCATTAACCTAAGGTATTTATAATAAAATGCTAACATACTCAACCCTCACATCCAAGTCCCTATTATGCCATATGACTTGTAATTTCATCCCTCCAAGCACCCTAATCATTATCAATAATGACATCTTCAGCTTGTGTTATAACCCTATTATCTAGGCAATCAACTACAAAATTCACTTTATGGAAGCAATCCCTAGCTTCCCAAGCAGTGAAATGTTTTGAAATGTGCCAAGCTTGACTAAGGATGTTCTTGACATTCTATGAGCTAGCCTTTCTATTATGCAATACCTAAATTACTTCCATTCAATCTCCCATAATCACTACACAATCAATACTGCACTGAACCAAAATATCTTGCCCTGAAAATAGGGCATGTGCTTCCACCTCATTATCAGTTATATCTATGAACTTCAACGATGCTACTTTTATTAAAAAAACCAACATAATTATGTATTATATACCCTATGCTTGAGGCTCTCGTATTTCCCCATTATTCCCATCAAAGTATAACTTGAATGTCCATAGAGGGGGAGGCAACCAATCCATTTTTCTAACACATATCATTGCCTTCAAACATAAGACCAACCCATTAATATAGGGTACCTTCAAAAATTGCCACAAGGAGATGATATGGAATTCCCACTCAAAAATACTACCTATAAATCTCTTGGCATGGGTAGATTCAACTATAGACAACAATTTCTATTCTTTTAATCATTGACTCAAAGTAACTTGTACTATCTTCCAATAGTTTTTAGTTACATTATTTCCATAAGGTTCAAATCAAGATCGTTGGGCATGCTTGCTATAATCATGAGAAAGTATCTCTACTAAACTCCATTAGCTAAGATGAAAAGGCTTGCATAGAAGACTCTGATCTAGCCTAACACGAATTAATTTTATTACACAACCAATCCTAAGAAGCCTCCATAAAGAGGCATCAAAATAATAGATGGTTAGCATCTTCCTTTTCTGATAAGCACATTATGTATATGGATGGCTTGATAATCCCCATATTCTATAGTCGAACCTGAGTTAGAATCCTCCCTTAAGTGGAAATTTAGACAAAATCCTCAGCATTGGGTAGTTATGCCTTACTCTAACACAAATATTTGACCCAACCAAAGGATGGCTCCACTGCTTTGCCATTTTATATCCCATATTTACCAAATACACACATCTCTTCCCCGATCCATTGGATAATGTCATCTTTATTATTAACAAAGACCTTCCTCTTTGCTAAAATATATACCAACATCCATTTTTGGTTGTCTAAGATTGGCATTACCTCCACATTTCTCCAATTCCAATAATTCAATCCTACCATAGGCCTTGGTTCTAGATAATACCTTGCCTTGATAACCCATGAGTTTTAAAACACTTCTTTAGCCATGTCTAACTCCTATAGTTACTACAAGGGCCTAAGCCCATTCCATGAATCACCCCATAATTCTATAGACTTTCCATTATTTACCACCTAGGAGACACGATCTATTATTATAAGCCAACACTTAAGAATGAAATTCCAAAGGTGAGAATCCTTAGGTGGATTTTCAACCTTTATAATGTTTCTTTGGAATAATTCCCCAAGATACTTGTGTTGCAACAACTTACTCCATACAATCTACATCTGGTTGACCATACCCCAAACTAATTTAGTGCCCAAAGCTAAATTTTGAATGGCCAATATTTTAATACAAACACCACCATTAATCTAAGGTAAGCATACCTTATCCAATGTAACCAAATGGATATTATTTTTATCCTACATTCCTTTCCATAATTATTTTTCATAATGTAATTGAGCTCCTTCAACACTTTAGCCAGTGGTTACAATATCAACATAGTATAAATAGGCAAAGTGCTCAACATAGAATTTATAAGAGTAATCCTAATAGTTAAAAATAACCACTTACCTTTCCACTCCACAAGCCTTGCTTGGAACAATTTGATTAGGATGTCCCAAAATGAAGCTCTATAAACCCCTACAAATAACGGAATGCCCAAATATTTGGTGGGTAGCTTGTCAATTTTAAATTCCAACATATCTGTAATTACACATTACATCTGTATAGGGTTATTAATGAAATGAAATTCAGATTTCGATATATTGATCAGTTACCCTGATGCCTTATCATAATCAATAAAAATATGTTTAAAAGTAACATCTTTCCTCTTTGTTGAAGTTGGTGTGAGCATTCACATTCACTCATGGAGTTAAGTTTAATTGGGAATTTATTTTAGTTTTTGTATTATTTCCTATGTGTCCATGAGCAATATATTATTGTGCACCTATTTAGGCAATCCAAGCTATTTTTAGTGGATCACAAAAACTAAGTAGTTTTAATGAAACCAAGTCATTTGCCTATTTATTAGGCAGTCCTTGTGCTTCTCCTAGGTTGTAGGAAGAGAGAATTGTGTATTGTATATTATCTTGAGGCAATAATGAGATACCTTTTGTGCATAATTTTTGATTAATTATTGAGTTTAATGGTCTTAACACTATGGTAATGGTGTGTAAGAGATATTTTGGATGGATGATGAGTATTCTCAATTTCAACATGGTATCAAAGTTACTCCATGTGACTATTACTCAGTGTAGATTTCTACCATAATTCCCTACATATTTATAACACATTTTATCATCTTGTTTTTGGACTATATAACTCTTTTGTTGTTTAGTCATTCTCCTTTAATATTTGTCATAGACCATACACCTCTCTTTATATAGGTCATACCATTATTTTCATGGTCGTATGCCATCCACACATTGAGGGTTTTTAAAAACATATCTGCATGGTTCTTTGGTATATTATTTTATTTAGTCTACATTATTTTTTCATGTGGATCGATACATACCTTGCATAAATTTGAATTGTATTGAATTGGTGAATCCTTACATTATATCTTTTGTAAGTTATTTCAACATGATCCAGGTGCATCGACTCAATCAAACCATTTTAATTTCTCTCAATCTATGATTTATATCGAGAACCCTGAGCTCTCTATGGGATTTGGATTAATGAACTTTGTTTAGTAACTCAGTAGTGGTTTTCAATGAGTTGCATCAAACTATTTACTTTTTCCTCTAGTTATGGCTCAACTGAGCTAACATTTCATCCAATTATTGTGGTAAAACTAATTGAGGCATGTATTAGCTTTAGATTTGTATCAATCTTTCCAGGCTATTTTATAATAACTTAGCTATTATTTTCAAATCCTTACATTGGTAATTCCATTTTGGTCTACTATTAAAGCCAACTGTTAGAATTCTCATAGATTTGACTCCTTACAACTGCATAATTAGTCTTCGGCCACATCCTCATCTCAACTTGGTGATTAGATATGAGTTCAACATAAACCCTTAGTTTTCCTCCACTTTGGTGGCTTTATCATGATTCAAAATCTTATTTGAACCTCAATTTAGTGACTGACTCACAACCCTAACATGAGTGGAAATTGAAGGTAATCAATTTTTATAATCAAAATTTACTAGATAAAGTTTTTCAACTATGTTTTTCCATTAAATGTTCAAAATCATGACTAGGCACAAGTTTCCATGCCTGGAACTTGAAATTTATCCACCTTGGTAGAATTATGAGCAGCAAAAACAAACTCCTCAAGAGTAATAAAATTATGGGTGGGATCCTCTTACCATGGATGAGGACTTCCAACTGACAAGGGGTGGGGAGGGAAGCCTCAAGACCCTCTATTGCCTCCACCACCTACTACCATGTTTGCTACTACTGCTTAAGGACTTGTTTGTTTATTTGTTCTTTATCTTTTTTTAGTTATTAGTGCACATGTGTTAGATTTTTTGGCCGGTGTGGCCTTGTATTTGTTTCCATTGCTTTCACGGGGCTTTTATATCCTGGTGTGTTTTTGGGGTGTGACTTTTCCACCCATTTTTTAAGACTAGCTGTATTTTATTTTGTAAATTTTTTATATAATAAAGTGCACTTTTGAATCAAAAATAATGGTTAGGCAAACTAGTTAGTAAATTTTTTTGGCAAATCATTTGGGTTGGAGAGCTCCATGGAAAAACCCCCAACCATCCTTGGATTATTTTTTTGTCAAAACTAAATAGAGATTATTGAATGTGCATGGTTAAACTTTGTAATAGTCGAGTCAGCTATTAAAACTCTTCTTAAAACTTTTTAAATTGTGGTGAGGGGTTCAAGCCCCATCCATTATAAGTTAGTATTTTTTTTGATAGGGCCTATTTTTGTTAAGTGGGGGAGATTATAGGTTGAGGGGATATGCATTTTTTTTGTTCAAGTTGGTGAGATTATATTTTGAGGGGCTATAAATTTTTATTGAAAATGTGGGGGCTAAAATATTATAAGGGGGTTATATATATATATATATATATATATATATATATATA
The DNA here is from genome assembly GCA_037957365.1 of Torreya grandis. Taxonomy (NCBI): domain Eukaryota; kingdom Viridiplantae; phylum Streptophyta; class Pinopsida; order Cupressales; family Taxaceae; genus Torreya; species Torreya grandis. The sequence continues at coordinate 1,025,322 of JARHVA010000984.1, read as the reverse complement.
TATATATATATATATATAAATAGTACCTTATTAAGAGGATCATTTTTGTGTTATTCTTAACATATATTTTACATTTGGAATGTATTATCTTCCTTTCACTCTTGTGTGTCGAAGATTAGAGGGTAAGCTCCGACCTAGTAGGAGGTTAGAACCCCTCACAAACAAAACAAACTTTGTTCTCATTCCTTACCATCATTTCTTGGAGGTCATCTTTTATTGGATTTTTACCCTCTTAGATTACATTGTCATCCCACTTTGAAAACCTATAGATGCATTTTTGGCTGTGATCGATGTCATTTTTGAGTGTGTATTATAAAAACCACTTGTTGTACTCATAAACACATTTTGAGTATTAACTGATGTCTATTATACGGGCTCAGTTTTTTGTTCTTATTTTGTTATTTTTATCATTATTGATTTTTCATGTCTTTTGGTATAGACTCATGTATGTTTGAATCCCTTAGCTCCTCCAACTACATCATAAGGAAAACTAAAAGGCAGATGTTCTTGTAAATGAAAGGCTTATGGAGGGTTGTGCTTGGTGACTTTCCAAACTTTATAGATGAGGAAGATATTATGTGGATTTTATCCTTACAAGATAATGCACTTTGTTTCATTTACATCCATATTTTAGATAGTTTTCATTCTCACATTGTACATGCCACATCACCAAAGGAAGCCTAGAATGTCATTGCAACATTGTTTGAGGATGTCACTTCACCTCCAACTATTCCTCTTCCTTCTCCTTCCCCTCATAGTGAGGATTTATTTATTGGTGAAATTGTTATTATTCCTCCACATATTCTCCTATCTGTGAGGGATTAATTATTGACAGTGATACATATAAGAAACCTTTGGCATCTCCTCCTTCTGTTGGTTCTTATCCTCCTTCATTTATTAGTGAGGACTTATTTCTTGAGGCACATGTACCACCTCTTCTTACTACTCATGCTACAGATTTGATTATTGGTGGTTACTTGGATGAGATATCTTCACCTCCTTCACATACTGATGTATATTTTAATTCTATGATTTTTTCCCCTATTATTGATTTTGGTTTGATTATTTATAATACCATGCTAGACCCTAAGTAACTCATTGATACCATGGCCTCTTTCTTAGTGCTTTAGGAAGCACACATAAAACTAATGAAAAAAAATTCTCCCTATTTCATGGAAAAAATGCCATCATATGCTCTTTTTAGAATAAATTATTTGGTATATAACATCAGACTGATATGCTGGACACTCATGCCCCTATTCCTAGTCCATCATGTAATTTTAATGAATTTGGTATGCATCCACTTAATACAATTTTATAGTGTGATCTACCAGATCTCAATTAACCCATTATTCATGTTGTTCCTCTTGTTTTAGATGATACCTATGGACCTACTATTTTTGTACACTCTAAACATCCAACTCCAATTCCACTTGCATATATGTCTGCTTCTTTTGAAAATCATACCACTGCTTTTGGCTCTCAATGCTTCATTCCATGGGTCACACTATTCGACTTATGGGAATTGGTAAGCATCTATAGGGTATTACTACCCCTATATAACTTGTTACATGGATTGCTTGGCATAGCCTTGGTTATGATGCAGATGTTTCATTGGGATCTTTTGATAGAGCTCCAAGTTTTGTTTTCTCCACTCTTTGTGAGGATAGTGATCTACATATGATTTCTTTTGCACCTTCACTTAGGCCTAATAAACCTTATATTAAAGTGATCAAACATGATCCACCTAACACTTATTTGGATGTTGACTCACATTATTCTACTATGGAATTTGCACCCACTCATATGAAAATATATTCATCCACCATTTATGTTCATTTGGGGTCAATTTTTTATCATTCTTGGTAATGCTAACAACATTCTTTGAGAGGACTCTATAGACATGGTTCTTCCACAACCTAGCTTCTTTAACCACACATTGATCTTTCTACATTCTGATGTTCCTTGGTTATTTGAGATCTTTGTTAGGAATATGTGTTTTTTGGAAACTACATATTTCATTTCATAGATGTTGTTTACCATAACTCGAATACATTATAGACTTTCTTGCATCGCTTGGTGGTATTATTGTTATATAGGACCTTTATCTATAGTCAGACTGAGAGTCATGAATTTTTTATTCATGTGTGTATGCTCCATGTTGAGATCTTTATTCTTTAGTTTTTAACTATCCCATCACCACTAGGTACATATTATTGAGAGATTTATATCTATATCTTTGATGTTGAGAGTCTCCTTCAGATTTATTATGGAGTTTGATCTCCTTCTCAAGATTAGATTGTATGGTGTAGCTCAGTTTTAGCATTTAAATTTTGAGTCATGGGATTGGCCAACTCATATAATTTTTTGATTCAATGCACCCATTTCAACATTATGGGGGGTGTGCGCACATACTATTTTAAGTTTCATGATCCTTGATAGCCCTTGATGCACCACATTTTTTTTGGAGGCATTTGATTGAGTGCACTTTTGTTCTATGAGACTCACTCCATCAAATGAACCTACTATAACATTGTGTTAAGTTTGTGAGTTATGATTCTTGGGATGCCTTGCATCATATGTTCTCTTATCCATTCTTGTTAAGGTTTTTCTAGTTTATGGGTACCTTATGATGACACATTTTCATTTATTGTGACTCTTTTTCCCCATTTGTTTATAGAGTAATCCTCATACCGAGTATCAATTATTATTTGACTTGGTAATTATAACAGCTTGACATCCATGTATTCTGGTAAGATGGATTGGTTACCATAGGGACACTTTGTATTTCAATATTATTTTGTAATGGGTACTTGATTAGGCCCAGTTGTCAAGGCCCATTCAGTCTCTTTGCTTTCTCTTTTCTCATTCCCTATTTTGTGCCTAAGGGAGGGTATTGGAGTGAGCATTCACACTCACTAATGTAGTTAAGCTTAATTGGGAATTTGTTATATTTGTTATATTGTTTCTTATGTGTGCACAAATAATATATTATTTTTCACATACTTAGGTAATCCAAGTTATTTTGAGTGGATCATAACAACCAAGAAGTTGTTGTGAAACCAACTCATTTGCTTATTTATTAGGCACTCATTGTGCTTTTCCTAGGTTGTAAAAAGAGAGAGTTACAAATTGCATATTCTCTTGAGTTAATAATGAGAGACATTTTGTGCATAATTTTTGTCTAATTATTGTGTGTAATGGTCTTAACACTATGGTAATGGTGTGTAAGAGAGATCCTAGACCAATGAGAAGAATTCTCAATTTCAATAGTTGATATGCCAAACAAAATTATATGATTAGTGAATTTTTTATGCATGAGACTTTCAAGCCCTTCCATGGCCAAGATTCATCTAATCACACCTTTAAACCACACACATGATATTTCCATCCCTAAGGCCTCTATCATTAGGATGAAGAGGAATGGGAAAAGAGGGTCCCCTTTCTTAAGTCCCTGAGAGGCTTTAGAAAAATTAGTTCCCATTGATCAAGATGGGTAGAGATGAATAGATATTTAAACAATACCTCCCCTTTAAAATAGATGAGTTTATGTGATGAACAAGGATGTAAACTGAAATGTTTTTGGATATTTAGGCAAAACTTCATTGCATAAAATAAGTTTGTTGAAAATGGAGAGGAATCCCTAAATTTATATATTTGGTTGATTGATGAGAGCCATTGATTTAGGTGGGAGATCAATAGTAGAGGATTGGTATTCTTCTTCATAAATGAGGAGAATTGATTGTGTAATAAGAAGGATAGAGTGTGTAAGAGGATGCAATATGAAGGCTTGAAGTATGTAAGAGGATGCAATGATGAGGGCTTGAAGTATGTAAGAGGATGTAATGATGAAGGCTTGAAACATGTAATAGCATGTCATAGGTCTTGCTTGCATACTTGCCTCTTTGCTTAGGATTTTGTGTCTATTACCTTGGAAAAGGGGCATGATGTCATGATGTGAGGATTTATTGGATTTATTAATTTATGAAAATAGAGATATTCCACATTCCATGGATTTTACCATTAGGATAAATTAACTAATTAATAGAGGTTAATTAACTAATGTGACATGATATGATTTTTGGATGTTTTTAATATGTTTGTGGAAAAAGGGATTAATTGACTATGGGGATGAAAAATGATTTGGATAGGGATGTTAGGTTAGATAGAAGACTGATTCGATGATTTAGGATGATGTTAGTACAAATTAGTAAGATAGTTAAAATCAACACAAATTTTTCAATTTTAGGTGGCTACAATTTCAATTCGGATAAAAAAATAAGAAATCTTAGGGATAATCATGTGAAATCAAATATTTTGGTATAATGAGATAAAAATATTTATCATGATCTCATGAACCACCTCACTTGAGGTTGTAATTTTTTTATTCCCTTGGTAACGTTTCTCTTTTAGTTTTATGCAATGATATGCCACCACATGACCCAATCTCATTTGTTTTATCTAATGTTGATTTTCTCTATGTTTATATTCAATGGACACCAAAATTTATGAAAGATTAGGTGTAAAGGATATTGATACTAACAAGAGAGTAAAATATGATTACCTTAGGCATTCTAAATGACACTAGGTTTACAAGAAAGAACAAGACGAAAATCAATAGTATTTTGATGTACCTCTATGAATAATGATTGAATAATCGTTACAATGAACCTAAAATGAAATGGAAATAAAATATCATGGGGATTAGTTTTTATTTATAGTATTCAAAGGATAAAGGATAGGAGGGGATAACCAAACTAATAAAATCATCATCAAGACAAGCTTGAGACTACATAAATTATAGACAAAGGTATATAATGGAAGGAAACATGGAATTTTGGATTTGTGAAGGACACAACATTTGAGGGAACTTTAGATAAATAAGAGTTTGTATTTTAAATGAATTTTGAACCCTAGATTTAAATTGATAAACCTCTAAGGGAAATTCAAATTTTGGATTGAGATTGAAGCAAATGAGAGGGGATAACTAATCTAAGGAATTCATCACCAAGATAATCTTGAGATTGTATTAGTAATTGAAATATATTTTTAAGTAAAGGAAAAAAATCATCTTGGACATGTGAAGGATATAAAATTTGAAGTAACTTTAGATAAAATAGATATTAGATTTTAAATGGTATTTTTTAATCTATTTATTTAATAGACAAACCTCTTGGACATGTGAAGGATACAAAATTTGAAGTAACTTTAGATAAATTTGATATTAAATTTTAAATGGTATTTTTAATCTATTTATTTAATAGACAAACCTCTAAGGAAAATTTAAGGTCTTGATTGAGATGTTGAGGCTCATTTTTTTCAAAATGTGTGAGAAAATATGTGTTCCTAATATGCTTTAATAATCAATCAAATAAAATATAATTGGTTTTTGTAAACTTATTTTGGTATCTTTGTTGGTTTTAAGACATCATAGGACATGGGTAACATAGGATCACGTGTAATTTATTTCATGTTGATTAATAAAACAATTTTGGTAGTCTTCAAGATCAAATTTAACATAATTTGTGTGGTGAAGTCGGTTTCTTGTTACAAGGACAAGGTTATTGTTGATTTGAAATCATATCCTTGATTGCATAATATGGTTTCAAATCTTAGATATACACTCTTAAAAAGAAGTGAGAGTAAAGTAGGAAGAATATAGAATTGAAATATTATGTAGAAGCATCCCAAGTGTAAATCCTATCTTACATCACCTGGGATGGTTAAGTTTAGTTTTACAAATAAATGTGAAACATGCAAAGGATGCAAGGTCTAAACATGAAAACATTTTGAAAGAATAATTTTACATGAAAAAGGGAAGACTAGATTGAGATGAAGGATTTGATCCATAGATGTTATGAAAAAATGATGTTTTGATTCACACAAGGTAGGAAAGGCACTCATTCTACTTACTTCACTAGTGCAAGGTGTTAGGCATGCATGAAGAAGCATGATATAGTGTAGAGGAATACACAAGGAAAGCCACATAATGGATGGTGTATGACATAGTTTTATCTAGTCATTCAAAGTTCAATGCAAGCCATGTGGACCTAAAATAAGCATACATAGACACTAATATTATTATGTGTAGTAAAAGTCAATGTATAAGGTGGGAGTTGACAATTTAAATGCATGCAAACATGCACTGATAACTAATTGAGATTTAGGCATTGATATCTTCATAGGATCCCATGGAATTGAAGCAAAATTGTAGACCTATATAATATTTGACATATGAAGTGTCAAAAATAATAAAATCATTACCGATGGTTGCACAGATAAAAAAGTCATAAACCTATCAAATCATGATAACCTACATGGATTAACATGGCATCTTCTTGAGAGTTATAAAATAGCATAAAGGTTCTCATTTTAGGAGAGGTCCAACAAGATTAAGGGGAGATTTTTCCATATTGCAAATTTAAGAGAGCTCACGAGAAGGATTTTAGCCTTAGAGTGTTGGATGGAGATTTTGGAGACTCCATTGTGGTATTTCAAAACTTGCCTTTTGTAGATCATATCTATCAAATCCTATGGTTTATGCATTAGGAATAATTCATGTAGTATTTATTTAAAATATTAATATAATTCATAACTTGTGTTTTTATTTTTTTTTATGTGTGTGTTGCATCTAGATATATGTGTATTCACTTAGGTTGCATGGTTTAAGGCATCCCTTCACTGGGTCTCTTGATCATGATTGCATCAAATAATATTAGAATGGGTTTAACCCTACTGGTCATGTGGTTTGACATATCAAAGTATTGAATGTGAGGAAACTAGTAAAGCATTATTTTTGAATAAATAAATAATTTATTTAAAAATAAATAAGAGAGGAAATATGCCACCCAAAAGAGCTACTCAGAGAGAAGTAGTAGTATCTAACATGTTTGAAAGGATTGATGTATTCTTGGATGCATTGCATGTTGTGAAAAAATGTTTAAATGTTGTTGAAGAGGATAGTTAGTGTGGATTTACTCCCAAGGAATCCATAACAAATAAATATAATGAAGAACAAATGGATGCAGATGAAGATAGGCTCTTGAGAGATATCTCATAAATTGAATGAGTCACCAAGGTGAAAGTGTCATGTTTCTTGAGAATTTTTAACCCAAAAGAGCTTATTAAATGGCTCATATATATAGAGGAATAATTCAAGTTCAATGATGATAGTGACCCATAATGTGTGATGGTGGCACATACCAAGATGAAGGGTCATGTGATTCTATGGTGGAATGTTGTTCAAAATGAGTGGCACAAGAGAGGAAAAATAAGATAATTTGATGGGATCAATTGGTTATGAATATGTCAAATTCTTATCTGGAAACTACCAAATGGAATTGTTTAAGATACTACAGAATATGCTGTACATTGATCTATCTTTCAAAGAGTGCACTGAAGAGTTACAAAAAATCACCATCAAGTCAGTTCATAGTGAAGTAGATTGGGAGAATGCCATTATGTACTTGAATGGGTTGAAAATAGCCATTCAAGAAGAGTTATGTTTGACATAGATACAAATCATGGAGGAGGCCTATTAGTTTGCACTGAAGGCAAAATAAAAGTTATCATGAAGACAACATAAAGTGTGAGTAAAATGGAGATTTACACATGGAATAAGAGGAAGCATAGGAAGGAACTCTTAGAGATAAGGAATTAATATCTCAATGCACAATGTACATGTGTTAGAACAAGAAGGAACGTGTGAAATTGAGTACAAAAATGTGAGAGCAATTACATCCTTCCCATTTAGAGGGAAAATAAGTTTTGAATGAGAAAAAAAAAGGATTTTTAGGAACAAGTTTTAAATGTGGATAACTTGGACATAGGGCATATAAATGTCCTTAGATGTAAGGGGAAGGTAGAAGTAGGTGTGAAGTTGGTATGCATAGATACATAGAGTCTGTTGGATATGTTGAGCACTATGAAGAGTGAAAATGTGGAGAAAAAATCATGGTGTATAGGGTGTTGGTGAAGCCATTGAATGTAGGAAATGAACTAACACAAAGGAAAATCCTTTTTTGAATAGTTTTTAAGTCAGGGGAAAATTTTGTAAAGTGATAGTGGATAAAAATGACATTAAAAATCTGGTCTCATGTGAAATGGTGGATAAATTGGGTTTGAATAAGGTGGCACACCCTAATCCTTATTAAGTGACATGGATAAATAAAGGCCATCAAGTGTTGGTGAATGAGAAATCCCTTATGAATTTTAACATAGGAACATACCATGATGAGGTGTGGTGCAATGTGATGCCAATGTTTGTATGTCATGTAATTGATGGTAGGAACAAGTTTACCTAATAATGTTGCATATAGGATGAAGCCACAAGATAACAAGGAGATACAAAGGCAAGTGCATGATTTTATAGATAGGGTACTAATAATAAAAAGTTTAAATCTATGCATAATACCTGTAGTATTGGTGATGAATAAAGGAGGAGAATGGTGCATTTGCACAAATTCAAGGGCCATCAACAACATAATGATCAAGTATTAGTTTCCCTTGATACACATGGATGACTTGATTTTTTACCTAAGTGGGAAAAAATGTATCTCTAAAATTTATCTAAAGAGTGGTTATCATCGTATTAGGAAAAGGGAAGGAGATGAATGGAAGAAAACCTTCAAGAAGAAGGAAGGATTGTATGAGTCTCTAGTAATTTTTTTTAGTCTAATAAATGCATATTGTATGTTCATGAGGTTGATAAAAAAAATGTTAAATTCATTTTTAGGAAAGTATGTCATTGTATATCTAGATTATATTACGGTGTTCAACAAAATGAATGAGGAAAACCTAGCACATATATGGAACATCTTGCCAACATTGCACAAAGAAAATTTGTTGATCAATGTGAATAAATATATCTTTATGAAGATGGATATAGAATACTTGGGTTTTGTGATAACCCAAGAAGGTCTAAATATGGACCAAGAGAAGGTATGCATAATAGTAGAGTGTCCATTACTACAAAATGCATTGGAAGCACAAATTTTCATGGTATAACAATGTTTATATGAATTTTAGCAAGAACTCTAATGGTATAGCATAATGATCATATAGGTGTTAAGGGGAGGTCACAAGGCATCCACATGGATAAAATAAGTTGAGTGAAGTTTCCAAGATTTGAATCAAAAGGTGATTAAGTAGTCATTATAGGTGTTACTAGACTTCAACAAGGTATTCTAAGTGGATTGTAATACTAGTGGCACAATAATTAGAGAAATGTTAAACCAATATGGGAGATCCATTGCATACTTTATGATATGTTGAATGATGTGAAGAATAAATATTCAGTCTATGATAAGAATTTTTATGCTATTGATCTAGTGATGAACAAGTAGAGTTATTATTTGTTTCTGGAGGAGTTTGTGTTGTACATAGACCATCGAGCACTACAATTCATCAATATCCAAGAGAAGTGGAATCAATGGCAGATGAAGTGGGTGAAGTTCCTATAAATATACATGTTTATGTTGAATCATTAAATTAATAAATATAAAAAGGTTACTAACGCACTGAGCATAAGAGCTAGTATTGAATGAGACACGAATGGGAGTCATGGGTTTTGACACCATGAAGGAACTTTATGTTGAATATGAGTATTTTCACAATGCATGGAGAGAATTCATAGAGACAACAAGTGTGTACAAAATGTCATTGCTATAATAACACATAAAATAAGGAATAGTATTCAGGGGATCATAATTATGTGCAAAAATTTGATAAAGGAGAAACATAGTGGATGATTATTTAGAAATTCAAACTATCATAAGACATTGGGACAATCGACTGAAGGATAATATGAGAGAGGATGGACAAAAATGTGTGTGAGTATGTGCATAGGTGAAAAAATTTATAATTAGCAAAGGTGAAAATTTATAATGCAAGGTTGTATCAACCATTACTAATACTAAATAAACAATGGGATGAAGTTATCATGGATTGTGCTAGTATTTCTAAGAATCTAGAGAAGAAATGATTCCAAATTTATTATGGTGGATAGATTATTTAAGATGGTGAATTTAATCACATGAAATAAGACAATTTATGCAAAAATATGGCCAACCTAATTTTTAAAGATGTGGTGAGGTTACATGGTTTGTGATGCAATATAGTCTTAAATAGAGACATGGATTTTTTAGGGCATTTCTGCCATACATTATAGAAGAAGTTGGGGACAATGATAAATTTTAGTTCAACATGTCATCCATAGATAGACAAATAAATTGAGGAGGTAAATAGAATCCTTGGAAATTTATTTAAATGTTTGGTTAGAGATAAGCCCAAACAATGGTACATGGTGTTGGTACAAATAGAGTTTGTGTACAATAATTTAGTAAACAAAAGCATTAGAAAAACACCTTCTAGGTGGTAAATGGAAGAAGTCTGAGAGGAGTTATGGACTTGGGAGATATCAATGAGGTGCTTTGAAAAAACATAGAGGTTGAATACTATGCAAAGTATATGCATGAGTTGTACTAAGAGGTTTAAAGAAGGTTGAAACCTAGTAGTCTGTAATACACGGAGTGCACATATTTGAGTTTAATGTAGGGCATTTAGTGATGGTGTATTTTCACAAAGATTAGTTCCCAAAAGTGACATAAAATAAGTTGAAGGTGAATATGATATGACCATGTAGGGTCTTGCATAAATTATCAACAAATGCATATGACATTGATTTTCTTAAATAAATGGATATATCACCTATATATAATATGGTGGGTTTGTATGAGTTTCACAAAGGGTAGTAGAGTAAGAGACAAAAGATATTAAGCCAAAAACATTTGACTAAAAGGCACATATGCCAGAGAAAGAGAAAATATGAAATATATGCCATATTGGATGTTAAGATGGAAAAGTGGGTGTGTGTGGAAAACAATATAAGAATTATTTGGTGAAGTGAAAGAAATAAATATTCAAGGACTTGATGTGGTTGGATATTTCAAAGATTGGTCTTATGGCCATTCTCTTGAAGACTTCAACTTATGAACTAGAGCTCACATTTTCATTATTGGAAGAGTCTAATGTAGGAACATAGGAACATCCTAGGTATAAAGTATATCTTACATCTAAGATGACTAATTCTATTTTTTCAAATATGGGTGTAACACATATAGGTTTCAAGGTGCAAACATGTATATTTTTTTTGAGGAATAAGTTAGTGCATAGGATTGAGGACTATGCCAATGCCCAAGAATTGGTCTACCAATGTGGTGTAAAAATGAATTTTTTGAATGTGTAAATCAAGTAAGGTGTGCGAATGTGTGAGGAATTACAACACTAGTATAGGGTATTAGGCACACATGAAGAATCATGATTTTACATATAAGAATACACAAGGGAGGCCACACAATGAATGGTGTGCAATACCATTTTTAAGTCATTTATAGTTGACTAGAATCCATGTGGACCTACAGTAAGCCTATGCAGACCTTAGTATTATTTCATGAAGTACAAATCAATGTAAAAGGTAGGAGTTGATAATTAAAATGCATGCATACATGTAGATATGTAATTGAGATTCAGCAGTGAGATATTTTTAAAATACCATGAAATTGAAGTAAAATCTTATAAGATCTGACATATGAAGTGCCTAAAATAGTAAATCATTATCGATGGTTACATGGAGAAGAGAGTTAGAAGCATAGAAACATCTGATACCCTACATAGATTGACATGGCATGTTCTGGAGACCATTAAAAGGACACAAAGGTTATCATTTGAGGAGAGGTTAAACTATATTAAAGGGAGATGCTGCTATATTGAAAAATTGAGAGAGATTACAAGAAGGCTTGTAACCTTGGGTCATTACATGGAGTCCTAAGAGATATATTATTGTATTTTAAAACCTACATGTTATAACTAATACTCGATAAAAACTATGGTTCATATATTCAAAAAAATTCATGTAATGTTTGTTTAAAATATTAATATGATTTAAAACTTGTGTTTTTGTTTCTATTTGTGTGTGTTATGTCTAGATATAGATGTGTTTACTTATGCTGCATGTTATAAGGCATCCCTTTATTAAGACCCCTAATTATGATTACATCAAGATAAATCAAATCTATGAGTACATATTTCATCAAACATTGGTAGGTTCAAGATGTTATAGCCAAGTGTCCTCCACCATGAAAAAAATGGGTAAAGAGAATACAAAGACAAAATAATATCCAAATCTCCATGTTATCATAATTCTACTCTAAAACACCCATGGGATTACTCACATGCTGCACCCAATGGCTTTCTTATTATTATTATTATTAATGATAGGTAATTGAGGGTTGGTGGGTCCATCACCCATTTATTAATCAAAAATTAATATTATAGCAAAACCTTTAACAAAATAGAACCTCAAAAACCAAAGGACAACCAAGGCAAAAAATACAAAACATGCCCCAAGAGGCCAACATCCCAAAAACCACTCCTCATAGAGACAAACTTATAGGGAAATAAAAAATCATCCTTAGAGATAAACCTAACGAAATGACCAACCACCAAAAATACCAACTAGCCACCACTACCTAGATCAGGGCCCAAGAAAATTAACCAATTCACCACCATTATGATGCCTACTAACCATCAATATCCCAAACCACCAAGAAACTAGCACCAATATCATCACTACCAACATTATCTAGTTCCTAACCAATGTCAGGCACTGCACCACATATCCCCCCCTCTATTGTATATTCAACCCAACACTTCCTTCAAACTCGCCCTTTGCAGTGCCACCTCCATTCTCAATCACTAATTTCCACATATGCAAATGAGGTCTGCCAACCCACATCTTCCATGACACCCCTCAAAACCCTAACACCACAAAATTAATGTCAAAATGAGCCTTTATGTGGATAAAATCTACCTACCACCTTTATAAAGGGACCTCCCTTTGTACATAAGGGGTGGGATGTGGAATGGGAGTATGAATGCCATATAAATGAGATAATAATTCTACCACCAAAGTAATTAGGTGACTTCCTTTCTCTTAACATTATCACCACTGATGCCATAGGTGGACGTCTTGAGGGCATTCATTAACAAGCACTAAAAATAGTTTACCTATCACCCTAGGGTTTCTTAGGAAATTCTACATCAAATTGATATGCTCCAAAATATTATAGATATTATCCTTTAGATATTTGAAATCATGAATGGGGGCCAACCCTTGACACTAGTGCTCAGAGAAAATCAAGGACAATTTATCTAAGTGACAATTTGTCTACGTAACCTCTAGGCCTATTCTAAAATATGGGTGGATAACCCTAACTGTCACTACTTATGTTACCTCCATGTTCTTCGAAGACATGAGTAAATTTCCCACAAAGATTGATAAAATCAAAGAATTCACCTTCATTTGACATGTAGTACCCAAGAAAACTAAGCCTATAGTCTCCATAATTTCTTGAAATACATTCCTACATTGGAGGATAAACACCTTCTTCAAACATTCATCAATCACCCTCCACTCAAATGCCATCTCTCTCTTAACCACCTTAACTCGTAAGAGAGGCTCACTTAATGCAACCTACAATGTTTATTCCATGCTTGCTAAATATTTTTTCCACCATCCACATTAAACTCTTCCCAATGTGAGTGATGCAAGCCTCTATCTCCCACAAACATTAATGTTGAATACCATCTATGTGTCTGTACAATGTGAGTGTGGAGGAATTAATTCCCAAGTGTGGGAATTAAAACCAACATCTCTAATGATGATTTCCCTCATTTATTTTCCATCCTACACTCAACCCTCACATCCAATTACCTACTATGAAATAATACTTGTCATTTCATCCCTCCAAGAACCCCAATCATTATCAATAACGACATCTTCAGCTTGTGTTATACCCTTATTATCTAGGTCATCAACTACAAATTTCACTTTATAGAAGCAATCCCTGGCTTCCCAAACATTGAAATGTTATAAAATACCCAATGGATATTCTTAACATTCCATGATCTAGCATTTCTATTACATAATGCTTGAATTACTAACATTGAATCTCCCTCAATCACTACATGATCAATATCATATTGAACTAAAATATCATGCCCTAGTATTAGGGCTTCTGCTTCCACCTCATTATTGGTTCCATAGATAAGCTTCAATGATGTTAGTTTGATTAATGATTAATGAACCAACACAATTACATATTATGTACCCTACTCTTGAGGCTCTTATATTTCCCTTAGTAGCCCCATCAAATTTTAGCTTGAACATCGATAGAGGGGGAGGCAATCAATCCATTTTTCCAACACATATTATTTAATTCAAACATATGACCAACCCATTAACTGGGGGCACCTTCAAAAATTTCCATGAAGAGGTGATATTCAAGTCCCACTTAGAAATACTACTGATAAATTTCTTATCATAGGTAGATCCAACTTTAAACATAACAATTTATGCTCTTTTAATCACCGACTCAAAGTGACTTATCCTATCTTCAAATATTCATTGGTTACATTATTTCCATAGGGTCCAAATCAAGATCATTGGTCATGCCTACCATAATCATGGGAAGGTATCTATACTAGACCCCATTGGCCAAGATGAAGAGGCTTGCATAAAAGACTCCAGTCTAGCCCAACACCATTTAAGTTTATTCAACAACTAATCCCAAGCAACCTTCATAAAGGGGAATCAAAATAATAGATGGTCATCATCTTCCTTTTTCAATAAGCACATGATGCATATGGATGGTTTGATAATCCGCATCTTGCACAACCAATCTTGAATCAGAATCCTCCCTTGAGTGGAAAGCTAGACAAAAAATTTAGCATTAGGTAGTCCTATCATACTCCAACATAAATATTTGACCCAACCAAAGGATGGATCCACCACTTTACCATTTTATAACCCATATTTACTAAATACATATTTGGCTTTTCCCTGATCCATTAGATAATGTCATCTTTATTATTAATAAAGATCTTCCTCTTTTGATAAAAATATATACCAACACCCATTTTTCGCTGTTTGGGATTGACATTACCTTCACATTTTTCCATTTCCAACAATCCAGTCCTATCATAAGCGTTAGTTATATATAATCCCTCATCTTTATACCCCATAAGTTTTCCAACACTTCTTTAGCCATGTCTAACTCATGTAGTTCCTACAAGGACCTATGCCCATTCCAAAAATCACCCTAGAATTCCACATACTTTCCATTATTTACCACCTAGGAGACATGATCCGTGATTATAAGACAACACTTAAGAATTAAATTCTAAAGGTGAGAATCCTTATGTGTATTTTAAACCTTCAAAATTTTGGTTGGGAAGAACTCCCAAAAATACTTGTGTTGCAATAACTTATTCCACACAACCTACATATAGTTGACTATAACCCAAACTAATTTAGCACCCAAAGCCAAATTATGAATTGCCAATATTTTGATATCAATGCCACCCCCAATATAAGGTAAATACACATTGTCCCATTTGACCAGAGGGATATTATTTTTATCCTACATTCATTTTCATAATGTAATTGAGCTCCTTCAACAATTTAGCTAGTGGTTACAATATTGATAAAGTGTAGATAGGCAAAGCACTCAACACATAATTTATAGGAGTATCATACTAACAAAAAAGATCCACTTACCTTTTTCACTCCACAAGCCTTACCTGGAATGATCTAATAAAGCTATCAAAAAGTGGGGCTCTATCAACCCTTGTAAATAGGGTAATGCCCAAATATTTGGTGGGCAGCTTGAAAATTTTGAATTCTAAGATATATGTAAGGGCATGTTGTATTTGTATAGGGTTATTAATGAAATAAAATTCAGATTTGATTGTATTGATCAGCTACATTTATGCCTTCTCATAATCAACCAAAAATTGTCTAAAATCAACATCTTCCCTCTCTATTGATGTTGGAGCGAGAGTTCACACTTACTCATGGAGTTAAGCTTAATTGGGAATTTATTTTAGTTGTTGGATTGCTTCTTATGTGTGCATGAACAATGTATTGTTATCCACCTATTTAGGAAATATAAGATATTTTGAGTGGATCAAAACAACCAAGTGGTTGTTGTGAAACCAACTCATTTGCCTATTTATTAGGCACTCCTTGTGCTTCTCCTAGGTTGTAGGAAGAGAGAGTTGTAGATTGTATATTCTCTTGAGGTAATCATGAGAGATCTTTTGTGCATAATGTTTTTCTAATTATTGTGTGCAATGGTCTTAACATTATGGTAATTGTGTGTAAGAGATATCCAAGATGGATGAGAAGCATTCTCAATTCTGACTATCAAAGCTACTACATACAACCATTAGTTTGTGTAGATTTATGCCATAGTTACCTACATATTTCTAGCACATTTTATCATCTTATTTTTGAATTTTATAACTCCTTTGTTACTTAGTCATACTTCTTCAAGATTTTTCACAGACCATACACCTCTCTTTACATAGGTTGTACCATTATATTCTTGGTCATATAACATCGACACATGGAGGGTTTATAAAAACATTATTTGTAAGGTTCTTTTGTATATTCTTTTGTTCAGTCTGTAATTTTTTCTTACAACTTGGTTTACACCTTGCATAAATTTAAATTGTATTGACTTGGTGAACCCTTACTTCAATCCCTTTGCAAGTTATTTTAGCATGATCTGGCTACATCGACTCAATCAAGTTGTTTTAATTTCTCTTAATCTCATATTTTCATCGAGATCCCCAAGTTATTTATGGGATTTGGATTGATGAACTTTGTTTAGCAACTCGATAGTGGTTTTCATTGAGTTGCATCAAAATATTTATTTTACCCTCTGGTTATGGCTCAATCGAGCTAACATTTCATCTAGTTATTGTGACAAAACTACTTGAGATGTGCATCAGCTTCAACTTTGCATCAATCCTTTCTAACTACACTATAATAACTCAATTATTGATTCTAAAGCCTTGCATTGGGGATTCCATTTTTGGTCTACTATTAAAACCAACCACTGGCAATCTCATGGATTAGAATTCTTATCATTACATAGTCAGTCCTTGGCCACATCCTCATCTCAACTTGGTGATTAGATTTAAGATTAGAATGATCCCTCATTTTTCTTATCTTTAGGTATGAATTCATGTATGTTTTAACCCCTCAACTCCTCTAACTACACCACATGGAAAAATAAAATGCAGATGCACTTAAAAATGAAAGGCTAGTGGAGAGTTATGCTTGGTGACTTCACCAACTTTATAGATGAACATTCTCACATTGTACATGCCACATCACCAAAGGAAGCATGGGATGTTATTGCAACATTGTTTGAGGTGGTCACTTTACCTCCAACTGTTCATCTTCCTTCTCCTCCCCCTCGTAGTGAGGATTTTTTTGTTGGTGACATTGTTATTTTTCCTCCACCATCATCTCTTATTTATGAGGGAGAAATTATTAATGATGATATGCATAAGAAACATTTGACATCTCCTCCTTTGTTGGTTCTTGTCCTCCATTTATTAGTGAGGACTTGTTTCTTGAGTCACTTATACCACCTCTTCCTACTACTCATGATGTATATTTGATTATTGGTGGTCACTTGGATGAGGTACCTTCACCTCCTCCACATATTGATGTACATTATAATTCTATGATTGTTTCTCATATTATTTATTTTTGTTTGATTATTGATAGTACCATGCCAGACCCTAAGCAACTCATTGATACTAAGGCCTCTTTCCTACCACTTCAAGAAGCACACATGAAATTAAAGAAATAAAATTCCTTTTTACACTCCCTGATTCATGGAAAAGATGCCATCATATGTTATCTATAGAAGAAAATATTTGGTATACAACATCAGACTAATATGTTGGACACTCATGCCCCTACTCCTAGTCTATCATGTAATGCTACTGAATTTGGTATGCATCCACTTGATACACTTTTATAATGTCATCTACCATATTTTAAGCAACCCATTGTTCATGTTGTTCCTCTTATTGTAGATGATTTATATGGGCCTAATGTTATTGTACACTCTGTATAACCCACTCTAGTTCCACTTGCATATATGCCTTCTTATTTTGAAAATCATACCACTACTTTTGGTTCTCGCATGCTTCATTCCATGGGTAACACTAATTAAATTTTAGGCATTGGTAAAAATCTACAAGGTATTATTACCCATATACAACCTGTTATGTGGATTTATTGACATAACCTTGGTTATGATGCATATGTTTCATCAAGATATTTAATAGAGCTCCAACCTTTGTTTGTTCCACTCTCTGTGAGCATAGTGAGCTACATATAGGCTCTTTTGCACCTTCACTCAGGCATGATAAACCTAAGATTATAGTGATCAAACATGATCCACTTAACACTTGTTTTGATATTACCTCACATTATTCTATTTTGGACTTTACACCCACTCATATGTAGACATATTCATCAACCATTCATGTTCATTTGGGGTGGATTTATGATCATTCTTGGCAGCGTTGAAAACATTATTTGAGAGGACTCTATAGGCATGGTTCCTCCACCACTCAGCTTCTTCGACCACATAATGATCCTTTTTCCTTTTGATGCTCTTTTGTTGTTTGATCTCCTTGTTAAGCACATGTACTTTTAAAAACCTACATATCTCTTTTCACAGATGTTTTCTACTACAACTTGACTACATTGTGGACTTTCTTACATTGCTTGGTGATATTGTTATTATATGGGACCTTTATTTATAGTCACACTAAGAGTCATGATTTTTTTTTAATGTGTGTATGGTCCATGTTGAGCCCTTTCTTCTTTAGTTGTTAACTATCCCATCACCATTAGGGACATATTATTGATACATTTATATCTTTATCTTTGATGTTGAGAGTCTCCTTCAGATTTGTTGTGGAGTTTGATCTCCTTCTAAAGAGTAGTTATTCTGGTGTAGCCCAGTGTCATCATTTAAATTTTGAGTCATGGTACTAGCCCACTCAGACAAATTTTTGAGTCACTACACCCATTTTAACATTATAGGGGGGGGGGTGTGAGCACATACTGCTTCAATTTTCATGCTCCTTATTAGCCCTTGGCACACCAAATTTTTTTTTGGAAGTAGTTGATTGAGTGCACTTTTGTTCGATGGGATTCACCCCCTTAAGTGCACCTACTAGAACATTGTGTTATTTTTTTGAGTTATGCTTCTTGGGATTCCTTACATCATATGTTCTCTTCTCCACTCTTATTGTGATTTCATTATTTTTTGGGTACCTTGAAATGATACATTTTCATCCATGGTGATTATTTTCCCCATTTTTTTATCAGTGTTTTTATATAGTAAACCTTGTATAGAGTACCATTTCATATTTGAATTGGAGGTTACAATGACATGACATCCATGTTTTTTAGTAAGATGGTTTTGTTACCATATGGACACTTTGTATTTCAATATGATTTTGTAAATGGGTACTTGATCAAGCCTAGTTTTTAGGACCCATTCAGTCTCTTTACTTTCTCTTTTCTCACTCCCTATTTTGTGCTTAAAGGAAGGTATTGGAGTGAGTGTTCACACTCACTCATTTAGTTAACCATAATTGGGAGTTTGTTTTAGTTGTTGGATTGTTTCTTATCTTTGCATAAATAATATATTATTTTGCACATATTTAGGTAATCCAAGTTATTTTGAATGGATCACAAAAACCAAGCAGTTGTTTTTAAACCAACTCATTTGCCTATTTATTAAGAACTCATGTTTTTATTAGGTTATAAGAAGAGAGAGATAAAAATTATATAATCTCTTGAGGCAATAATGAGAGACCTTTTATGCACAATGTTTATCTGATTATTGTGTGCAATGGTCTTAACATTGTGGTAATGGTGTGTAGGAGAGATCCTATATGGATGAGAAGAATTTTTAATTATGGAAATTGATATGCCAAACAACACTATATCATCAGTGAATTTTTTATGCATGAGACTCTCAAGCCCCTCTATGGCCCTGATTCCTCTAATCACACCTTTGGCTGCCACACCTAATATTTCCATCCCTAAGGCCTCTATGATTAGGATGAAGAGGAATAGGGAAAGAGGGTCCCCTTGCCTAAGTCCCTAAAAGGATTCAAATAAACTTGTTAGTTCTCCATTGACCAAGATCAAAAATTTTGGGCTAGAGATTCAACTAAAAATATAGTTATAACAATTCTTGGATAAGCCAAATATTTACAAGTTTTTGATCAATAATCACCAACAATCCATTCCTTTTTTGTAACCAAACACTAAATAATGGATGATTTCATGCATAATTATGACACAATCACAGATGTTTCTACAAGGGATAAATCCCCCATGTTCACTACAAATCAAGACATTTAAAAGACCCTTAATCTTAAATGAGATGGCCTTTGAAATGATCTTATACACAATGTTACAAAGTGAAATTGGTCTATAATCACCAAAAGAAGCTTGTTTCTCTTCCTTAGGAATTAAATTAATAAAAATGTAATTTATTTCTCGCTCAATCCTTTATTTCTTCTGGAGTTCCTCCACCATATTGACCACATCATCACCCATAATAACTTAGAAGCATTAAAAAAACACTACAGGGAACTCATCCAATCCTAGAGATTTTTCCTCACGCATTGATAAATCCATCCTTATTACATCTTCTTTGGTAAATGATGTCATAAGCATGCTATTTTGATGCTCCATCACAATTCTAAGAATGCAATTTATACTTTTTGATTGGGCCTCCAAATAAGATGCTTCCATGTTGACTGACAACTCCTACAAGCTAGCAACAAATTCCTCTTTAATTTCAAAATTTACCTCACACACATGCCCATCCCTTTCCTTGATGAAAGAGATTCAGTTGGTGCTCCTTATTACCCTCATAGAATTATGAAAAAACTTGGTGTTACCATCCCTTTCGTTGAGTCACTGTTCCCCATATTTTTACTTCCATTATAATTCATCCCTAATGTGTAGCTCTTTCGACTCTACTGGAATCTCTTTTTCTCAAACATAAGTACCTGCATCCATACCACTATTTAAGACCACCCAATTTAGGACTGCTAGCTCCACCTCCACTCTTAGGATTTATTTAAAAATATTATTAAATGTGTCTTTATTCCATGTTATGAGACACATCTTGAGATATCAAAGATTTTTACTCATAACAAACATCTTCATTCCCACTCCCATAGGGGCCTCAATCCACCACTTCTTGACTAAAAAAGGTAAATAATGATGTTTGAGCCACTTCATTTCAAACTTAAAATCACATTTGGGTGGATCCCTATTCTCGGTGATTTATAACTCAATTGATGTATGATCTGACCTTGAAACTAACATGATGATGCTCTCAATCACCTCATCCATGTATAAGCAATTCATGGAGACCAAAAGGTGTCCAACCTTTTAAAAAATTTACTGAACCCCTAGCCCTTATTTGTCTAAGAGAACATACCATTCTTGGGGACAATATAAAATAGCCCAACAACAATAAAAAATATGGAAAAATATTTATGCAATTGGGCCTCCCTCATTTTCCTGCCTTTCTTTTCCACACTTAACAAAATGGCATTCAAATCACCCTTTAAAACACATTTTTATCCAGGCAAAAAATAACTTATTTTTGGATTTTTTCCCAAACCCAAGCTTTCCTAGCAATTGAGTTTGGCCCATGAAAATTAAAAAAAATATATCCAAGGAAAAAAAACCATTACCTTACACAATTGTTAGCTTATTCCTTAATTGCATTCCTTAACAAGGACCCTATATGGAGCCCATATAACTACCAGTCCCCACGAATACCCTATCGAATGAACAAACCAACCCCTCCTATTATAAATTTTAATCATCAATATTTCAACATCATCTTCATTAAGTTTAGTCTCTTAAATAATAAAAACATCAAACATTTGAAACTGCAATTGTGCCTCACTATGTGCTTGTTAGGGGCATTTAATCCCTTAACATTCGAATAAATGACCTTCATTATGAGGATGAGGGGCCTTCTACCCCCGACTTTTTATCCATGATAAAATGTTTCATAGATTTTTGTTTTCTAGTTGAGACCTTTGCCTTATTAACCTCTTTGAATGATTTCCTTCCTTGCTTATTCGGACCACCATAATTGGGTTAAGATCTTACAACCCTTTTGTGCTAGGGTAATGACTTCTACAGAGTTTAATTCTTCATCACCATCATCCTCAAAATTCTTAGCTAATAAAGACAATTACAAATACCAACCCTTTTTTATCCTTCTTATTTTGAATAGGATCCTTGTTTATCTTCCTTGGCCACACTCTCCTTTACCACCCATGGTGACTAAGATGGAGGAAATTTTACAAGCCTCCTTGGAAATGAAGTTACACTCTTTCAACATAGTGTTACATAATTGATCATAAAATGCCAATACACATTCAATGGCCACTAAGTACATCTTAATGCATTCTCCAACTGAAGACCCAATCTACCTTAGGCAAATCTCACTCCACTATTCCACCCTTATACAAATGGGGAACTTCCCTTTTCATGCTACCATCAGGTTGAAATTAGAGCACTAGTTTTATATCTAGAGACCTACACCATCCAAAATCTAGGTTCCCCCTTTCAAGATCTCTACTTTCTTCTCCTTTTATGGGCAAGTGATATAAAATAAACCTTTAGGTGGGAAACAAATGTTACAACTTGAGTCCTAGTTATTGCTCACCCTATTGTCAACCTCTTCAATGGTTGGCCACTTCCCCATAAAATTTCTAATCAAGCCTCTAATCAAAATTTAAACATTTTCTTGGAAATCCACATTATAAAAAAAAACTATTCTTGACACAACCACCACATCCTTGCTCTGTGTTAGAGCACCACCTTTTTGGACTAGAGGGATCTCCCTACAAACTAACCTCCCTAAGAACCGATTGATCACATCTATAACCACACCATGTGCCACAAGGATGCTTCTAGCTTTACTACCAAACCCCAAAGCTTATAACCCTATGGTGGGGGGGGCAAAATCATCCCAATCCCCTTCTATCCAATTATTTCCATTCCCACTCCCCTTGGCATCCTAAATCTCCTGCCAAAGATCACTTTTATAGGATTCATTGAGGCTACTTTGATTTCTTAATCCTTTTCCTTGGTTGATCTTCCTCTCCCATAACTACTAACCTCATGCTCTCACCATCTCCTCTTTAGTAATATTTATTTATATGACTGTATTACTTTTACACCTCTTATTTAATTTATTAGTCTTGAATGGATAACTCTTGCCTTCATTTTCCTCTAAATCATTATTAGTACCTATTTTCTCAGGGAATCATATTCCATTATTTTGCATGTTAAAAAATAAATGAATAATTTTGCATAGGTAATTTTCTAGTTGTTTAATTGATAACATATGGTATTATTTATCTTACACATTAATTGGTAAAAAAGTCATGCATTATTCCCACCTTTACATGAATCAAAGCACTCTCATTTCACTATCAAAACAACATTTTATCGCAATCACAATTATTATGTTATCAGTGAGTCAAGGACTGATATAAAACTAAAAAGAGTAAGCTATTCCTAATCACTATCATAAATATCAAGAAATCATGAAACAATTATAGTGTTATCATGCCATGTCATTTAGAAAACCTAAAAAAGTATGTTGGCGAATCAGGGCGAGGCAGTGTCAATAACGACTTGAAACATGAATATAATCACAACATAAGTGAAAGATAATCTATGATAGAGTCAATCATTTTTTAAATCAATTATATTTTATTTAAGATTATTCAACATGTAGCACAAGATGAAAGTTTCACTCGGTATTAACAAAATTATAAGAGGGGGAAAATGTGTAGTTGATTTTGAGTTGTTCTATTTTCTCTCAACCATGTCAAAAGAATATCATATTTGAATGGTGTATCTAAACCATTTTTTATAAGAATCAACCACTGATGCACCCACCTATTGATAAGAATCAACTACTGAGTTTCCCACCTATTGATCACTATTCCTTTGTCTTTAGTTACTTTGACGAATGTCTTTGATAGAAAATTGTAGGGTTTAATATTACTACTAAATAGGTCTTTGAATATACAAATTAAAGGTTGTTTAATAGATTTGATGTCATTGGAAAGTGATTTTATTTGACCTTCAAAGAGAAAGTTTGAAAGAGATATCGGCTTGCTCCTTCATCAAAGTAAATTAGCTGAAGGTGTGCATTCATGTTTTCCCATCTACATGTTTAGCCAAATGACAACAACATGAAATAAACATTTTGTGGTTCTTTGTTGAGTCTCAAATTGACCACATAAATATTAGCTTCTGTAAAACTCTTACTTTTCTCTCAAAAATGTTTTATGGATGTTTTTTTGTGGAGTACTAGAAAAAAATTGCATAAAAAAAATCACCCTAAATATCAAACAATCCGCCACCATTACCTATGCTCCACTTATTCCCTATAAACACTTTTCATTTATTTAATTCTATTTATATTGATATACTTAAAATAAACTTCAAACTTCATAAAAATTATACTAGTAATAATCTTTTTAAATTCCATTAACATATAGATGAGAAATTTTTTTAATAAAAAAATGGAAAAAAATCTTGATTCTGATTTCTGGGATTACAATAAAATCATATCTTAATTATTTATATAATTTTCTTGTTTCCTTAATGGTGATAGTTTGGGATGTGTAGCTTGTCTAATGGGAACATAAAATTTGTGCCAACTTGATTAATGCATTGTTTTGTAAGTTCTTTTTTGTTGTAATGTAGCTCATCCTATCCTATCAAAACCCTTCATTTAACATTTCCTCAACATAAAAGCTTCCCTTACATTTGGCTAATATATCATCAATCTTTAGCATATTATGGTCAGTGGAGTGAAAATTTGAGGAGAAATAATATTGGATCAAAATTCCACCATATTTCTAATGTGCCCTTCATAGCCACGAATCTACAACCTTTAATCTTTCGATTTACTGATGTTATCATGTAACTGCATTGATAAATGCCACCTTTATTCCATGGAAAACACCTCACATGATTTTAAACCGATGATTTACCTATTGATTAGCATACATATCTTTAATAAATCTATGTAAAATATACCGATAGATATCATTTTTGAGGCACCTCGCATACTACCTCAAGATGTATTTTACATATATTTATCAAAGATATGTGTGCTAGTATTATATTATATTATTTAATAGAATATAATACTATAATATATATTATTATTATCTAATATTATAATATAATTATGTTGAGAGGCATTCTAAAATGGTAGAGGGGGAAGGAAAGATCCTGATGTTGTGCCCACATAAGTAAAAATGATCGACATTTAAATTTAATAACAATGATATTAAATTAAAAAAAATGATAACATTAAATACAATAAAAATAAAAAATTAATAACAGTTGACATAATATTTAAATCAACCAACATGACCTTTTAAACATTATAAATACAAATCAAATCAATCAAAAATCAAACACACACAAAATCATAGCAATGAAGATAGCAAAATAAAAAATTTATAAGACAATGATCATGTGATCAAGGAATTTGATAAAGCTAGGAGGTTAGATCAAGTGTTAATCTATAAAACCATGAAATCAACACACTAACATACTAGCATCTCTAAGCCTAGATCTTAGGGGGAGCTTAATGAACAAACAACAATTGAAACCCCAACTAAAATGCAAAGAAAAACAATCTTTACCTTCCTTGAGAGCTCCAAATGATTTCTTTCATTGGCTTGCTTGGTTTATGCATAAGAAGTCTTCATCAATGACATATGGCTAACATCATATCTTCTATGCACCATTGTTGAATGCTTGGCTTGATTGATGGATTGATGGCTCAATTTTGGTATTATAACACTAGATTTTTAGCTTCATGAATCTATTCTTGCATTATAATTCTACTTTGATTGAACTCGTTAAATGAAGATATCTAGGCTTGCTTTTATAGGCTTCTAAATCCCTTGGAATGGGTTAAATCTGACCATGGTTGAGTTTGGCATATTATTAGAATATTCTTTTAGATATTTTCCAAAAGTGACAACTCACAAAGGTAATGAGTGTATTCTAAGATGTTCTAAGATGCTCTTGAATTTATTTTTTAGTAATTGATTTATTAGCTCATGGGTGAACTCAATTAAGATTTAAAATTGATTTAACTTACTAATTGATTTTGATTAGGGTGTGCAAGTTAATTGATTATTTTTAGGTATTTGGTCATTTGTTTGATATTTATTAATTCAATGTGTGTATTTGCCTTGTTTAATTGATTTAATAGGCCAAATTGATTTGATTCAAGGTTATGAAGCCAAATTTGATACTAATATAAATTCTTAGGTTAAATTTTTGATGATTGGTAAGAATTGGTCTAATAATCTGATGCAAAGCCATGGGTGGCCAAATTTATATGTTTACAGTTTGCCCCTATTTGGGAAGATATTGCAAGCTATAAGCATAGTAACATCTTTTCAAAGAATAAAATGGTTCTTTATGCTTATGAATACAATGGTAATGATTGAATTATAGTTTCCCCCTTGAGGGAGCGGTTGACAAGTGGGTCGACAAATGATCCCTTGAAAGAAAGAACTGAAATGAGGGGATCAAACAAACAAAGATGATGGGGTGACAACACAATGATTTACTCAAAGTTGGGTAAAATCTCTGATAAATGCAAGTGGGATGGTGTAAAATGGTTTTCCCAAAGGTGGTTATAATCATTATATCTTGATAGTGGCAACGTGGTATGATAACACAGTGATTTACCCCAGTAAGCAATATAATCATTGAGAAGATGGAGCTACCCCAGTTAGGATAGATAAACAAGAAAGGAAGATTGGTGATAACACAATGATTTACCCTAGCAGGTGATATAATCATTGAGAATGCATGTGGGATAGTGTACAGTGTTGATGTAGTATACCTCGATTATGAAAAACATGATTGATGGTTGATGACTGATAAGTTGATATAGAGGATAAAGATGAATTAGGATAACCTATTACTAGGGAGATGCTCATCTGAACTAACAAAGGTTGAAATTATTTCATTACTTGATTAATCTATTTGGGATATGATTGGGTATTAGATTGGGATTGTTGTTGATGTCAATGCTAAGGAGATGGTGATGTTGTAGACCTATAAAACCTGATTTTTTCTATAACATTTTATGGTAGGCCTCATGATAGAACACCACAGGGGCTTGGCCAAAATATGCATAAGGACTAACTCCTGATATCCAATACTCAATGAAAAATAATTGCACCCATGATAAAAACCATGATGACAATGTAGACATTTGAATATGGATAGATTCAAGAATAATGTGCAATGAATCACCCAATGAACACGCATAGATTGAATCAAGGCCATATTGTTGAAAGCAAACAAACAAATACATAAACAAAATAGACAAACAAGACAAACAAAGAAACAAACAAGTGTTAGTCCATATGTTATTATAAAAAACATGATGAACATTGCCCCTAGAAACTAGATGATAATTGAACAAACAAACAAGACGGGGGAATAAAAGAAAAGGAAAGGGGTGGCTGAGCTATCTCCATATGTGCTAGTCAAGTGGATATGATAATGATCCAATGAAACTTCAAGCTGAATGTAGTTCTCCCAGGAAATGGGAAGAAAATGATGATTGGTAAAAGACATGATGGATGTGATAGAAGAATAGGGATGAACTCATAAAATGGGGATAGTGTAGGATAAAAGGCTAAAAAGGATGGGGAAACAAAAGAATAAGTGGTTTTTTTAAAACTTAATGAGGGTTCCCAAAATCTTTAAGGTAAATAAGTGGTTAATGTTTTTGGTTTTTCTAAATGATTTTCAAATGTTTTTAGAAATTTTAAAGCATCTTAACTCAATCGATAATGACGAGATACAAAAATGGTCCAAGCTCACAAAATAGTGAGAGCATTATAACTTGAAATGATGCTCACAAAATGATAAGAGTGTGAAAACTTGAAATGATGCTCTCAAAATGATGAAAGTATGGTTGAAGTTACTCACAAAATAGAGAGAGTGTGATAACTTGAAATGATGCTCACAAAATGGTGAGAGTGTGGCTGAAGTTGTTCGTAAAATAATGAGAGTGTGGCTAAAGGGGGAATGAGCTGACCTCAACATGAATCAAACACGACCCACATAGTCCTAAAATAGTTTTAGTTCATAGTATTTCACCTCATAGTGGAGGAATCTAACTAGTGTAGTAGCCAATTCAAATAAAATATGCATAGTTGGTATGATGGCATAGTATGGCATAGGAATGGCTAGGTGATATGTTAAGGCAAAATAAACAAATGTTGACCCTAGTTTGCCCATAGGTAGTTATAACTAGGATACAAATAATATATCAATGATACCAATTTACCCCAACAAGTGATATAATTAGTATCAATATCGGTGAACATGGATTTGCATTAGCATGTGCTATAACTAGGCTCACATAAACAAACTTGATAAGAAGGGAATAAGAAATGAAGGATGTAACTACCAAAACTTCTATCATACTATTTCAAAATACTGCCTCTATCTTTAATGCTTGTAATAACTACTGAAATTGATCTAATTTTGTATGTTAAAAATGTGAAACTAATGGATGAACCAAGGTCAAATGAGCTAGGTTAATAGAATTTAAAACATGTTTGGTCAAGTAGGAATGGAATGGTTGGAGGTCTGGTTGGAGTGTCAAAATGAGAGGATGGTAGAACAAATAGTTTGATAATGGTATAAAGAAAAAAATTGATAACATGGTACAATTTGAAATGGTCCTTATAGACAATACATTAAGTTACTCAAGCATAGTACCGCTTGAGGTGAATAATGTTCATCGGCTCATCAAGTTTGTTGTTATCTAGTGTGACAAGTTTGTATGCTCCAGCACCATAGTCTATAGTGATGATGAAAGGACCCACCCAATTGGGTTTGAACTTTCCTTTATGTTTCTTTTCGACTGTGGTATTCTTTAGGTTCTCTTTTAGGACAAGATCACCAAGTTTAAATTTTTTATGTTTTACACGCTAATTGAATTGACCTCAAAGTTGGTTCTAATAGGCCTATAGATTATTCACAACATTCATACACTTCTCATAAAGTAAATATATCTCTTGAAAGTGAGATATTTGATATTCATTATCATTGAGAACATGTTTGAAAGATATGTGTAATGAAGGCAACTCGACCTCAATGGGAAGTATAGATTCAGTGCCATAAACAAGTGAGTATAGAGTGGCGCTTATGGGTGTGCAATGATTAATATGGTATGCCCAAAGGGCAAAAAATATTTGAAGGTTTCAATTGTGACCATAATCATTGACAATCTTTTTTATAATGTTGACAATGGTTTTGTTTGATGCTTTGACCTGGCCATTACCTTGAAGGTAATACGTTGTTGAAAAGTGTTATGTGATCTTATATTCAACACATAGATTTTTGACATCCTTGTTCTTAAATGATCCTCCATTATCAGATATAATTTTAGAAGGGATATTTTAGTGATAAATGAGATAGTTAAATATGAATTTTGAAATTTGCTTTCTAGTCACGTAAGTGAGGGGTATAGCTTTGAACAACTTAGTGATATATTTAGTGGCAGTGAGAATGTGTTTATGGCCATCTAATGAGGTGGGTTTTCTCTTCCCAATGAGGTCAAGGCTTCATGTAAAAAATGGACATGGTGTTAGCATTAGTTTTAAGGTCTTGGTGGGCATATGAATCAAATTAGCATGCCATTGACACTTGTCACATTTCTTGACATATGCAGTTGCATCTGCATCAATTGTCAACCAATAATAACTAGTACGTAAGAGTTTTTTGGATAGGACTACCCCACTAGTGTGGGCTCCACATACTCCATGAACTTCCCATAATGTTATTATATATTTTTTCAAAGGTAAACAATGAAGCAAAGTTCCATCAAAACTACGGTGGTATAGGGTTAGTCTGAGTAGGGTGTAACATTGGGCATTGTAGATGAAATCTTTGGTTTGTTTTTGAGATAAGTTTGGTGGGAGGATTTGATCATGTAAATATGCATATAGGTTTGAGTACCAATTAGATCTGGGACCAACAATATCACATATTATTACAATAGTTGAAGGTTCACTTGAGCTGGTGTTGTTAGATTTTCTACAAAAAAATGATATTCACTAGCTGTGTTTACATGATGAATCAATGATCCAATGGTAACCATGACATATAATATTATGTTGATCACTCTTGATTAAATTTGGACCCATAGACAAGTTTGTTATTGGTGGTCTCCTTGTCTATATATGAATAAGGTTGAACACCCTCATCTAGTGGTACCTGAAACAAGTTTTCACCACTAGACTAGCCTTTATCTTTACTATTTCCTTGGTCAAAACGAGCCTCAAAGATGTTTTCACTTTGAGACCTCAATGTTTTATTTATTTGCTTTTGGTGAAGGGTGTTTATCCTTTCTCCAAAATAGGCTTCAGGATCCAATTTGATTGAGAATCCTTATTTATGATCTCCCAACGGAACATTGTCCCTAAAGTATAGAAAATCACAAAATGTTTCATCATTTTAAAACTCATCAATTGGTATGTGTGCCTCTTCTTGGTCTTAGTATATTAGTTGGGGATAATATAATGGTAGGGGATTATTAATAATGATTAGGTGAAGAGTGTAAATGGTGTGATTATCAAATAGGTTAGTCTGGACTAAGTCATCGAATAATTTATGATTAGATTTTGCTTCACTGTCAGCATCCTCATCACTAGTCAATGGTGATAAAACATGAGTAAGGTATATGGGGTCACCCTCAGGTAGTTTAAATCCAAGTTCATAGGGTCCTTCGTACTGGTCATAGAAATAGGTTCCAACGTTCCCTATAGATTCAACTCAAGGCCCCTTCCTTCATAATCTTGGTTTTCCATGATGCGATTGGGAATGGGATAGTTGGGGTTCTTGTAACAATTGGATAAGTTATCATTATACAACCATGACTCATATCCTTTGAGAGGTTCTTGTTTTAGGCCAAAAGTTGGTATGAAAATGAGTAGTCATAGATTATGAATGTAGCCTTTGCCCTTTCTTTACCAGTGTATGTGTGTCATAGCTTTAGGTCTTTCAAAGGCTTTTGGGTTCTAAGGAAGATTTATGATATGAAATGTATCATGAGTCAAGTACTCTCTTGGGTCATTAGCTGAGATGGTAAAATGATTGGATACTTTAAGAGTTGGTATGTGACTAAGAGAATCAATGGTGTTAGGATCAATGCAGTTGTCCTTTGGAAATTCAAGAAGTATTTCCTTCCCCTTATCCTAATTATTAGATGGATTCATGTTAAAATGGTAGTTGTAACTTTAGAACTCAGCGTTTAGATGTTTACGATGCTCATACAAATGCAAATATCCTGGAATGTTAACCTCTATCTCTAAATGGGAGAACTTGATACATTGGTGCAATGTCAATGGGATTGCATGAATCTCATGTAACCAAGGCCTATCCAAAAGCATATTATATGATAAATCAAGATCCAACACATGGAAAAGGGTATCATGATTCAAGGGCCCAATAATAATTGACAAGATAATGGTGCCCTATAACTTTTGCTCTTGATTATTTAAGCTTTAATGGTTATAATTTTTGCTTGAAGATCCACCATTGTGTACCCAAAAAGCTTGATGATATTGAGAGACACTATGTTCAAACCTGATCCATTGTCTATAAGGACATGTTTCACTTTGTGCTGCATTATATATACTTCAATGTATAATGGATAATTATGTAGTGGGCTAAGAGGTGACATATCACTTTGGTTGAATATGACTTGTTGGGTTGGAGTTAGATGTCTAACCAAAGCTTGAATTTGGTTAGGGGATATGTCATTCAAAAAAATGGATTGGCTAAGGTATTCATTCAATATTTTCTTGTGGATTGTTGACATGCATAACAAATATAAAATGGATATTTGTGTTGGCATATTTTTCAATTATTAGACTATATCAAATGTCTTTTATTGAATAATGTTAAATGGCTTATTCCAAGGCTGAATGGTGGGTTGGATGATGGGTGAAGTGGTAGGTGGTTATGGGCCTAGTATGGTAATTTTAAATTGCCAATTTGTGATTACATAATCAGGATTAGATACAAGAATATTATTGCTAACCAATGATAGTAGAGGGGGGACATATAAGATAAGTTTTGATCATCGATGTACTTGAGTGTGGTCATGGGAAAATGATGAGTTATCATTATAAGTTCCTAACATGGGAATCCTTGCTTGCTGGTTTGCTTGTGTACAGTCCTAGGTCAAAGAAGGGTTATCAAAATGATTATATTTTAATATGACTAGTAATGGTCTTTTTTAGTTGAAATTTGGTCTAGGATTCATGGAAATGGTGTTAACGCTACCACCTGAGATATGACCTATAACTGAGTTATAGTCATGTATACTAGCATGGTAGGTTTGTTGGTTGTGGCCTCTATTTTGGCCTTAGTTCTATCCATTATTTTAGTTTTGTTGGTTTTTTTATTGATTCTATTGATTTAGCCTTTATTGTTGATGTTTTAGTTATTATTTTTCTTGCATTGGTTGATTATTATGTTGAGGAAATGGATTTTGATAGATGTCAAGGTTATGATTAGATGTGAAATCTCCATTATCCAATGTTATCTTAGCATTCTCCAATACATTTTGAATGACATTTTTTATTTACACACAACATTGAATATTATGGCCTTTAACCCTATGAAACTCATAGAATTGTTTTGGCTTGTACTAGTTTGGCATGTTTATACCCTCATGATATTGCTCTTTTAGAATATGGTATCTGATTAGGTTAGCTATTGCAAGATTTTGAAAGACTATTTTGATGGGTTCTCTAAGGTTTGTAAAATCATTCCAAGTGGGTGGGTTTATCCTTGGAGGAGGTGGGTTTTGCAAAGTCAAAGGTTGTTGTAGTTATTGCATTGGCCTAGGTTGTGCTTGTTGTGCATGTTACAGTTATTGAAGAGGTTATTAGGTAGGAGTAAGGTGAATAGGTGGCACTAGTTGAGAGATGGTGTTTGCACCATTTGGACATGGTGTGACTTTTTTACTCCATTCTCGACAACATTCTTATTGTGGTTAAATTATTTTGGCCTATCATTTTTATTAGCCTGTGCCAGTTATTATGCTTGCACTTGGTTTGGATTTTGGTTTCGATTATTGGTCTAATTCTAGTTTTGGTCATTATTCTGATTGGTTGAGTTTAGTTTTATGATCCCTTTATTTATAAGGGCTCTTTTTATCACTAAACCTTTGTCAATGATCTCTTTGAATGTGTGCGCACACTGTAACTCCAAATAGTAGGATATTTCACTATGTAGATTTTTGGTAAAAATAGATGTTAGTTGCTTATCTAGTAGACTATGGATAAAGTGGATTGCAAGTTCTCTCCATTGTTGCAAATAACTTATGAAGATTTCACCTAGTTTTTGCTTTGCTTATGTTAAGTCAACCACTGAAATCTCATGCTCAAGATTATATGAGAAGTGTTGTACAAACTTGTCTGATATATCATTGAAGTCAAAAATTGAGTTCTTTGGTAGTTTAAAAAACCATTCCAAGGCTTGTCTAGCTAAAATCCTTAAAAATAACAACAGATAAATGTCACTATATGGCTTTGGTTGACATGCAATAAAGAACTCCATCAGATGTGCTTTGGGATCACCTTTCCCCTTGTACTTGTCAAACTTGGGTGACTCATATCCTAGAGGGAATGTAATCTATAAGTACTCCATGTTAAAAAGATATGAACACACATCATCCAATTTAAACTTTTTAACATGTTTCCCAACTTGGATCATGGTAATTGCATCCTTCATTTGTTATAATTCTTGCTCAAGGAAACCTTTTTGGAATATTGGCCTGGGTTGATGATTAGGTGTTCACAAGTGGATGACTTGGACTAGGATATGATGGATGGATTTCTTGGGGTAGGTTAGATTATCTAGGGAATGGTCTAGGAATGTGCATGCATGGATTAGGGTGAAATTATTGAAATTATACCTATGGTAGTGCAACATTCTAGTTGAGGTTAGATATGTAAGATTGATTTTATAGATATTAAGGTTGGGATGGAAGAATATAACTAAATTGTGCCTGTTGTGGTTAAATAGGGACTTAACATCGACTATTTGAACCTTGATATTGAGTGGGAACTTGTGAGCCAAGACCCTGTCTCTGAACCTATGGTACTTTCTACATAAAAGGTAATTATTGCCTTGAAGGTACTTGAGTAACATTGGAACCTATTTATTACATGAATACCTATTGAGAAGTGGATGCATATTGGAGATTCGATACCTATCGCTGACTAATATGAATACATTGTTGATTAGACATTATTTTATTTTGGATTGGTATATTAGCCTGTGAAGGAAGAGGTATGTTTATTGTTACTTGACAAGGTGGAACATTAGTTGCCCCCTATTGAGGAGGCAATGTGTTTAGCCTTTGTTGTGTTTAGATACTTGATTATACCTATTGTTGTGGAATACTACTCATCACATTTTGGAGAGGAGTAAGATTTGACATGTTTTGTTGTGGTATGACACTACTTGTTGGCTGACTACTTAATCCTATTGGTTGAGTGCTTGAAGAAGCATGTAGTTGAGGATTAGCAGTAGTTGGTTGGGGTTAGGATGTAGAATCTCCTACTCCTTGATTTTGAAGACCACTAACGGTACTAGATGAAGGCACATTTTGTTGTTGATTGATTGTTTGTGTGTTAACACCACTTTGGTTTGAAGTGGATGTTGCTTGTACATTATCCCCTATATTTTGCTCAGTAGCCTACATAGAAGCCAAAGATATTTCCTCTATAATTGGTATATTAAACATGGTTTTTAATGAAGTGTTTTACATAAATGAGTCTAAACCCTGATTGTCTTGACCTGTCAACTCTGTTGAAACTTTTTTTTGAGGAGATAGATTAATAGGAGGTACATTTGATAAGGCCATATTAGTGAAGTTACACACTATATTGAGATATGATTGGTATGCTTGATGCATTTGATAGAAGTGGTCATCCATGGGACCTCTTTTTGGGATAGGCACATGGGGTTTTTTATAAGGTATTGGTACAATGGCATTAGGATTGCTAGAAGAGAATTATTCGTGAGTTTGGTTGTAAAACATGTTGGAAGGCCCTCTTTCTAGATTTTGTAAGTTTTCATATCCTACCTCTATACCAGTTCTATTGGGATCATATGTTGATGACATTATGATGTGATAAGGTTATTGTTGAGTACTTTCTATAATTGTTGGTATGCCAGATAAGTACTGGGTCATTATCTCTTGATCTTGCTTTGTATATGGAGGTGTAATAACCAAATAGTTGGCCAAAGGATCTTGAATTTGTCCCTTTGATTGAATGTTTTGGGGTGGATAAAAATTTATTTACCAAATGACATTGTCTTCAGTAGGGATTTCCACAAAGTCCCCTTGTGTGAAAGGATTTCCATATCCTAAATTGTACATAGTTCCACTACATGTATAGTGAGCCATGTTAAAATTAAATGACAAATATTTCACAACAAGAGAAGGGATTAGGGTTATATAAACTCTAGAAAAGATATGCCTTTTGGAAAGATAAAGGGTTTAAACATGATCTAGCTTGGTCAAAGGTGGAGTTGAATCTCTAAAAAGTCTATGCAAAGACTTGATAAACATAGTGTAGCATCAAATGACAAATGTTATGTGTCTGATACTCGCAAAGGTCACAAAAAATTACTTAAGAATCAAACTACCAAACTCTAATGTTGAAATGTGTTCTAAGTAGGTCTAAGCTACTAAAGGGAAAAATTGTTATGTCTTTTATCCAAATGCAGAGTTAAAAGCTAGGCTCAAACAGGATATGCAAGGATTAATAACCAAATGGTGGAAAAATCTCAACTTAAAAATGATGATTGATTAATCTAACAAACTTGGAACATTTTAACATAGACAAGGTACATGACTTTAGGCATAAAACATGATTTGATTGGTATAAGATGCTAAACAAGAGATGTTTGAAGATAAACTGATTTGACCAAAATAAAAGCACAAAATAATATAATTTTTTGAATTTGAGAGATGAATTACCTAAGTTACATAATCCAAAAGAGGAATATCTAGGTATCAACCCCATGAATTGAGGTCTAAATCAAATTCAACCAATATTTGAATTTGGACTTGTAATAGTTAATCAAGGACTCAACTAAGGATAAACTATAAATTTGATGACAAAGAGCTAGAAATATTTGAACAAAGTGTCCATGCTAATCCAAGATTCAACAAGGCTCAAGTGATTGGTTGAAAATAAATGAGGAGACACAAGATGAAACAAGACAAGTCTTTTAAAACAAAATGGGCAGCCTAATGATGTTATCACTCCTAAAAGATGATGTGATAAATGGTTTATGTTTCAAGACTTCAAAGGCACAAGATTTTGAAATGATTTGGGTAGCATAATGGTGCCATCCTCAATCAAACACTACTCCCAATTTTTTGACACAAAAAGGGAATGTTTGTTAAGTTAAATCAAAGTGTCATATAGACAACATAATGCCTCCTCAAATAATAGAGTGATGTGGACTTATGACTCATAAAATGACATGGTTTGAATAATAAAATTTTTAGTCTAACACACAAAGCAAAAATGACCAAAATACTAAGTATAATCATCCAAATCCTAGTAAGGGTATGGCAATGTGGGGTTGACTAAACTAATTATTTTATGAATATTCTAGACAGATCAATAGCATAATGAATTTCATGCCAAACAATGCAAAATAAGTGCACTTTAATTGGGTGTTCATGGCACTTGGCTTGTTGAAAAAAGGTCTCACCCTTTTTGCAACCACTACATCTTTCATTTGCTCAATATAGTATGATGTCCAATGTGTAGATATGTCTTGATGCTTAACCCCAACACTAAAAGGTGGTTTAACCACTCAAACCTTTGATCCTAGTGGGGGAAATGAAATCAATGATGAGAGATAAAACTTCATGTCAAAGCTTTCTTATATAACTTGTGGGAGATAATTAAGTCCCCCTCACAAGCCAAGATGCAATGAAATAAATAACACAATAGAAAGACTTTATAGTCACCTCAAGATTACCCAATACTATTGAGATTTTTTGGAGAGGGCTTTAAATGGCATTATTTTTTTCCCTTGGACTAGGCTCAAAGTGTGATGAGATGGCACTTTTGATCCCAAAAGTTCCTTAAAGGGGACGAATGGGAGAGCATACACACACATCTCTTTTCGCTAAAACACACAATCAACAAGCAAGTTTGAAAATAATTAAAGTGAGGTTAATTTAATTGCACTAAATTTAAAGTGTTTGATTAGATTAGTTACTATCCCCTTGGATTTAAAATGTGCAAATAAAAATAATTATGAACCACCCAAAAAGAAGTTGGTGCTTTTGATCTCAAAAGTTCCTTAAAGGGTACAGATGGGAGAGCATACACGCACAACTCCCTATTTACTCAAATAAGTTTAGATTAAACAAATAACGAAAAAAACTTGCAAAAACTTTGAATTGTATTCAATTTTATAACACTAAATGAAATGTGCGATGGTGTTCTTTTAGCCCCTTGGCTTTAAGTTGTGAACTTTGAAAGAAACCCCAAAAACTTAACCAATAAAACACCCTAAAAAAGTTTATTTAAACACCAAAATGAAAGATTCCTAATTTGTTTTAGACATATAAATGAAGTGTGAAAAGACTAATTTAGATTGAAATGGTTTTCTTCAAATAGGTCCTGCAAAGAAAAGGCCAAAACTTTGCTTAGCTTTGAAGCTTAATTATGAAATGAGACAAGCAACTTTGAAAGGTAAAATCTGTCGACCCGAAGGTAGAACCCCAAAAAAGTAAACATGTTAGGTTAGGCAAAGGTTAGAAAAAAATATCAATAATTTATTAAAAAAAAAAAAAAAAAACAAAACAAAACCTATGAAACCTGCAACCAACAAGTTAGAAGGTTAAAACAAAGAAAACTGAACACATAACTCATAAAAACTTGTAGTCAGTAATTTAGCCATAAATTTTAAATTATATATCTATTTGTCATGAAATTTTTGAAGGTTATTTACAGGGCTAGGTTTCACCTCTATAAAAAAATTTAGGTCAAAAAAGTGAATAAAAAACATTTATTAGCTCTGTACTAACAATTTTTAATAGAAAATAAAAAAATAAAAAGTGACAATCACTAATAAAGTCATAACTTCTAAACTACATATCAGATTTTAATGAAATTTTGAGAGAATTAAGATGAAACCAATAAGAAAATTCTATAACAAATAATAAAAAAAAGTAAATATATTAAAAATAAGATCTATTTTAACAACCATTTTTGTTCACATATGTGAGGTACGTAATCGTGTCCCACCGAGTGTGCCATTTGTGATCAAGGAATTTTAAAAAGAGAGAAAGTTAGATCAAGTGTTAGTCTATAAAACCATGAAATCAAGATACTAACATACTAACATCTCTAATCCTAAATATTAGGTGGAGCTTAATGAACAAACAGCAATTGAAAACCCAACTAAAATACAAAGATCAACAATCTTTACCTTCCTTGAGAGCTCCAAATGATTTCCTCGTTGATTTGCTTAGTTTATGTATAAGTCTTCATCAATGACATATGGATAACATCATATCCTCTATGCACTATTATTTAATGCTTGGCTTGATTGATGGCTTGATGGCTCAATTTTGACATTATAACACTAGGCTTTTAGCTTCATGAATCTATTCCTGCATTATAACTCTACTTTGATTGAGCTCCTTAAATCAAGAGATCTAGGCTTACTTTTATAGGCTTTCAAATCTCTTGGAATAGATTAAATCTGACCATGGTTAAGTTTATAAACCTTGGTTGAGTTTGGCATATTCTTAGAATATTCTTTTAGATATTTTTCAAAAGTGACAACTCACAAAGGCAATGAGTGTATTATAGGATGTTCTAAGATGCTCTTGAATTTATTTTTTAGTAATTGATTTATTAGTTCATTGGTGAACTCATTTGGGATTTGAAATTGATTTAACTTGCTAATTGATATTGATTAGGGTGTGCAAGTTAATTAATTCTTTTTAAGTATTTGGTCATTTTTTTGATTTTGGATAATTTAATATGTGTATTTGCCTTGTTTAATTGATTTAATAGGCCAAATTGATTTAATGCAAGGTTATGAAGCTACATTCAAGACTAATAGAAATTTTTAGGTTAAATGTTTGATGATTTATAAGAATTGGTCTAATAGTCTGATGCAAAGCCATTGGTGGCCAAATTTACATGTCTACAGATAAAAAAACATAAAGAAATAAAAAAGGTTAATTTGTTGCTTTGTTATAAATCTATTTTTCCTATTAAATCTATGACCATTTATTTTGCAAATTATAAGTTCTATCTGGTTTTTATTTCATTGCTGCAATCGATATAATGTATTGAATTTCAAGAAGCCCAATAGTATTGAAGTTCAAGTTACCTAGGAGATGGCATTACATTTTATAATGCATTCCATATCGGCTTATGTAATATTAATCTATTTAATGTTCAAAGGATATCTTTATATGCACGTGTTTATGTCTTTGTAATGTTTTAGGGTTTCATTTACTCATCTTCAATTCCTCCTTCTGTGTGGAGATGCCACAATTTTACACTAACATATTTTTTTCTTTTGAATGAAGACTAAATTTTCATATGCTATCTTTATTTCAACCATTACAGGCCTAATTTAGTGAGTTGTGTAAGTCTTTAATTCTGTATGGTGCATTATGCATCCTTATCTTGTTTGACTTATGGGAAAGAATATGATTAAAAATAAATAAAAATTCAACCTTTGCTTGATACTATTTAGGATTTTTAATTATAAAAAATTATATTATCCAATTGTATATCAATAATAATTTCCAATGCCACTTCCCCTTGCCACATTAATTGTACCTATCACGCTCCTCCTCTGCTCATGGTCATTGATTTCCCCCACTGACCTGTTTGAAACCTACACTAAAAGAATCATTGGAGAACCTATACCTTTCATTCTCCTTCTCATCTATGGCACCTTCTCCCACTAAGCACAAACAATTGAAAAAAAAATGTAGTCATCTTAAGAATCTAACAAGTTGTACATTTTAGAACATAATTATACCACTATATATATATATAAGAGCGGTGCTCAGTTTTCTAAAAAATATCAATATTCATTTTTGATATATATATATATATATATATATATATATATATATATATATATATATATATATATATATATATAAAATGAATATTGATATTTTTTAGAAAACTGAGTACCCCTCTACTCCTTCCTCTCTGTCAAATGCCTCTATCTAACCCTTATGCTCTTGTTCCATACCTCTACAATATTTTCCATTTTCTCTCATTCCCATCTTTCCCATGCCTTTGCAATGTAATTTCTCTATAGCTAGGAGTTGAAATAGTTAGAATGCTTTTTCAAAAAGTCTAATTTTTCATTAAATAAGTCATGCTTCCCCTTTGCTCATGGTCATTGTAATACATATAATTTGAAGTCTTCTTTTGTTGTTTTGCGCTCCATCTTTTTCTTCATATATGTAGGATAACTATAGATTAATTACCTTAGGTAATAGTAGGTAATCATTCTCAAGGAAAAATAATTACCTATGAATAATTATTAATCATTACTAGACCTATAATATAATCTTTTCTTAATAACTTAGATAAATCTATTACCTAGGTTCATTTATATATAATAGTTAATAGATTTATGTGTATCTAGAAACATAAATAATAGTGATTATCTACCAATGATTATATGTGAAATAATTTTATTATTAGAAAAGATTTATCTAATATATATACTGATGCACTACCATATATACCGAATTATTATAAGTTGACCACCATAATAATTTAATTTAAGTTATTGATTATTGGTATATGATTTGTGTCATATTACGTACTACATTTGTCTCATACCATTATAATCTATTTTTTCATTCATAGCACTACCATAATATAATATTTTATATTAGGTAATTAGGTAAGATAGGTAATATTGGATTTATGATGACATACCTATCTTAAATATTTGTGAATTATTTTATTTGATGTTTCTATATATTTATGAATTATGAATATGATTTACATATTCCATAATGATCAAATGTAATATATTATCTATATTTGATGTAATATGATTCACTTAAAAATTGTGTAGATATGGCTCAACCAAAATTGAATTTTACAAATGAAGAAAAATGAAGAGAATATTAAAGAGAAAAAAAAAGAGAATATCAAAGACAATATCATAGATCAAGACAATAAAAAATGACAGATGCACAAAGAGAGGAAGAAATAAAAAATTGAAATGATAATGATAGACAAAAATTCCAAGAGCAGACGGACGAATTGATATTTGAACAATTAGAAGTAGAAAAGAGACAACATGCAGATAAAATGAAAGACATTCAAGTACTAACATCTCAAGATGAACAATATGTATTAAGAATAAAATTATAAAGACATGCATTTAGATCAATTAATTGAGGTAGAAAGACAACATAAACAAGAACTTCATCGTGAAGATCTCAAAGGCACTACTAGTGATCCATTCACAATATTGACATTAATTCTGAAGAAACAAACTCGATATCGATAGATCATGTGATCTAAACACTAAATAATGCATTTCAATTTACAATGGATATGGATGTTGTAAATACTACACAAAATAAATATATACAAGAGCAAAAAACATCTCAACTTACAAAAAGATGATTGAAAAATAATGATCTAGAAGAAGAGTCAACTTTGCAACCTAAAAGAAGAATAAAAATGCAAGATACAAAAATTGAAAGAGAGCAAAATATAACTGATCCCTGGAATGGCTGGGAGAGATTTGAAAACATTTCAAATGATTTTTTGACATGGTTTAGATAATATTGCTTCACCAAACATGTGTTATGTTTTTCAAGAAAATTATATTGGAATAAATTTATTGAACCCTTGAAGGCCCTGTGTGCAATAAATGTTGACAAAAGAAAGGTCATCATCAATTTTCAGCATAGAATAATATGGATCCTGGACCACAACCACCAGAACTTGCAAACTTAATATAAGTTGAGGAAATGTTAATAGCTCGTGTCAACCCAGTCTTACAAGTGACACATGCAAAAGGAGGCCAAGATATATATAAAAGACATACAATCAATTTTCCATAAGAAGTAAAATAAATTGCTAAGGTTTGACCACATAAAATAAAAGATTTGTCAAAAATTATAGTTCGACAAAGGGATCATTGTGGAAAAAATTACAACTTTACTATCAATATAGAGAATGTATATAAGGACTGAAATATAAAATAGAACATGACATGTTTTATTCATATGTTTAGATTGATTAAAACGCACTCAATGATATTACCCCTGACTCTGATGAAAATATCTTTAACTAGCTGAACTCTATCCATATGCAATTTAATTTTGATGCAAATGAAGTTGTATTTGTAGGTCCACTGATGGAGATGTATGAAATAAATATCATTGATCACACAACTTCAATGGCCTTTAAACCCCCTAATGCACCAAGGGAGATGGAATTAATCCATTCATGGGTAAATAACCCTAATCTAGATCCTAGATCACTGATTAATTGGCTAGGGATTGGAGCATCTCCTATAAATGAGTATGTCACATTATGATGACTTGATATGGATTTTCAACATTATTTCTTGATGGAAGATGTGATTGGATAGAACCACGATTGAAATAAATACATCTTCATGAATTTGTTAAACATCTATTTCGATATAGGGATCACCATTTTGGTTGACATCCATGATTTATATATTACATGATGAACATGATCATGAGACATTGTGCACAAAATTC
This sequence comes from Torreya grandis, assembly GCA_037957365.1. Taxonomy (NCBI): domain Eukaryota; kingdom Viridiplantae; phylum Streptophyta; class Pinopsida; order Cupressales; family Taxaceae; genus Torreya; species Torreya grandis. The sequence continues at coordinate 982,456 of JARHVA010000984.1, read as the reverse complement.
AAGTGCAGTGTCTTTGAATAGAAGCAGTTCTTGTAAATGGAGCTCTAAGGTATATCAGAAGTGTAATCTACAAACCTGAGAGTGGCCTACCAGAACCACCAACATATGTTATGGTCGAGTTTGATAATTACTTTGGAATACTATTTTAAGATGAAACTCCATATGCGGTTCCAATTGCACCAATACAAAGGGGACTTACAACCCAACTACCCTTATGGTTGGCTTGGGCATTAACAATATACAAATAATAAGGTTTGACCCTTTCAAAAGCCATAATTGATACAGGTTAAAGAAAAAGAACATGATCAACATTTGTAGTTATATCCCGTGTAAAGTCGTTGGAAGGACTAAGAATATTACTTTCATTTACATATGACTGCTATGAAAAGCTAAAAAAATGGAAAATAACTTTCCAAATGAAAAACTGAGGAAGAGAGATTGAAACTCTTAGAGGAAACATAATTACATGTAATTATGAAAAAAATCATGTACTTATTCATTATTTGATATTTTATGTGATGTGTATGGTACATTTTGATGAGTACTAAATAACTATTTAGATTGAGAATTTTAAATTATGTAAAATAAAGTTTTGGGTGATTCAATGTACTGCATATTACAGTTTTGTATGATTTAATGTAATATATAAAATATATTTAAAGTTTTATGAAAGCCTTCAAATTATATGTCAAATAAATATGCAAAACACACACTTGTTACTAGCATATCTATTTTAAATAAATCTATTTAAAAGACGTTGAGAGATATGATTCTAGAGATGTCTATTCCACTTATGTCATAAATCCAATATAAGATAGGCGCCTCAAGAATGATATCTCTCGAAATATTTTACATAGATTTATCTAAAATAAATATGCTAGTTATATTATAATAAATAATATCAATATGTATGAAAATATAATATGTATTATAATTATAAGCACATAAATAATAATTATTTTTTATTTTGAAGTAAATAAAATTACAACAAAAAAATTATAATAATATGATAAATACATAATTAAATTATTTTATTTTGAAGTGAATAAATTTACGATAATAAAATTGTAATTCATCAATTATATTATTAAATAATTACAAATAAATAAATAATATTATTTTGAAGTAAATAAAATTATCAATATAATAGATATAATTCATCCATCATATATTTCAGCTTGATAAATACATACTTAAAATCTTTTATTTTGAAATAAATAAAATTAGAATAGCACAATTATATTTCATCCATTATATTATTAAATAATTATGACCCAAAATAAAATAAAAAATAAAATGAATATAAAATTTAATTTGGTTATTTCTATTGGTAAGACAATTGGCGCCAAATATTGGGCTTGCAGATGTCTTTTTCTGCTATTGTTAGTCATTTAGGGAAGAGGAAAAAAATAGTATAAAAATATAATAAGGTGGATTAATCTTTAATCATATTATAAAAATAGAGTAAGGTGGATTAATCTTTAATCTAATGATTAAATGTTGATTAACAATGGAATTAATTATGTGGTTGATTACATAACCACTATTATTAGATATAATTATTTAATGAAATCAATTTATGTTAATAATATTTACGAGTTTTAAAATTTTAAAAAAGTTTTTAAATTAATCACTTTTACGATTTATTGAGTTTGTAATTATTATTTATGTTTAAATTATTAGTATATTTTCCTATTTCAATTGCTTTTCATATTTTCTTAATTTTATAATAAATTTTAATAGTTAGATGTTTTTTTTATACTTTTTAATTTTTAAGGATATATTTATCTCACAAATGTATAAGATATGACATATAAAATTCTAATGTCTTTTTTTTAATATCATTTTATGGTGGGTTTTTACACCTTTGAATTTATTTTTAAGAGTCCAACATAGTTTAAAACATATATTTATGGTATTCTTTTTATAATTTTAATTATTTTTCTTATAGTTCTTTATATATAAATAAGAAAGTTTTCTCCTTATTTCTTTTTTCCATCTTTATTTTTTTTAAAGTTTTATTGGTAACTTTTTAAAATTAAATTGTTGTATGATTAAAGATTAAAAATATATAAAATCCCTACAAATAAATTACATTTCAAATAAATTTAAATTTATTAAAATTAATAAACAAAATAAATAAAAATAATATTTTAACATCACAATAAGTGTTTGGGCACTTAGAGAATGGACAAATAAAATGATATATAAGGTAGGAACTTGTTTTAAAGCCTATTTTAAAAATTGAAGAGTAAAATTTTAAAATTATATCATTTAATTAATTGTATTTACAATCTTCTTTAAAAAAGTATTATATATTATACATTCTATTTATCAAACTTAATTGAGGGTAAAAATTAAATAGTTAACGATTATTATCAATTAAAAATTGTAATACTAAATTAACATTTAAATATGAAAATATCAGTCACAAACTCTTAAATTCATTTTGAGAAGTTTTGTGATATATTGATTGTATCTTTACACTTTTTTGTCACTCACATGCTCGAGTTTTAAGTTTTCTTGACTTTTCATAATTTTATTGTTGTTGTCTTAATTTAAGTTACGCATTATATTTCCAATGGCTAATGCTTTTTTATTCATGTTTCTGCTAGTCTCATATTCAACTATTGACATTAAAATATTGTAAATAAATTGAAATTATAAATAATATTACAAATATGCAAGTCAATAAATATTGATATTTTTTAATAACAGTTTACTTATTATTTTTATTTTCATGTCTTTTTGAAAATCCATGTTATATGATTTATCATGATCAAGAACATAATGTTTTTGTCTACAATATTGAGCAACCATGAAACCTTTAGATATCATAGTCTACTATGATTTTAATAAAGTTTTTGATTTTGAAATGGTTATTCTTCTCCATTTCATTATAGACAAATTTTATAAAAATGTTCATCATTAATAATTATCTCATACATTTCTTAAAATATTGGACACATGTGATCCAGTCATTGAGCGGCTTTTGCACTTTTAGGCAATGTCGTTTTCATGTGGGTCCCATGGAGATAGAGGAAGTATTTAGAGTATTGCATTCTTTTTTCTACCATGTTCTAAGGTTTGTTGGTTGGTTGAGTCGGGATATTTTTGAGAAAAATATTTGTTTTTATGTTGTAAAATTTAATTATTTTAATTAGTAATAATGATGATATGTCATAAATATTATGCCATTTATTAAGGTATAAAACTTTTTACACATTTAAAATAAAGGAGTTGGGTTGAATTTAAGTTTAAAATAAATTAAACAAAATAAATATTTTTTCATATGGAAGATTAAATTTTAAAATATCGATAATTATTTTTACGAATCAAATTTTAGTTTACTCCCCAATTAAACTAAATTAATTATTTAAAAAAAGTTTAACATTTCAAAATAATATATAAAAATATTAAATCTAATTAAAAATTTATTATTAAATAATTAACACTTTTCAAATTAGATTGAATTCATTTTTTTGGGAGGTAACGTCAATCTTAGGGAGAGTGGACACTTAAAAACACCTCCACGCCGATTATTGGTCATTATTTAGTATGTTTTAAATGTACCTATATATTTTTTTATTATTGACCTAAATTTGGTATTACTGGTGTGTTTATCAGTGTTTGATGATCTTTGTCCCTCTTCTTAACTTTTCATCTCTCTCTCTCTTTTTATCCCTTCTCTCATATTTTTGGGTTTGTATTTGAAGCATCTTCGATGCTCTTCGGTCTTATTTAGAGCACCACTGACTTTTTTGGGCCCTTTATTTAGTTTCAGTTAAGTTAAAGTGCACTCGCCCCTTGGTCCCGTCTTTTTACTTTTATCTAGTAGATGTCAATTTTGCATGCCAACAAGGTCCTAATTCAAATTCAAATGTCTATAAATACACAAGCTCTATACTTCGTTTACAACTAGGAGATACACAATTAATTATTAACATTGGATTTCCACTCACAAGCATTCTAAAAAGATAAAGCAATCACTAGAACGTATGCCATTGTCTAAAGCTAGCATTTCTTGTGGAGCACTTTTACCACACAACTCAGGGTTTCTATATTTTTGAAATTATTTCATTTTTTATTTTTTCAAAGAGTTGTCTCCACTATTAGGGATTTGATAATTAAACAGTGTTATAAAACCCTCCCCCCAAAACATGGATGGAAGCTCACAATCTTTTCATTAAGTTCTTAAATGTTGAAGCCATTTAAGGGTAAGGAGAATAAAATATATTTTACAGATTATAAGTATCACAATATAAATAGTGAAACAAGAAAATATGAGGTCAAGATTAGGGAGATGTAGTCATGTACTTATTTTGGAACTTGTTTGTCCCCTATATAAATACCTGCAATGCTCTAGATTTGTCTGGAACATTCTTAATACTTTGTACTTGCAAAAAATGTTCTCAAAACTCTATACATTTATTTATGATCAATACCCAATTTCTCAAAAAAACTTCGTAAGAATAAAATACCTTCTATTACCACTATCTCACTATACAATTATAAATATATTATCTTCCATAACCTTCATAAATAATATTTACATTACAACATATTTAAACTCATACATAATCTCCAATTTTCTCACCAATACTTTCCTTTTCACACTCTTAACTCCTAAACTCATAAAATCAAGAAACCATTAAATTACTAAATAAATGAATCATCCCATCCCATCCCATACCATAGTAACTCATTGGGACAATTAATCACCTAATGCATTAATCAATGACTCAATTAATCCATAAATCGATTACATTAGAAAATTCAAAATCAACATTTCCGAATGCAAAGCCAAAATGACTTTGAACACTAAACATCGTTTACAACGGTTGATCTTACTATTTTTTAATATTTTATAATTGAATAAAATTGGATGAAGAATGGTAGAACAGAAATAAATATTCATCAAAGTTAAATAGATGATAAGGTCATTCTTAGAAATTTGTTGATTAATAGAGATATTTGAGCCATTAAATTAGTGGGATACCATATTAATAATTGGACTTAAATTATTTATTTATCAAATTTTAATATTTAATTTAGTTTTTATATGCATATAGTTTTTTTTTAAAGGTTATTTATATATTGCATTGAATCAATTTAAACAAAGGTTATATAGAGATTAATCTTTGTATTTATATTATAAATTGTTTAAATTTGAATTTGTGTGTAAATCTTTATTTTTGTATTATAAATTGTTTATAATTGAATTTATATGTAAATTTGTAATATAATTTTAGTGTACTAATAAATAATATGTAAAAATTAATAATAATAAATTGAAAAAATCATTAATAAGATTTAGAAATATAGTACTTCTACAATCTATACCATAAAAATAACAAGTAATGCATATATATGTAGTTCAAATTAATACATTTAACTTTATGCATTAAATAAATTGATATTAAATAAATAATCACATTTATATATGATTAAGGACAATATGTATGTGCATGTGTGCACATACATAAAATATCTAGGCTAATATTGGGGTGAAAAGTATAATGTGCAATAATTTTAAAGTTGGTTCCCTTAATGTTTACTTGATTTAAAGTCCAGGGTTTGCATATTGTGTGATGTTAATTGCTATGATTGGAACTTAACCTTATGATGATACTTATGTTGAATGGAAGTGCTATATGATCATTATTAAATTAGAGGAATAAAGTCTCACATAATTTTTCAGATTCTAAACCCATGCTTTTTATTTTCAATATTGTTAGGCAATCTTTCTAAGATCTAATGATGCAACATTACACAGAGAAATAAATTAGTTGTTTGTGATCAGATCAAACGCGTATTAAAATGTTGCCATCCATGTATCTTCAGCCTAGACAATTTTAGTGATTTACTTTGATAGCAATGATTTTAACAGGGCTATGGTGTTATGATGAACGTAAAAAATAAAAAAATGTAAAATAAAATTCATAGAATTGTACGAGCTAGCATAGCATTTATTGTTAGTATAGAACATTTTGAGGAAAAAAAAGCATACACAATGACTTAATTATACATGGATTATTAAAGCGTTTTAGGTACTTAAGGTGTTTTAAAATTATTGTTTTTTTGGCATCATACTTTGTTCAATTTAAATATTTTTATAAAGGCATTGACACGTGGAGATAAAAATCAGTGCCTTCATTGAACCCTATTTATTTGGCAAATAGAAATAGAAATTGAAAATAAAAGTGCAGTGTGACTTTAATGTTTAAGTTCTAGCACAACAAGAGTGAAATGTATAATTATACCCCAAATATTTCGATAATAGACTCCACGAAAGATATTATACGTGTTGTTAGTTACATTATTGTTAATGTATTTTTTTAAATTACATTTGTGCTTCAATGATTTAATGGTTAAGGAAAAAGGGTTTTAATTTAATGTTAAAAATACAAATGCAATTATTGAAGTTGGAGATATGTTGAATCAAGATTAAATGTATAGATACTTAGAAAGGAGTGCATATGCAATTATTGGTGTTATTGATTTTCGTAATTTATTAACATTTAAAATAATATAAAATAAATGTTAAGATTTGAAATTTTTATAGTTTGGACATTTTATCTATTAGTTGTATTAAAGTTAGGAAAATATTCTTCAAACAGATCTCTAAGAATATTCTAAAATTAATATGCTAAACATTAACTAAAAAATATAAATATAAATTGAAAATAAAAGTGCAGTGTGACTTTAATATGTAAGTGTTAGCAAAACTAGAGTGAAACATATAGTTATATTCCAAATATTTTAGTAATAAACTGCACAAAAGATCGTATACATGTTGCTAGTTACATTATTGTTGATGTGTTTTTTTTAAATTATACTTGTACTTTGACGATTTAGTAGTTAAAATAAAAGAGTTTTAATTTAATGTTAAAAATACAAAAAGTAATTGTAGAAGTTGGACATATGTTAAATCAAGGTTATATATATATATATATATATATATATATATATATATATATATATACCTAGAAAGGAGTGCATATATAATTATTGTTATTATTGGTTTTCATAATTTATTAACATGTTTAAAATAATATAAAATAAATATTAAGATTTGATAATTTTACAGTTTGGACATTGTATTTATTTGTTGTATTAAAGTTAGGAGAATATTCGTAAATAAGATCTCTAGGAATATTTTAAAATTAATATGTGAAACATTAACCAAAATTTTGTAATTATTAATGTAATATTATTCCTGGTTATTTAATTGGTTGAAAAAAAAGTAATTGCAAAGTGATTTCTATAATTCCCTACCAATTTAAACATGTGATAGTTGAGGATGATGAAAAGTCTACAACATAATTAGTGATTTGCAAGATGAGTGGGTCTTCATAATCATTTTTTTTTTAGATGATTGAATCTTCTATAGTGAAAAGCGCACATTATCATTTTTAGATGCGAGTGACACAAACTAAACAAAATCATGATGTCTTTTAGTGTTCTACACATTAATATGATTGAAAATATGACGTTAAATATATATTTAGAAAAAAAGGAATTTAGGAAAACTCCAAAAAAGTGAGGCACATCTTCCTTTTTTGACTATATTACTATGCAATTATAACTATATATATCCTTCTATAACCTTCATGGACAATCATTGCATTACACAATGTCCAAATTCATTCAATCAAGAATAAGAACTACTAAGAAACCATTAAGTGACTAATTAAATAAATTAATGAATTATCTTGTAGTGACTCACCCCTACAATTAATTATCCAATGCATGAAAGAATGACTTAATTAATCCATTAATCAATTGGATCCCATTGAATGACTACAATGACCCTCTTGATTTACTTTATACAATTCGATATGAACATCTCAAGCTCAAAAGCAAAGCTATAATGATTCAGAAGAAGATGAAACGTCATTTACAACTATTGATCTTACTATTATTTATCTTTGGGTGGGTGAATCTGTTGCAACAAAATCAGATTGACATGTCATTTTTTGAAATTATGTAAATTTTAGAGAGGAATCTAAATATATAATAAAAAAAGGTAGATTTGATGACTTCTTCATATTGTTTTAGTTTGTTCACTAAACCCCATCTATTTTAGGTCATAACATGGCGCAACTTCTTCTTGAACCCTTTTAACTGTCAATCAATGTAAACAATTGTAAAGAGTGGTATAAATCTGATTTCAAGTGCTTCAAGTTATACTCTTAGTTACAATGAGAATATTAAATGAGCTAGCTCATTTCATTAACACTACTAATCCAAAATTAGGATCACAAAATTAGGTGTCTACAAGGATTTAAAAAAGAGGCTTTGTGTAAAGAAATTGTGTCACTTGTCATGATCTCTTAAAGCTACAAGTTTTGTTTTACCTTTTGGTCTTTGTTTCTCTTATCTCTTTGTGCAATGACAATGTGACATATATCACTTACTTGTGGATTTTGAGTTGTTGGCACTTATTTGGGTAATGAGACATCATTAGGCTCCATGTAATATGATTTTGACATGTGTCTTAATCTCATGAGCTTAGCTCACGTAGGTTAATACTTGTTGATATTCTTGATTCTAATTTTGTAAGGTGCTTCATGCAACAAGCATATGATAAGTGTCATGATCTTTTCATTTCCTTGTGTATTAGCATTTATCTCTTATTGCATATCCTAATTTCTCAATGAAATGAGATTGTAACATGTGTCTGAATGTTGTAAACTTTGTTCATGAATGGGTGTGTTATATTATTCTCAGTTTATTTTCTTAAGGCTCAAGACTTCAATAGGCTTTATGTAGCAATGTGGAGACAAGTGTCACACGTCTGGTTTCTCTCATGTGTTAGTATTTTTTGGTTTATAAACTCAGTTTTGCTCCTTGCAATGAGATTTTAACTCGTGCTAAGATCTCATGAGCTCATCTCACACAAGGATATGTGTGTTTCTTTCTTGAGGTTCATTTTACATTTAGCTCTGTACAAGGAGATGTTCACACATGGAGCAGTCTCGTGGGTTTTCTATGTCGCTTGTTTTCTCTACGGTTTTAATTTGGATAAAAAATTAAGAAAACTTGAGGATTACCTTGTGAAATGATATGTATTAGTGTAACGAGATAACAATACGTGTCATGATCTTGTGAACCACCTCATAAAGGGTTGCAAATTTTGTTATTCCCTTGGTAACGTTTTTCACTTCCCTTTGTGCAATGATAGGCTATCATGTGACCCAAACCTGTGTGTTTTATCTAATGGTGATTTTGTATGCATTTATATTCAACAAACACCAAACTTTATGAAAGATCAAGGGTAACGGATCCAAATGCTAACAAGAGGAAAAAATCTAATTACCTCACGCAATTGAAATGACACTCGACTTACAAGAAAGAATAAGATGAAACCCAATAGTATTTTGATATCCCTGTGTGAATCACAATTGAAGAATTGTTATTATGAAACTGAAACAAAATGGAAGTTGAAGAGCACAGGGATTAGTTCTCCTTTTGCATTTTTGGGAGCATAGATAATAGGAGGGGATAACCAAACTAATAAACTCATACCCAAGAGAAAGCTTGAGATTGTACAAGTTGTAAACAAAAGTTTGCAAAAACATGACGTGTTGGATATGTGAAAGACTACAACATCTGAGGGAGCTTCAAATAAATAAGAGATTGGATTTTAAATGGGTTTTGAACCCTATTGTTGAATCAATAAAACCTCTAAGCGAAATTCAAAATTTGGATTGAGAAATTGACGCTCGAATTTATCTGAAGGATAGAGAACAAGAGTGGATAATTAAACTTAAGAACTCATCACCAAAATAAAACTTGAAACTGAATCAATTATAAACAATGCATTATAAAGGAAGGAAACTACGCGTCTTAAATGTATGAAAGATATAACATTTGAAAGAACCTCTAAGAAGATTAGATTTAAATTGAGTTTTCAAATTTGTCAGGGAAAAAGCGTGACCACGAGATTTTTC
>JARHVA010000984.1:177500-367500 GCA_037957365.1 Torreya grandis | reverse complement strand
TTCTATCTATATAACACCTGCTATGTTCATTTAGTCTATTATCACTCACTTCCACCATCAACTCCTATATATCTATCTCAATCTAGGGTAAAATCTCAAATCCCCTTGACCACCCATATAAATCTTCCCATCTCTCTCTATATATATAGGGTCTATCCCATTCAATCAAATTCACTTTATAGGGTTGGCCACCATATAGAGTTTAATGGGATATATATATATATATATATATATATATATATAGTGGGTGTTCCCCACTCAGTATATATTCTATCCCCTCCCATCCCCTCCCATTTATATCTAAACTTTAAACTAACTCCTCCCCCCCCCCCCCACACACACACATATAGGGTTTACCAAAAAAATGATAGATAGTTAGCCCCCCTCTCCCATCTCTATATAAATTAGATTAGAGTTAGATAGAGTTTAGTTTAGTTTAGATAGAGGTCCAAATAAAATCTATCTTATGCCCCCTCTCTCTATATATGGATTTTCTTTGTGCCCCCTCTATATATATGGGGGGTTAGATCTATATAGGGGGACCCTCTAACTAAACTATAACTATAACTCTATCTATCCTATCCCTATCTAAACATTCACATTAGAATTGGAATAGAGGGGATATGTTAATGTTGGAGAGTCATTAGTGATGTCATGTAGGTGTTTAAGTGAGTGGATTAAGTTTCTTGATAGTCTAAGTGTCAATGACAAAGTGTGTAGTGTGCTTGTTCTAGTATGCTTGAAGTAGGTTTGGTTAAGCTTTAATTTTAGAATGATTAAGGATTTTTAAGGATGATTATGGTGATTTTATGTTGTGAAATATGTCTCATAAGAGGTATTATATTCTTTTAATTCTTTTTTACATTATTGGATTTCATCTGGTAGTTCATAGTTTTCATCTAGACACTTTGGGTCTAGTGGCAGAAAAAATTGAGTAAGTAATTTGTTGACATCACCATTACCACATATGGATGAGTCCAGGGGAGTTGGTCATATGGGTGTGATCAAATTTTTATAAATTTAATATGGTTAAAATTTTAGGTCATGATGTTTATCTTAGCTAAAAATATGCAAATACAAAGTTGGTCTCTCAAATAGAAGTCCACTAAGTTTCTATACTTAGCCAAACAGTCACTGCATGTCATACAAACATGTATGATCCAAAAAGTTTGTGCATTTATTTTAGGTAATTATAAATTAAATAATGGTTAAATTTTTCATGGTGATGTTTTCTTTAGTGACAATAATGTACCCTAAAGATTTGGAGTCTTAAAGTGTTTTCTAGCTCAAGATATAAATCTTCAAAGTTGCACTTGCAAACTGTGGTGTGCCAGAGACCATTAAGTTAAAAGACATTAAAGTCTGAGGTAATCTAGTAAATATATATAATTTTTCACATTAAATCACATATATTTATCTAATTTTACATGTAAAATTCAATATTTTAAAGAATGAATGTGCTAGTGACATGTGCCACACTCACAAAGCTTGGACAAAAGATCAACGGTTCATGGGCATTCATACTATCAAAAGATCAATGGTTAAAGTTAAAGACAATGAGTCAAATGTGTAGATGTAATGTAGGGATTCCAAGTGGCACAATAATTGGATATTTAATATTACATCAATGGTGATCACTGCAAGATAAAGACTTGGTTAATTTACAATTATTGACATTGTGCATTTGGTCAATATTGCAAGAAAGCACAAGATGAGTTCAACAAGTTCGAGGTTTAACATTTGGATAGTGGAGAACTATGAGTTAATGTTTGAGATACTTATGAATAATATAGATGGTGAAATTTTAGAAATATGAGTGAAGAACATGATATTTTTTCTAATTGTCCAAGGTTTAACTGTGACTATTTGGATTTAAATATTTGAATTTAACAAAAGAAAGACTAGTGCTTGGTTTTTGAGCCATAACTTTCAATATATCCAGAATTTGATGTTGTGGTAATTTTTTTTTTTTTTATAATACTTCAAGGTACATATGGAAATATTCATTTTAAGGTATATATTTTTATACATTCAAAGTTATTAATCTCCATAGTGGACTATGTGTTTGTTCATGCTCTGCAAGTAACCCGAGAAGGGTAATAGAGTTGTTCTTGATGGTATTTAGATGTTTCAAGATGAAATAACTATCAGAGAGTGTTGTATAATACATGAGGACAATTTGTGTGGATTATTGAGGTTTGATAAATCATATTTGGTATGATCAAAGGCCTAAAAGGTGATTATGTGTTCATTTAAGGTGGCTATGTGCACAGAATGTTGTTTGAGTGAATTAAGCTTTATCAAAAGGGTGATGTGATGGTTTTTATCACTTAAGGAGGACCTATAGATTGTGTATAATGGGTCCATGTATTTTAAATTATTTTTATGTTCTTAGTTTTCTTAGAGAATTGTCAAAGAGGTGAATGGGTCTTCATAGGACCTAAAAGGTGACTTAGGCCCATTTGAAAAAGGGTTGTGCTTAAAGGTTACCCATGTTAGATGCCTTAAAGGTGAAGGCATGTGTTGTGGCCAACAAGGAAGTTTGTGATCATAATAATCATGAAGACTCTATAAAATTTAAAACCAAATATGATGGTTTCTAGGCTTGTTGAACATACTTAAAAGACCTGAGAGAATATGTGTGTGAGAAAGTTGTGGAGCAAAAGAAAGGGTGTGAGCCCAGTTGATGGATTGTAGAGATAAGTAAGTTGATGATTATATGTAATACTTATAGGTTATATTTTTCATGTTAAAGATAGTGTTTTTATAGGTTTGAAGGTTGAGGATGAGTGAAGGATAGATGATGTTTGTGTGAGCTTGGTGGTTGATTTGAGAGGTAGATCGAAGTCTAGACTATGTAGTGTGTAGAGCTAAAGAGAGCTGATATACATTATATCTCCATCATATTGGTAGTAAATTAGTGATCAAGAGATTTTCATTTCATAGGTGTTGGGAGGTTGCTCAACATCTAGGTCAGAAGGACTTGACCAATAGGTGGTCAGAAGGACTTGATCATATTAAGGGTAGGTGTTCCTTGTGAAATATGTGTTTCATTAAAGCTATTCATAAATAATTGAGCAACAGGTGGTCAGAAGGACTTAATCATCCTAGGGGTAGGTAATCCTTGTAGAAAAAGTGTTTCACTAAATTTTGGTTAGAAGGACTTGACCAGTCTCATGTTTATGATCATCTTATAGGACAAGTAATCCATGTATTTGGGATTGAGAGTGGATTTTATTCCCAACAAGGGTTTCCCATATATATCTTGTGTTATATGTGTGATCTTATATTATCTTCATTGTTCATTACTATAAACATCTTGTATGCTTCATGAATGATCGTATTGAATGCTTAAGTGTTTGAAGGGTTTTAATTAAATTAGATTATTTATCACCATTGATTCACCCCCCCCCCCATCTTTCAGTGATTTTACCTCTAACAATTGGTATCAAAGCAAGTCCTTTGGAAAAGGCTGGATAGCTTAAAAGAGATTTAAGGTACAATATTACTAGCCATCAAATGTAAAGAGGTTTTTCCACTGAGAAAACACTAATGTTTAATAGATCCAATTATGATTTTTGGAGTGTGAATATGAGGACATACATCATGTCCCTAGGGTTTGACACTTGGCAATCTGTTCTAGATGGTTATTCTACACCTACTATTCCTCCATCTAGTGTTGTAGATAAGAATTTGTTTGAGAATGATTCTAAGTAAATGAATGTTATCACTTATGGTATTTTAGAGACTAAATACACCAAGCTAATCCATTACATATCTACCAAGGAAATGTGGGATAAATTGAAGACAATTTATGAAGGAGATTCAAAGGTTAAGTTGGAAAAGTTGCAGACTCACCGAAGATACTTTGAGAATATTAAGATGAAGGAAGAAAATTTTATGGCATCCTTTTTGTAGAGATTTGATGATATTGTGAACATCATTAGAGGTTTTGGAGAGAATATTGAAGAAGCTATTGTAGTTTAAAATATATTAAGGTCTTTCTCTCTCAAGTTTGATTTAAAATTGTTTATTGTAGAAGAAAAACATGATATTATTAAGTTTAAGATGGATGAATTGCATGGCATCCTTATTACCTATGAGATGAGATTAAATGATGATATACCACCAAAAATGGAAGCAACATGAAAGACATAAATGAAGCCAAAGAATAAGTCCCAAGGTAAGAAACTCAAGGAGGATGGCATATCTAATATTGATGAAGATGAACTAATTGCTTTGTTTATGAGAAAATTAAAAATAGGGTCAGGTAAGTATAAGGGTAAACTACCCTTAAAATGCTTCAATTTTAGAGAGGTATTACATTTTGCTAACAAGTTCCCTCATAATCATAAGAATAATGATGATGAATAACATGGTCAAGGCCATGATGATGGTAAGAGATCATTTAGGTCTAATAAAATCAAGAAGCTATTTAGAAGGTTTGATAGTAAGAAGAACTTCAAGGACAATAAGAGTCTCTACACCAGAGAAGATTACAACTCATCAGATGAGAGTAAAGATAGTGACTCAAAGTATGTTCATGAAGATGATGGTCTTGTTGAAGATGAAGACCTCTTCATGGCTAAGGAAGGAAGTTGATCATCTTAAAAGGAGTCTACTTGGAGTGGTTCAGATGATGATAACTATGAGGTGGACTATGAGATTGAATTGATTAATGCTCTTGAAGAAATGAATATTGAGAAGAAGATTAACAAGAAGATGAAGTCTCAAATCAAGGACTATGAAGAGAAATTTAGTGTGTATGAATTAAGAATGGATGAAGACACCAAGGAGCATGAAGATATAGTCAATCATCTCAGTTGTCAATTGGAAATCCTGTCTGCAAGCCTAAAATCTAAAGAAGATGAATGTTTAAAGTATGTAATTGAAAATGGGTCATTAAAATCTAAGTTAGAGAAGAAATATAGTAAGATGCAGTCATTTATGAGATTTAAAAAGAGACCAAGTGATCTAGACAATATTCTAAGTGGTCAAAAGCATACAAGTGATAGAACTAGTCTTTGATACAAAGAAGAACTAAAAATACAACTCAAAACAAGATGAAGACTAATGTAAATCAGACCTTGAAGGTCAAAAATTATTCAAGGAATGAAAATCCTAGCAGAGTGAAGACAAATCAAATTAGACAACCAAATTCCATGAGGTATGCAAGTTTCAATGGTTATTATTACACATGTAATCAGTTTGGACATAGAGCTAGAGAATTCAAGAGACCTGTTAGAAATGAGTTTACATGGAACTATGATGGGGGTCATTATTAAAAAGGTGTGAACAAATTTAAGTAATTAAACTATCTTGATGAGTCTTCTTAAAAAGGAGTAGTTTGTTTCAATTGTTAAAATAATGAGCATATTGTAAGAGTTTGTTCTAATCATAAAAGGTAGGATAATCTTCTTGAAATTGGTATATTGTGCATAAACTATCAATATAGATGTCACATTGATATATTCTACAAGCAAAGGCCTACAAGATAGAATAGGTTTAATCATGCTCCTAACATGCAAGAAAGAAAGCAAGTTAACTCATGGAAACCAAAGGTGATAAGTATGAGTCATGATAAGTTTTTAGGTCAAATAATGTATTTATTATGGTGGAGAATGCTACAAAATTTGGAGAGATCCAAGATCTCTCATTGTCTACTCATGTTGTGAATGAAGAGACCAAGCTCAAGGAAAAGACCAATGTTTTGTTTGAGGCTAGTTCTAAGGTGTGTTTGGATGCTAATGAGAAACCTACTATGTGTGCCCTAGTTTCAAGCTTGGTTCTTGTGTTTTCAAGGTCTAAATGTGATGTTTTGTAATGTAAATAGGATACTTTAGTGATCAAGGTATGTCAAGATTCCATAGTTTCTCCAAATGTTATATATCCTATCATAGAATAGAAAGTGAGTGATATAGAAAAGGAGAAAGTTATCAAATTTCAAACTAAGGAGAACAAGATCAATAAGTATTATATCTATAAAAGGATTCCAATGGTTATTGAGGAGATGTGGGCCACTCCTGGATTCACTTTGTTTTAAGAGCATTATGCTATATAGGAGGTCTCTATCTATACTTCTTAAGAGACTCCTTTTAGTGAATAAGCAAGTATTGTTGTGGTGTTCTTTAAAAGGTCATAGAAGGCAAGAGATGAGTGTTTCCATTTGAATTTGGTTTGTCAAAATGGGAAAAGTGCTTTGATGAGGTCAAAGTGATGTCATAAGGTGTTTTTGTTGTATATGTAGTATCTATAGGATCAAAATAGATGTTTTTAGGTGGCATAATGAGATTGATGGAATGTCAGTAAGAGTTTGGTGATCACAAAGTTTTGTGCACTTTTTTGTGATGTGTTTTAGGTGGCTTTATGTCTTTATGATCATGTTTGTACCTTTTGGAGGTTTATGTGTACTCTTGGGTTTATCTTTCTTATTACAGATCAAAGCCATGGTATAGGAATTAAAGGTTCCCAAAGGTGTGAAAGATAAAATATTGGTCCATAAGTGTGTGATGTTTGTCTCCAGATGTACAAGAATTTTTAGAGGTGGTTGTTGACCAAAAGGAGGTTTGTTGAGCCTGTTTTATTTTGAGATTTTAGATTTATGGGTTATGCTAGAAACGTGGTTTTACTTATGAGTTGAGGTATAAGGATTATTAATAGGTTAAATGGGCTAAATGGGTTGTTAAATCAAGATTAAAAAATATTTTAAGGCTTGTTTTTTTCAAATTATTTATTTTTTAATCAAAATGGAAGCCTAATCGACTAGTAGATTTGTGAAGGAAGTATATCACAAAGGAGGATCTAGGTGATTAAAATTTGTGTGATTAAGGGGGAATATGAGAGTGATCCAAATATTAAATTTTTGGTCTTGAAAATATGTCTACTAAATTTTATGAGCTTTCTATGTTTCAGGTAGGGATACAAGGAGTCTAGATAGGCATAGTATGAAGATTTGATGTTTTTACTCAGTTTATCAAAAATTCCAAGGCATGAGTGTTTAAAGGTGATTTATTAGGTCAGTTTAGAACATGTTTCCTATTTGGTGAGTGGCATAAAGTTCTATTGGTGGTCCTTAAGGTGGTTTGAGAGAGAAGGATAATAAGCATGTGTGTTGTTTATTCACGATGTGTAAAGATATGAAGATCCTAAAGAGGTGAAATGGCTCAAAGATATTAGGGGGGTACCTATCAGATGTTTTATTTGTGAGTTCCATAATATTTTAATGATTTTTTGAGTTCTTTCTTCATTGGTTATAGTGCTTGGTTGAAAAAATTGTTGGCATGTAGTAAGAGGAAGTTGTCAATACAAGAAGAGGTAGGATCAAGGTAAGGGAGTGTTTATATCATCTTTATAAGGTGTTATTCTAATATTTGTGGTATTTTTAGGTCCTCAAGATTATTTTGTGCCCAGTTTGTCATTGTGTCAAAGGTGGACAAGGTTCCTATTATGGGATTGCTTGAAGAAAGAGAAGGAAGGTGAGATGTATGATGGGTATTGACATCAATGAAAAATGGGGATATTGTTGGAGAGTTTATAGTGATTTCATGGATGTTTATATGTGAGTGGATGAAGTGTCTTGATAGTCTAAGTGTCAATTACAAAGTGTGTAGTGTGTTTGTTCTAGTATGCTTGAAGTAGGCTTGGTTGATCTTCAATTTTGGCATGATTAAGGGTGTTTAGGGATGAGTATGGTGATTTTAGGTTATGTAAAAGTTCCCATAAGAGGTATTATATAATTTTAATGCTTATTTGTTTGAGTGGATTTCATCTCGTAGTTCACAGTTTTCATCTAGACATTTTGGGTCTAGTAGTAAAAAAATTTGAGTAGGCAATTTGTTAATATCACCATTTCCATGTATAGATGAGTCAAGGGGATTTGATCATATGGGTGTGATCACACTAGTCCTAATCTTATATGGTTCAAATTTTAAGTCATAATATTGAGCATATATCAAGATATGTGGGTGCAAAGTTGGTCTCTCAAACAGAAGTACACTAAGTTTCTATACTTAGCTAGACCATCATTACACATCATGCAGACATGTATGATCTAGAAATTTTGTGAATTTATTTTAGGTAATTATAAATTCAATAGTGGGTAAATGTTTTCATGGTGATTGTTTTTATAGTCCCAAGAAGGTACCCTCAATATTTGGAGTCCTGAAGTATTTTTTAGCTTGAGATATAAATCTTCAATGTTGTACTTGTAGACTGTGATGGGCTAAAAACTATCAAGTTAAAATGCATTAAAGTCTGAGGTCATCTA
This sequence comes from Torreya grandis, assembly GCA_037957365.1. Taxonomy (NCBI): domain Eukaryota; kingdom Viridiplantae; phylum Streptophyta; class Pinopsida; order Cupressales; family Taxaceae; genus Torreya; species Torreya grandis. The sequence goes on along the minus strand of JARHVA010000984.1, from coordinate 359,234 downwards.
GTCAATATATCTAATGGTGAATGTTAAATCATATATATTTATCTAAAAGTGTGTGTAAAATTCAATAAGTCTATTAATGAACATGCTAGTGACATGTGTCACACTCACAAAGCTTGGACAAAAGATCAATATTTTGTGGGTGTTCATACAATCAGAAGATCAACAATGTAATATAAAGTCAATAAGTCAAATGTACAAAAGCCATGTATGGATACCAAGTGTAAAAATCATAGGATCTCAAATCTTAGATCAATTATGAGTGATAAAATATAATGACCTAGTTAGTTCATAGAGATCGATGGTGCATATTTAGTCAATATTACAAGAAAGCATGAGATGAGGTCAACATGTTTGAGGTTTAACATTTGGATAGTGGAGAAGTATGAGTTAAAGTTCAAGATACTTTAGAAGAATATCAATGATGTGAATTGAGTGAGTTGAGTGAAGAGCATGAGATGTGTTCTAATTGACTGAGGTTTATTTGTGATCGTTTGGATTTAAATATTTGAATTTAATGAATGAAAGACTAGTGCTTGATTTTTGAGCCATGACTTTTGATCTATGTAGAATTTGATGTTGCAGTGAAATTCAAAGTTGTATAGGACTTTAAGGTGCATTTATAAATATTCATCTTAAGGTCTAAATATTTGTACAATAAATTTTTTTGATCTCCAAAGTTTATTATATGTTCATTCATGCTCTACAAGTAACCCAAGAAGGGTAATAGAGTTGTTCTTGATGGTATTTCAATGTTTTGAGATGAGATAACTATTAGATAGTGTTATATACTCTATGAGTACCATCTATGTGGATTATGAAGGTTTGATCAATCATATTTAGTATGATCAAAGGCTTAGAAGGTGACTGTGTGTTTATTCATGTTGGCTATGTGCACAAAATGTTGTTTGAGCAAATTGAGCTTTAGTAGAACAGTGATGTGATGGTTGTTATCACTTAAGTAAGACATATATATTGTGTGGCATGGGTATATGTATTTTAAATTGTTCTTATGTTCTTAGTTTTCTCAAATAAGTGTTAAAGAGGTGAATGGGTCTTCATAGGACCTAAACGGTGACTTAGGCCTATTTGAAAAAGGGTTGTGCTTAAAGGTGACCCATTTTAAATTCCTTAAAGGTGAATGAATGTGTTGTGGATAAAAATGAAGGTTATGATCATAATAATCATTAATATTCTATAAAATTTTAAACCAAATGTGATGGTTTCTAGGCTTGTTGAATAAACTTGAGAGACTTGAGAGAAGATGTGTGTGTGAGATTTTTGGAGCAAAAGAAAGGGTGCGTACCTAGTAGATGGATTATAGAGAAGAACAAGTTGATGATTGTGTGTATGACCTAAAATTTATATTTATGATGTCAAAGATAGTTATCTTTCATGTGTAAAGACTGAAGATGAGCAAAGGATAGATGATGTTTGTATGAGCTTAATGGTTAATTTGAGAGGTAGATCAAAATGTGGATTGTATAGTGTGCAAAGTTGAAGAGATGTATCCCCATCAGATTGGTAGGTAATCAGTGATCAAGAGATGTTCATTTCATAGGTGTTGGGAGGGTACTCAACATCTAGGTTAGAAGGACTTAACCAATATGTGGTTAGAAAGACTTGATCATCTTAGGGGTAGATTCTCCTTGTGAAATATGTGTTTCACTAAATCCAATCAGAAGGATTTGAATAATGGGTGGTCAAAAGGACTTGATCATCCTAGGGGTAGGTGCTCCTTATGGAATAGGTGTTTCACTAAATTTTGGTCAGAAAGACTTGACTAGTCTCATGTTTGTGATCATTTTATAGGATAAGTAGTCCATGTGTTTACAAGATTAAGAGTGGGTTTTATTCCCCAAGAGGGCTTCTCACATAGATATTGTGTTGTGTATGTGATCTTTCACTATCTTAATTTTTCATTACTATAAGCATCTTGTATGCTTCATGAATGGTTGTATTGAATGCTTAAGTGTTTGAAGGGTTTGGAAATTAAATTAAATTATGTATCACCACTGATTCACTCCCCCTTAATGATGGTACCTCTAATAGGTAAAGGAAAACCTAAAGGCCCTTATGTATGTTTGTGACCCACCCTATGAATGACCATAAAACAAAAACAAGCATGATTGACACTAATTGACTAGATAGAACAACCTACTAATTGATAAGAGGAATGGCATTTATGCATTGGGGTCAAAGGATACCACCCCCTTATATAGATGGGGATGGGTATGGGGAAAAATAAAATTTATATATCCTATTCCAAATTCAAAGACAAAGCCAAATAAACTATATCTCTATCTCTAATGGGGATGGGATGAATCACCATTCATAGTTACGATCACTCCCTATACTTGTATTATGTTATATGACACAAACCATGCCTAACCTCTATAAATATGGGGCTAGATAGATAGATAGATAAGGGGAGATATGATTTCTTTATTGGAGTTGGAGAGATATAGATATAGATTCTTCTACTCCAATTGATTGATGTTGCACTCAACCACCCCTTTATTTTATAGGCAATACTACTTGACTCATCGGGTAACTAGAAACTATCTCATCTTGATATTGGCCATATAGATATATAGGGTCCCTAATCAAATATCCATTAATATGGGAGAGCCCCCTATATATCTATATAATGGGCTTTACCATTGAAAAGGATTTTATATCTATGACAACCCTATATATAGATAGCAAAAATTGAAGTGAATATAGTTTGAGATATTCATGCACCCTTATATCTATCTAAGCCACTAGGAGAGGAGAGCACTCAACCTTATCAAATGGGATAGATTTATATGATGTATATATATTTCCAACTGGGCTCAAATTGAGTGAAAGGGATAGGTTAAGGCCCCCTATCTTATATAGTCCTCTATGTACCCTTATCTATATATGGGTCAAGATGGGGATAACATTTCTAAATTATGTACCCTCTCTATATATATGATATGGAGTTGAGGGTTGATTGGTCCGAAGGGCCCATATAGATTTATATTTGTGTGCCATCAAGATAGAGATAGCATTTATGTGTAAGAGTATATAGGTCTAAAGGGCATTAATCAATTCTATAATGGTCTGAAGGACATTGATCAATTCTCATTTATGTTACTACCTCAATCATTTATGCATGGTACAAGTCATTCATGTGATTGGAAGAACCTAGTTAGACTGGGGCATTAGTGTGACCCATTTACCTATATATACATATATATGACCCCCTCACTATTTAGATGTCTAGGGTATTAGTGAACTACTTGTCTGCTATTCTATTCTATTTTATACATAATATGACTAATGTTATTCATGATACGTATAAAATAGAATAGAATAATATAAAGTGCTCGATATATATATATATATATATATATATATATAAAGAAATATCTAAGCTTAAGAAGCTGAGCCAACTATGTCTAGGGATTAATTATGGATTATATACATGATACAATCAGATAATAGTTCATGATACAACCAAGATAGATAAGATAAGATAAGATAAAATTCACTAAGCTCAAGAGTCCCATATAGATATCAGGGGAGATACTCAAGATAAGAATCTATAATATTTACTACACTCAAGATATATAGAATCCTAAAGGGCATAGTCTAGATAGGGGGCATAGTTATACCCTCTCCATCTTATTGGGATGTTGTCACTACCTAAGATTTCTAAAATTTATTTGTTAATCGAAATGAGATCAGTCATCAATCATACAAAACTTATGAGTAAATCAACTTACAACTTTTATAAGTTGATCTAACTTCAATAGATCAAAGAACTCAAATCTAGTGACCTTACTGAGAAATACTACTTCTTATTTTATACAGAATACAAGGGATATATAGAATCCTAGGTATATGGAATACTAGGTGAGGTAAGGTAAGGTAAGGTATAATACTAGGATTAGGGCTAGTGTTAGGGATGAACTCTCCCAAATTCAATGCCTTTAATAGGGAACTCTTATTTTTCTCTATCCCATATGGAATATGCATATCTCTATTAATATCAATACAAATAATCTACTCCACCCATTTGATCATCCCATAACTATAATCAAGCATCTCCTTCAATACTAGTATTCAAGGGCATTTCTTTACCCCATATTCTCCATTCAGGCATCCCCAAAATGTATTCTAGAGAGTTAGGTGATGTCAATCCTTAGAAAGGGCCCTACCCATATAAACCTACCGATCAGAGGCCCCCTATCTAGAATCTTTGAAGGCATGCATTTGTGTAATAAACTCTCCATATAGGGGAGGGGTGGCATATCTAATATATAGTGCCACCCTCTCTCTTTCTCTCTCTCTCTCTCTATACACACACACACACACACACACACACACACACACACACACACAGACACACACACACACACACACACACACACACACACACACACACACACACACACACACACACACACACACACACACACACACACACACACAAGTTTTCACCCCCTCTCTATCAAAATGGGATCTATTCTATCACCCCATATATATAGGGGCCTATCAGTTTTTGTACCTACCATATATATATATATATATATATATATATATATATATATATATATATATATATATATATATATATATATATATATATATACATACACACACACACACACACACACACTAGTTTTACCCCCCTCTCTATCAAAATGGGATCTATTCTATCACCCCCATATATATATAGGGGCCTATCAGTTTTTATACCTACCATCCCATCCATATGAAGGTTGAGAGCATATAAATATGAATATCCACATAGAGATAATGCGGGATTAAATATTGGTAGATGATCCTTAAACTCATGTTACATATATAATCAATCTCAAATCATTTATCTGATAGGATTGGGATTAGGATTGATTCTATATCAAATCAATGAAATGAACTCCCCTATGTATATAAATATAGATTGACTCACTCTCATATAGATATAGAGGGGGCTATTCCCCACTCCCCACTCTATATATGTTATGTTGATACTTATATATTCTCTAGGGGGGCACTCCCCCTATATACAACCAATTTGATAGATAGAAGATCTATGGATGGATAGATAGATAGATTTGGGATATCTAGATAGATCTATAGAGTGGATGGATAAAGAGATAGATAAGAAGATGGATGAATAGAATCTATCTATTAACCCCTATCATACTAGTTATATACAGGGGAGTCTATTCACCCAGTAGATTGTCAACCCATCACCTCATATAGTATTTTATATGATCAAGATTTTATCCTATTTTCTATGCTCAAGATAATATTTGCTATGATCAATATAATAATCACTACACTCAAGATAAGGCAAGATAATATATATAGGGGGTGGGGGGCGAATCACCCATAATATAGAGATAGAGATAGAAATAGAGTTTCATTGGCATTGGCATTATCACAATCTATATTCACTATGAGATAGAGATAGAGATAGATATAGAGGGGGTCTCATGGTATCTATTCACTATGATAGATAGAGATAGAGTTAAAGTGGGGGATAATATATAGATAAAGATAGTTTTTTCTATTCTCTATTGGGCATTGGCACCCCATAGAGAGATTTAGATTATATTAGATTATATTGATATATGGTCACATAACATAGAGATGGATGATGGTTGATGTGTGATGGATGTGTTGCTGGACTATACTCTATCTGGTTTTTTTGGCAACCCCATCCCCATATAGACAGAGATAAATTTTATTGGATTGGCATTGGCCCCCATATATAGATTGAGATCTATCTATATGTGAAAGGACCCTTTATATATATATATATATATATATATATGTATATATATGGGTTGGTAGGGTCGACCAACTGATAGGATATAGATATCCCTGTGGAGTGGACCAACCATCTAGTATAGATCTCTATGGGAAATAGTTCTATCATTCATATCAATCAATAGTTCATATGGGAAAGAAGTTTAGTGATTTCCTACTTTATGTAATGGAATCAGAACACCCCTATATGTATCTTGAGTTTGTAATTAATATAGGGCTATAGTATGTTAATTTGTATCAATATATATAGATAGGGCATCAAGACACCCACGCTATATATGGGATTATTAGTGTTAGACTGAGGCATCAACCCATTCCATTTCCATAGACTCTATATATATAAATAGTGACCCCCTATATACATATGGGGAATTCATGAGCCTATATATCTATTCTAGCCCCAGATATATAAACTCTCTATATCATTAGATTAGGTCATCATTAATCAAGGTGAGTGGCCCCATAATATATAGTTTCATTATCATAATTTATATTATATTTAGTATAGTTTAGTTTATATAGAGGGGGGAGGTCCCCCTATATAGATTTAACCCCCACATATAGAGAGATGGGGGCCAAAAGAACTAGAATCTATATAGAGAGGGGGGCCCTCCCCCCTCCCCCCCTCTATAAACTAAACTCTATCAAAATCCATATATATAAAGAGGGGGATATATATATATATATATATATATATATATATATATATATCCCATATAGATAGGGCTTGGTCCCCTCTAACTCTAATATATATATATATATATATATATATATATATATATATATATATATATATATATATATATAGAAAGGTGAGAGGGGAGACACCCCTAACCATATAAAGTTGATTTATTTTAAATATAGAGGGGCTCTTTATATATATAGAGACAGAGGGGAAAGCACACCCCATATATATCCATATATAATTTAATTCCCCCCATGAAATATAAGTTGAGTTGAGTTTAATGGGGATTGGGTCATGAATGGTTCCTATCTCCCTATCTCAAGATAGATTCTTTGACCCTTCTCTATTTGTTATTCAAGATGAATAATAGTAATGAGTAACGACCATCATATAGATAGAGGGAGGATTGTATTCTTGAGTAGGATTGATTCTTATATAAATGGCCACCTAGACTTGGTTGAGTCTTGATTGAGTACCATACATATTCTCCATTTATTATATTATCTGACCAAGTCAAATCAAATAGTTTGATTATGAAAAGAGTACCTACCGATTATCCATCCAATCCCCCCTCTAATAAATGACCATCTAACTATGGATAGGTAGGTGCATCATGATAACTCTAAGGTAGTGAGATTGTACTCCCCTCTCTATCTATAGGGAGAGATGGGTCCCCTCTCTCGATATTAGGATTACCACCAAGATTTTACTAACATGATCAATCATTATGCATATTTGATGGGTCTCATATAGATAGAGATTAGGTCTATAGGTAATTATCTCTATCATTATAGGTAATTATTAGGTAGGTGTCTATCTGTCATAATCATAGTGTGGTGAACCCTCTTTATATAACTATTCAATGTCTAGTTTCAATTCTAGTTTTGATAGATAGATGGGGTATAGTGATTAGGTCTAATGTCTAGTTCTAGTTTAGATATATAGATGGGCCCATTTATGTAGATATGGGTTTCTATTCTCTACTAGATCAGATCACCCTATAGAACTCATTAGATCAAACATTATATGGATGCCCTAACATTGAGGTTAATCCATTTATACTCTAATATAATGCAAATGGGCACCTAATATAATGCAAAATATTGGTAATCAAGAGCCAATTTTATAGATATATAAAGGCTACATCATATATAGATAAGGGCCCTCCCCCTCTAGAGAGATATAGTGGGGAGCCCCTTATCTCTATCTACCATAGTGAGTAACTCTAGACTGTACCCCCATGGCCTATATGAACTATGTATATGGGGATAATATAGATTAAATTTATATAAATCCCCCCTATATATAGGGAGGGAAAAAGTATATAGATAGTGATAGAATCTATATTCTATATGGGGGATTGAGTTTATATATTAAATATCTCTATGGGGTGGAGGGGGCATAATATAGATTCACTATGATAGATAGAGATGGAGGGGGTGGCAAGATAGAGATAGAGACAGAGTTTATATTCTATATGGGGCATTTAAATATTAGAGTTTATATATAGGTGTATTCAATATGCTCACACGCATGGTTTATATTTTTTTGGCACAATTTATATTTTATTAGTACCCCATAGAAATATTTAAATATAGATTCCTCTCTCTCTCTCTCTCTCTATATATATATATATATATATATGGGAGATTAGGTATATATAGGGAAATCCGGTCCCAACTATATCTAGGGCCCCTACCCCATAGAAAGTCTATATATATAGAGATGGAGATTTGGTCTACATATGGAGTTGAGTTTAAATATAAAGTGGATCTCCATATTTATAAAGAGGCCACCCATAATTGTATATAGTTTTTTTTGGAAACACCTATATATATGGGAAATGTTATATATATATATATATATATATATATATATATATATGGGAGTTAGTTTCATATATATATAGAGGGGGATCTATCTTCCTACCCCATTTAGATAGATAGGTGACTAACATGGGGGCTAGGGCCATATATAGAGGGGCATGGGAGCTATGGTGACTATTCGATAATTTATTTCCATTTATCAACTTAGTCCCCTATAGACTCAAATATCCTATTGAAGGGAAGGGGTAACCCCTCTAGATATAGGTAGATATAGAGAGTCTATGATATCATCTGATTATCTAGTGGGCCTATATATATAGGCCCACTAGATAATTAGATATATAGTGGGTTGGGGTTCTCAGCCATCTAGAATAACCAACCAAATAAATAAGTGTTCTATAGAGGATTAGGTGACCCTATATATCTATATGGTACCTTGCATAAAGATATCATCTAATTATCTAGTGGGCCTATCTATATCTATAGGAGAGGTAGATATATAGATGGGCCTAGAGAAATACTCTATATAGAATGAGTAAGATAGAAATTAGTCAGGGATTCCTAGATAGATATATAGGGTCTCTAATAATAGACTTCTTGGTTGACTAAATATATATCTATTTAGGGTCCCAATCCCTAAATATGTTTATGGGGCCCTATATACATATATATCCAATCCCCACCCACCCCTATCTATATAGCTTCCACTATAGAGATGTGGCCTAATGACAACTATATATAGATAGGGCCCAAACCCTATATATATATATATATATATATATATATATATATATATATATATATATATATATATATATATAATACCACCAATAAATATGAATCCCTATAGATGGAAATGAGACCCCTATATATATGGCCTAAAACTAGAGAATATCTATATCGAGTTGGGTTGGTTTGGGTATATATCCCTATGAATTAAGATCCATGTTTTCTCATTTTGGAGAAATTTACCCTTTTTGCCTTAGGGTTGCTCAAAACCTTCCATGGTTCTTATTTTAACCTTTTCCTTCATGGGATCCTTTTTAAATTTTTTGTCTAAATCCTAACCTCCTTTTGCTTCTCCCTCGATGTATCAGTCTAGCACTTCTTCAGCCTAAAGAAGCTCTCATTTCCCTCTAATGTAGCATCTATTTTACACATGGTAGCTTGACACTCATTTAAGGATGGTTCATTTTAGTCAAAACCTTTAAATATTATCATTAGCTAGTGGATGGATTAATGGGGCCCATCAAACCATTTATTAGTGAACACAATTCCAACTTGTGGTTCCCCCACACTCAATTTTGAAAATAAATTATTGACTTCCCCTAAGAGTAGAATATACTTTACATGTGGTTCCCCCACACTCAACCTTACCAAATAAGTGACCATTTTCATTAGAGAAGCACCAGCTTGACACACAACATCCATGTGCTTATCTATGAGTGGTTTTGGTTTGTCAAAATTTGGAGTTGCATCATTATCTAGTCAAAAAAAGAAAGGGTTCCACCATCTAATTATAATAGGAAGGAGATGAGCCTTTCCACATTTTATGATGACACTTTTTTAAAGGCCACAACTTTCTTTTTAGATAAAGGAGTTATACCATTAACCAAGGCAAGTGGATCCTCATCCCTAGTGGCATAACTGAAACATATCTAGAGATATGCATGTGGCATCACTATGTCCTTCATAAGAATCATGGCCTTAACAAAATAAAGTGGTCACACAATATCCAAGATCTAGAGGCTAAACTACAATCATCAGCCTGAGTCCCTCTTTCAATTGTAATGCTATCATTATGGGTGTGAGTGTCAATATTTCTAGGTGTCATTCTCATGAGAGGCCATCTCGCCTATATATTTTAGGCTTCCCATAGGAGGTTTTTAAACTTGAATAAATAGTTTTAAGCATCAACAAATTTTATTTTCTAGCATGCCCAGTGGGACCTGAACCCATAATTACCTGATCTACTAGTTTGATCGACTAAGAACCCAAGTTTATGAGCCAAAGGCTTATAACAAGGTCATAAACAACATAGAATTTGAGCCTACTAACACTATCTCTAGGAGATCCAACTCACCAAAGGACCATAGGGTCTAGTGTTTCTCAATGATAATAAATGGCTATTCAAAGCCCACTAAGGAACTCTATATTGTGGGATAGTGGCAGCCCACTTATCCCTCTAACACCCCTAGCTAAGTGGGAACTTATCCATATAAATGCCTTAAAGGTGATCCCTAAGTTCTTAGGAGAGGATATCAAGACTGTAATATAACATGTCTAAAATTTTACAAACATGTACACTATATACTACGTCAATGCAGATAACATAGTGTTAAGGCTAGTAGTGGCATCTTTCAAAGGATGAGCTTTTGATTGGTATCGATATTTGCCAGCCAACTCCATAGGAACCTGGGATGACCTTGGAAATAAGTTATTTGAGTGATTTAATGAGAAAGTGGATTGGTCATCCCTCCTACAACAACTAATAACCATCAATAAGGGCCCACAAGAAGCCATTGATGATTTCAACACTAGGTTCAAAAAGACTTAGCAAAGGATTCTAATAATGGTTTGATCACCCACAAGTATGGCTATTATTTTCTACCTCAATAACTTCAACTTAGATATTGTAGTTATGATCCAATTGCTTGGAGGTTAGACATTTCTAAATGCTTATGATCTGATAGTGAGGGCTAAAAAAATTGATAGATGCAAGAAAGCTACCTTTGCATCTATCAATGTCAATGATCTCAGAGATATCAATGTTTCCACAAGTTAAAACCCTAAGTACCTTAGGAATCCCACATTTTATGTATGTATATCCACCCACTCAAGTAAGCACATCCACTCAATCCTCCCTAGCCATGGAGATGAATGATATGAACAATATCTTGTAAAACTTTGCCAATGAGACAATTAATCTTAAAAGGAAGTAGGCTATGACTCTGAATCCCCCTTTTGATAACTACCAAAAAAGGAGAGAACCATACCAAAAAAACTAGTACTAGGAGAGACAAAGGCCAAACCATTAATCTTTGAATCATCAAGTGCTAAATCACTAGACATAGCCCACAAACTAAATGGTTATAATACCCAAACCCTTGCATATAGTATCACCTAATTTGAATAGAGAGATAGTTTATTACTAAAAAACTTTGTAGATGACTCTAATTTATGGTAATTTCCTTACAATGTCACTCATAGACTCCAAAATTATCTAAGGGAAAACCTATAGTAGAAGGTTATTAGACACTAATGATAAGGGAATGCCCCTGATTTGGCCTACACATACCACTCTTCAAGGATTGAGAATGTAGTCTTGATGGTGCAAATGTAGGGGATGTCCCTAGAATAAAAAGAATAAATATCCCTAGATCATATACTATTATCATAGTTTGAAGGTGAAGATGTAGTCTATATGAGTGAAGTTCTCATGTATAGATCCCTACAGGTTTAATCAGATTACTACACTCACTTAAAGAAAAGATTTGTTGAAAGCCCTAAATTTGTCATAATTCCCAAAGTAACCTTTGAGAAAATATCAACACCTTAGTTCTCATGTCCAACATATCTAAATTGGATCGAGGTAGTGTAGAACAAAGTAAAATATCCTGAGGTCTCATCTTAAGGGTCATATAATGTGGTGGAATAGCTTAAGAGGGTTCCATCCAACATCTCCGTCTAGGATGTCTTATCGATCCCTAAGTAGAAGTCTCTACTAAAAGAAACCTTAGATAAGAAATAAAATCCCATGCAAGGAAAGCCAAATTTAGAACCTACAAGGATAAAGGGGAAGGAAGCTAACATGAGCACACAACCCTAGATGCCCTTTTCATTCATCAATACTAAAGAAGGGGTAATCAAAATAAAGCCTACCCCATTATATTTGACACTGATTGTGGAGAATAAATTATTTCACAACTCCATGATTGATTAGGGTGAAATCATGATGATGATGCCTAAACAACTAACAAATGCACTATAAGTGAAGTATGGGCCATTGAATAAAGGAGTGATGTAGCTAGACAAAAAGAAGGTTAAAACCTTGGGTATCATTAGGGATCTTCCCCTCATATTATATTCTTATCTTAGCATTACTATACCATAAGACATTATACTGATATAAATCCCACCTATCTTTGAGATATGTTTGTTAAGAGACTTCACTATCAAAATAGGTGGTACTTATCATTGGACTGGTCCCATCTAATCTTGAGGACCAAGTATGATTCAAAGTTAAAAGTGTTTTCTAAACTAATTCACCTGGAACACATAGTGGATAAAGTTATGATGAACTTAGAAGAAACACACACCCCCTTCTCAATAATAGAGATGCACTATGTGGAGATGCTCAAAGGAGAAAAGGTTATGGATACCAGAAGTCTAGAGGAAGAATCCCTTATAAATGAGTTCATTTAAAATTACCCATTTACAAAATTTGATTCCACTAGCCTTGGAACCTACATCATCTATGATGAATGCTAGGCCATTCCCAAGGTCATAAAAAAGAAAGGAGATCAAAGCTAAGGGCTTGAAGTTGAGTTCATATTCTAGACTCTACATTTTGATGGTGCAAAATTCAAGACTAGCTCTAGAGTCAACATCCAACTAACGTCTCCTTCCAAAAAAAAGACACTTAAAGCCTTCTAATTTTATTTTGCCTATATAAATAATAAGTCCAAATATGAAGTGCTAGTCCATGTCCTCAGCCTTCTCTAATGAATGGGCATGAAATAGCTAAAGGTATTCAATGATTTCAAATTAGTAGTAAGGTATGTAAGGGGAGTAAAATATAAAAATAACATGTGCATGAGATCTTATTGCCACTATATATGGGATCTAATCAAAGCCTTCAAATCCTTCACCATTCAGATCATCCCAAGGGCTAAAAATACAAATGCTAACAAAATGTTAATGGTTGATTCCCAATTTGACCATGTGATAGACTTATTCACCAATGATCAAGTAATGTGAATAATCATCATGCCCACTATCTTGAATAATGACCAAAACTAGTAGTTGTTTGAAAATGATGATTAAATTGTCATGTTCCCCCAACATGGCATGAAAATTTGCATAACAACTATAACCAAAAATTAAAGAGGCTTACAGGGACCAAATCATGTAGTTAAACACCAAAAAGTTGTTGAAGGGCCTCATTACCCTAGAAAATATTTTTGACTCTAATAATGGAAGGAATGACAAGTGAAATTTTGTCATAGATAAGGGTGATTACTATGATCTTGATGTTTGAGGTGGGAGGAAGCTAAAGTTTGGAAAAGAAGTCCATCATAAAGATAAAGAGTGGTTGGTTTCTTTCTGAAACAAATATAAAGGAATCACCACATGGACTTATGATAACTTGAAGGGATATGATCATGAGGTTATTCAACAAACCAAAAACATGGTAGAAGGGGCCAAACCAATTTGATAGAAATAAAGGCCAATAAACCCAAAGATCGAATCCCTGATGGCCCAAGATCTCAGGAAACTAATTGACTCTAATATTATATACCCTATTAAGCATTTGACTTAGGTGCCTAATCTAGTTCTTATGTGAAAGAAGAGTGGATAGATCTAGTTGTGCATGGATTTTTGGGATTTTAATAAGGCATCCTTGAAAGACCATTACCCCCTTCCCTCTATGGAGAAGATATTCTAGACAATAGCAAGTGCATAGATGTTTTCTCTACTAGATGGATTTTTTGGGTATAATCAGGTGTGGGTGAATAAATAAGACCAACACAAGACCAAATTCATCACAAAGTGGGGAACCTTCACATATGTGAAGATTTATTTTGGCCTCTCTAATGCTAGGGTGACATTCTAATAGGTAATGGACATAATTTTCAAAGGTCTAATCAATAAGATCATCCTCATCTATCTAGATGACCTCATTATTTTTTTATGGAAAAGTAGGATCACTTCAACCATTTAGAGGTCTTTTAAAGGTGAAAATAATTCAAGGTGTCTTTTAACCCCCAAAAATGTGTCTTTAGAGTCTCACAAGGCAATCTTCTTAGATATGTAGTGTCCAAATAAGGGATCTCCATCGATCTAGAGAGAATAAAGGCCATCAAATACTTATCCTTATCGATAAACAAGAAGAGAGTGCAAACTTTCCTTGAAAATATTAATTTTATCAGTAGGTTTATATCTAACTTTGTAGGATTAGTGAGACTAAACACCTTGATGCTAAAGAAGAACTAGGCCTTCAAGTGACACCCAAAGGAAGAGTAATATTTAATGAAATTATGGACGTAATATCCACCACACTTTTATTAGTTAACCTTGACTTTTCCAAATATTTCATTATGTGTTTTTATGGGAGTGAGCATAGCTCAGTAGTTGTGTTAACTCAAAAGGAAGAAGAAGGAAGAAATGAGCACTCAATTACATTTTACTCAAGAATATTACATGGGTATGAAGTCAAATACAATTTCATAGAGAGACAAGCTTTCACCATAGTCAAAGGCCTCAAGAAGTTTAGGCACCTTATGACAGGAAACAAAGTAATGGTGTACATGGCCCACTCTAGCATCTGTGAATACATAATGGAAGGAAAAATCACCAAAAAAGGCTAATTGGATCACCAAGATCCTAGAGTATGACATCAAAGTCAGTTTGACTAAGGTGATTAGAGGGAGGGGAATTTTTGAGTACCTACCCCAATGTGTAGATGTCCCACTAGAGAAATAAGGCACGTAGAAATCAATCCTCCTGAACTAATTCAAAGTTGATGGATCTTGGGTGGTTAATCGGACCCACTTCATACAAATTAGTTATTATCCTAATGATCTCCCCACATATAAAAGGCATTTTTATAGGTTTTAGGGGTCTAGCTATATGTTAATCTAAGGAGTCTTATTCAAAAGGAACTTTGATGGAGATATAATTTGATGTGTTAAAAGACACCAAGCTGGGAAAATCCTCCAAGATATGTACTTCACTCCCCCAGGTGGCCACTTTTTAATAAAAACCACCTAATAAAGATCATATGTGTGAGGTATTACTAGCTGATCATGTTCATAGACTACCACCAAGCAGTCAAAAAATGCCAAAAATATTAGTTCTTCATGGGGAAAAGAAAGAATTTGGCCATTCCTCTGAACCTAATCATTACCAATGAACCATTCACACAATGGGGTTTAGATTTCATCAGGATGATCAATCCCATTAAAAGTGTTAGTAATAAGTGGATATTGATGGCCACCAACTAATTCACCTAGTGGATCAAAGTAGTCTTGTTGAGAGAGGAAACTAAGAATATGATTCTTGACTTATTAGAATAACTCATAGCAAGATTCAACCTACCCAAGACAACCATCTCTGACAACATGAAAGCCTTCCTTAGGTCTAAGATTTTTGAGCTTACATTCTAGAATGGTATCTTCTTAAAGGCCTCATCCAATTACTACCTACAAGGGAATGGGTTGGTAGAGTTGAAAAACAAGAGTCTAATAAGGCTAATCAAAAGGATGGGCACTGACTAGAAAAAGGAGTGGCACATGCATGTGAGAGTGGCTCTATGGATATATTACATCACTCCAAAGTAGATCTTAAAAACCTCCCCATATGAACTTGTATATGAAAAATAGGTGTTCATGTTGATGTCATCAAAAATCCCTACCTTACAACATCTAAAAGCTATTGAAATTATAAAAAATGAAGTGATGAAAGTTAGACTTATAAATCTACTTAGCCTCTAAGAAGCAAGAGAACAAGAAAGCAATATAAAAATCACCTGGTAACAAGTGGTCAAGAGGTGGTTTGATAATAAGGCATTAGACCCTAGATTCAAACCTAGGGATTTAGTCTTCAAGTATGATCAAAGGGCTAAAAATCTAGGCCAGCATGTGAAGTTTGACTCTCTATGGAGGGGACCATTTTACATCATCAGTGATAGGTAGGGAAATGCTTTTGAATTAGAAGATGAAGATGGAAAGGATTAGAGATCTTGATTAACGAGATTGATTTGAATCATTTCAACTAATTACTCCCTTTCCCTTGTACATATTTAGTTAGTTTCCCTTTCTATTTATGTGTTTCCTTTCCTTTGTTTCCATTTCCATCATTATTTTATTTGAATAAGTGTCATTGTCTAGTTTCCACATTTCCTCACCTAGCTTTCCTAAATATTTAAAATAAAACCTTCTCTAAAAGACAATTATCTACTCACCTCATCTATCATTAATGTTAAATGCTCCATTTTATGTGATTCCCCATAAAGATCATCATAAATATATTGAGAATGGATCTTTGAGTGTGTGTGCCACCCTTATCATTTATAGGGGCACCCATTTTCAAAAAAATTATAATGAGATTGCATAGTAGTATTGATGTATAAATACCCTCACCTTATCTAAACCAAACACTTAGACACATTTAAGTTTTTGAAGAGTATTGTGCAATTGAATAGAGCATAAAAGAATAGAGAGAGTTGAGCCTAGAACTAAGAAATTTGTGAGAAAATTTTCTAACCCAGTATCTTGTTCATAATATAGATTGATTTATGAGAAGAATACATAAGATGGAGCCTTCCACATCTTTTGGGGGAGAGAAGTATCCCACAAGACAAAGAACCCATAACTTGAGTAGTTGGGGAGACCTTCCCCCCAAATATGTGGTGAGTAAATCCTATGCTTCTGCTCCCACTTAGTAAAAAGAGAAAGTTTCAAACGTCAAGAAGGTGGCCAAAGGGGACTATAGAACCAAGAATTGGTCATTTATTTCATAGATGATATCTTCAATCCTAAGTTGGACAAGAATCCCAAAATTTTGAGAGAGGTTACTCACGCCCAAATGTTGGAAAGGGTTCATAGGAATGAGTATCACTTGTTCAACTACAAAATGTGGGACTGCACACTTGCCTAGTTCATGGTGCCTTATGTCTATCCATACCCAAAAATAATTTCCCTCTATGTAGAGAGGTGTGATCCCAACACTATCATAATTACTAGTATCACCCACTTAAGGGTGAAAATTAATATGGATGATATCAAGGAAATGTTATGACTCCCAAGTGACCCCAAGGTTGATATTTGTATCATAGAAATACTTGAATATGTCTAGGACTCTTGAGTCCATGAGAAGGTACACTTCCTCAACTTTATGCTCAAGAGTGACATCATGAATATACCTCCTCTACCTATCCCCTTGGTGAGCTTCCCCATATAGTACTTGAAAAACACCTTGTCTATGTTATCCTTCATCTTTGGGATGGACTCTAATGCCAACATCAATGAATTTTAGTTGGGGGTGCTCTTTCTCTTGACCATGGTATAAAATTTGGAGGTGTATAAGATGGATTTTATAGAGTCCATCACCACCATGAAGAATGATCTGGAATTTTTTTGATGTTTGGTACCTTTTAGTAATCATCCTTCCTCTTGAATCTCATTTTGTACTAGCACTCCCTATTCTTCTATATTTATTTCAACCTCAATTCTTCCAATACAAATATTTTGCCAAATGTGGTGACTCTAGTTACCATTTGGTCCCATGTCCTATCAATCACATCAAACTACTATGGCTTCTCAAAGCTCTTCATATCTCCAATTCTCATCAACCTCAACATAGAGGCCATTACATTCATAATGATGGATGTGTAGTGGTCATGGCTCACTAGGAGTAGGATCTCGATCGACTAGTTCTTGGGAACCCATTTTTTGTTCATTTGAGTGCATGGGTTCTAAATAGAACCATTCAATCTCCCATTCCTAATAATGGATAGTAATCTAACCCTAGAATTAGCTCACCAAATTAATACAATAATTTTCATCTATGGAGCAAAAAAGAAGAAGAAAGGCCTATATGATGTCTATTTCATAAGAGGGGGCATCATAGTGGTAAAGAGGTAGCAGGGATGCTTACTCACAACCAAGTTGGTGGAGCTCAGCCTTGAACTAATTGATAATATATGGAACTATGATCCAAGTTGATACATAGCATCCTTGAAGACCATTAGTACTCCCAAGCATTAAACTTGATCATACCTAGAGTAGAGGAGGTCACCCACAAAATACATCCTCTAGAATTATGTAGATCTATCTCAGTTCTTGTTGGATGGCCTCAAATTGTGGGAATCATTCTATAGCATGGTCTAGGCATATGGCCCATTTAAAAAATTATCAAAGGGGCTAAAGAAGTAGCTTACCCATAGGGATTGGAGTGAAGATAAAATTACTACTTATATAAAATATAGGTATGAGATTAGCAATTCATACTTGAATTTTGATGATGAAGAAGGAGATGAGACCTTTGAGAGTCTCTATGATGAGCATCACCCAAAGGAAATCCTAGAAGAGTCTCTATGATGAGCATCACCCAAAGGAAATCCTAGAAGAAACAACATTCTCTCCTAAGATAAAGATAGGAGGAAAAGAAGAAGAGGAAGAAGAAAATACCCCTAGGCAAGAAGTAGGGGATGTACCATAGTAGAAGGATGCTAAAGTCTTAGAGTTTCTAAATCCTTCAACTTATCCACCTCCCATGTACCCATATCCCATAGCCCCACAATAGCAACAATCCCCGTTTGGGCACCTTATGATAGGTTCATCATAGTACAAGAAACCCAAGGCACCAAAATCAAGCCCTCTACTAAAGCTCATGTAGAAGAAGGTACACTTCATATGGTCCCTTCTTTCCACTTCTACCTCTCTCATTGCCTCCACATCTATATCCATCATCTTTCCTTAGGTTACAACACTCTCTATTACCCAAACAATTACTTCCTAGCCCCACTCTCCTCTTCATCCACTCAAACCACCATTGAGATCTCTCTACTTTCTCCTATGGTCCCAATCTCTTCCCTCATGCATTTCCTAACCCTTTCACCTTCATCATTTGCCTCATTCTCCATTATAGGGCAATCTCCATTCACCCCACCCTGTGATCTCTCACATTTCTCTCCTTCCACCCTCACCCTTCATTCACTTACCTCTATTGGTATATGTTCCACTACTTCATATCAATAAGTGACCATTCCATTTGCACTACTATAGGGAATCCCCTTTGTAGGGAAGAACATTCAAGCACCGGAGTATTACAATCATCATATGGACTTGGAAAGGAGGGCTTGTGAGGCCTAAATGGAGAATAAAAGGGGAAAATAGGCCAAGTCCCCTACTCAAACTCACATGCAATCATTTTATGACCCTATACATCAATCCCTCATGATTTCTCATTTTAACCCTTGAGTAGTCAAGCCCTAAGAGCATATGAAACTAAGAGACTATGCCATACAAGGTATCAGCCTATCTAAACCCATTGATAGGGTCAAGTTGATGGAGGAAACATAAAAGTTTGTAACCATAGACTATCAAAGTGACTTGATAACTAGAGAAGACCAAGCTAGAACTCACCAAAGTGAAGGCTATAGTTGACCATCTCAATGCTAATGTTAAGACCAAATATGTGGAACTCAATAAAGTGATGTCTAACCTTTAGATCTATATCTTTAGTGAGAGATTATAGGTAGAAGCCAATTTATGAGTGGCCATTAAGACCAAGCTATAGGGAAGAGATACTGAACTGGTGTAGACCCATCAAAATCTCTTATATTTTAATTGGGATTTTTAATAATTACAACAATAGGGATAACAAGAATCCTTAGTCAAGGACTAGGAAATTGAGAAGCTAAATAATGACCTTGTCACTCACTCATGGACCATGTAAATCCTCCCCATGATCTAGAGTTTTATAAAATATTATTGGGAAAGGATCAATGGTGTGATCACAAACCTAAAATCGGCCCTCACCTTCACCATATATTCATAGAATATGAGTTCTTAAGTAAGCACAAACATTGACCATGTCATCTCCTTCATGTCTCCTAAGGTCTTAGATTTAGAACTCCTAATCCAAAAGATTTATAATACTTTGAATGAAACATTTCAAGTAGTAGGGGTGGTTGACCAAAGGTAGGTGATGGTAAAGGTAAATGAATTCCTAGGTTACAACAAGGCAACCAACAAATGCAAGGCATTCCTTAATGCCTTAGAATAGGTAACCCAAGATATGTGGGGGAACATTGAATAATTAGTCCAACTGGGACCCCCCTCATTCTTAGTAGACAATAAGATCCTCTTAGAGGACAAAATTAAAGTGTTGATGTAATAGAGGTAGAATGAATAGACCATATTCATGGTTCTTAATCAATCACTCGGTGTCTCTGAAGTGAAGAATATATTACAACCACTCACCCAACTAGAGTTCTAAATGTTGGACATTGTTTAAGGCTTGGGGAGTATCTCCTTTAAGGAGATTATTTATCTATATAGAGCCTTTGAGGCTTTTGATAAGATGACCCAACCTAAGGTGGAAGAGTGGGTGCCTTTACAGACAACTCTTCAAAAGTTATAGGTTTACAAGAACTTCTTTTGAAATTTTACTTTGACTGGTTTGAATTCTAGAGTTTTGGGTTCTATCTACAAGAGAATGCCCCTATGATTTGCCAAGAACTATTGATCAAGATCCACATTTTCTCATTTTGGATTAGTGGGCCTTTTTTACCTCAGGCTTGATAAGTGCCTTTCATGGTTCTTCCTTTGACCTTTTCTTCCCTAGGATCCTTTTTGCAAATTTTCTAAGTGTCAACCTCCTTCTACTTCTTCCCCCCACATGTCAATCTAGTGCTTCTTTAGACTGAATAAGCTCTCATTTCCCTCTGATATAGCATCTACCTTACACATGGTGGCCTAACACTCATCTGAGGCTAGTTCACTTTGGTCAAACCTTTAGATAGTGCCATTGGATAGTAGATGAATTAATGGGGCCCATAAAACCATTTATTAGTGAACGTAGTTCCAACATGTGGTACCCCTATGCTCAATTTTACAAATAAATGTCTGAATTCCCTTAGGATGAACATTTTATTTACAAGTGGTGCCCCTATACTTAGCCTTGCCAAAGAAGTGTGCATTTTCCTCAAAGAAGATCAAGCTCAACATGCATCATCCCCACACTTATCCATGAGTCATTTTGGTCTATTAGACTTTGAAGTTGCATCATTGGCCAATCAAAAAAAGAAAGGGATCCACCATCTAGTTATAACAAAGAGGAGATGAGCCTTTCCATGTAACATGATGGTGATTTTTCAAAGGATAAGGGTTTTTTTTCAAGTAAAAGAGTTGCATCATTGACCAATGTAAGTGGATATCCATCCCTAGTGTCATAGCTAAAAAACTATATAGATATACATGTGGCATCATTATGACCCTCTTAAGCATTGTGGCCTTAACCAGACAAAGTGGTTACACAATATCCAAGATCTAGAGGCTAAACTACACTCATTATCCTGAGTCGCTCTTTTAGTTGTAATAAAATCATCATGGGCATGAGCACTTTAATTTATAGGTTTCATTCTCATGAGAAGCTATCTCACCTATGTATTCTAGGCTCCCCCTTTTTGGAGGGGGTTGGTTATCATTTTTACTAGAATTTGATACTTTTATAAACAACCATTTGTAATAGAATAGAAGTAATAGCAGTTAACATTTTTTCATTCTTCAACCTTAATAGGTGCCCCTCGTGGGAGTGAATGGATGTTTTGTATGTGCCTTTAATGGCCTTCTACATTCTGTTCTCCACCTAACAATGAAGATGATGTGGTATTTTATGTCAATTTGGGTGGAAATTTATCTCTTCTTGTCATTTCTTTTCTCTTCTTCTATAGATTTGATCTTTTCTTACTTTATAGATCTTAATTCATGTTTCATTCTCTTTTATGGTCTATAGTGCTCAAGGATTCAATCTAATTTATGCAATAATAGGTTAATGATTTAAATATCTTGACGTATCACCTTAGTTAGTGTTATTTCAATATTATCTGCATTCCATTCCTTCTCCCTTTTCACCCCAAACTTAGAATGAAGATCCAACTTCTAAAATTTTAGAGGTTGTTTAATAGACCACAATTTGGTCTCACACTTGTAAAACTTCTCATAGGAGGATGTTAAATTTTAATCAATATTTTTAGGCATTAATAATCCACAATCCTCTATATATAGATATGGTACCATAAAAAAATCTCCATACTAACTAAAAAATATAAATCCATAGACCCAACTAGACACCAGATAGATAGGGATAGACACTCTACCAGATCAAACTCTATCACTCCTAGATTGGAGACATGAAGATAAGATCTATATTTGACCAACCATAGATAGTATTAGATACATAAGAAGATATATGAATAGGTGAGGTTATGGATAGAGAGATATGTCTATATCTATCAACTCTAGACCATGGTCTTATATCATCTATATGGGATTGAAGTCTTTAGTGAGTGTATTCAAGATTGAGTGCTTGTATTTAGTAGATCAAGTGCCCCATATCTATATAGGGTAGCCTATATATATAACTAGGAGTGTTATCCTTACCTTGCTCCCTACCCCCTACCCTCTATCCCTTACCCCCTACCTTCTACCCCTTCCTATATAGAGAATGAAAATGAGAATGGTAATGAGATCTAGAATGAGAACTGAGTGCCATATCTATATAGGGGGTTGAGTGTATCTAGTATTCAGAGAGCCCCCATAGTCTAGATTTGAGTTTTGAGTTTAGATATTAGATAGAGGACCCCTCTCAACAATATAAAGTTGAGTTAACCCTCTCTCTCTCTCTCTCTCTCTCTCTCTCTATATATATATATATATATATATTAAATTTTAGAGTTTATATAGAAGGGGGAAGGCCACCCCCAATTGCATATAATTTTTTTTGGTAATCATATAAATTTAAGTTAAGTTATGGGAGTTTAGATATAAAGTGGAGGGGAGGGGAAACCCATATATAGAGAGGGGAAGCCATATATCTAGATAGGAATGTTCAAGAATATGATTCAATATCCCAAAGCCCAGGGGCCCATATATAGCAAGAGGGGGCAGAAACTGGGCATCAATGGCCCCAATCTATCTCATATAGAGAAAGGGGTGGGTGGACCCCATTTAGTATATGCCCTAGCTTGGTGGGGCTAAATTATGCTATGATTTAATGGCCCCTTGGCTTGGTGGGGCTAGACTGACCCACATCACATCAATGGCTACCCCACCCCTAGGTTGATAAGATATATAAGTGGTTCCAATTGCATATAGGTTTTTGGAAACTACCTATAATTTTTTTGGCAACCCTATAGATGGCCAATATATATATATACATACATACATATATATATGTATGTGTGTGTGTATATATATATACATACATATATATATATGTATATGTATATATATATACATACATATATATATATGTATGTATATATATACATATATATATACACATACATATATATATGTATGTATGTATATATATAGGCCATCTATAGGGTTGCCAAAAAATTATATATATATGGGACCATCTATCTATATATGGGAGTTTAGATTTTATATAGAGGGCCACCCACAATATATAGAGACCATTAAACTTTGTATGGTGGCCAACCCCCAACCATATAAAGTTAA
This sequence comes from Torreya grandis, assembly GCA_037957365.1. NCBI lineage: Eukaryota > Viridiplantae > Streptophyta > Pinopsida > Cupressales > Taxaceae > Torreya > Torreya grandis. The sequence goes on along the minus strand of JARHVA010000984.1, from coordinate 335,442 downwards.
TTGAAGTTAATTTAATGGTATATAATTTATATAGAGAGGGGGGTGGGGGAGGGGCATGTTCTATATTCATTATGATAGATAGAGAGAGGGGGTGGCATAGTCTAGATTCACTATGATAGATAGAGATAGAGAGGGTGACACAATCTAGATTCACTATGTCTATGGGGAATATACAGGTATAAATAGAGTTTATATTCTATTCTATTATATTCTATATGGGGAGTCTATATTCAATTTAGATATGGGGTGGGGGGTACAGTCTATATTTTTTGGTACCATATTGATAGATTATAGATTTAGATTATAAATTGAGATTATATAAGTTATTGATAGGGTCGAGGGATTTCCCCTCCAACATAGAACCCTATATATCTATGCCGATAAAGACTTGGGATCTCCCATCTATATATATATATATATATGGGCCTTGAAATATATATCTGGTTAAAAACCTTGGGCCCACCCCATATATAGATAGGTGATCTACTAGAGAGACCTATATATTTATCTAGCCTCATATATAGATAGGTCTGAGGGCCAACTGATCTGGCCCTCTACATTTTATATTGAATATCTAAAATTCAAGGTCCCACTTGAGGACCACCATATCTATATATAGGAGTGATAATATACTATTTTTTGGGATTGGGCCCACCATATATAGAGAGGGTTCCCCTGCTAAGAGCCCTATATTATCTATATATGGGGTTAGGGGACCTATATAGCTATTTAGGGACCATACCATATATTAGATAGGGGATAGGGATTAGGTATAGGCTACTGGCCATATCTAGATAGATTAGGGTATGGCATTGGGAGTGGAGTTAGGGATGGGACCCATCTATCTATCTATATATCTATAGTGGGATTTAGGTATGGGCATAAAGACTTTTACTTTGGAATGAGGAATTTAATTTAGGCCCCATCTATATAGGGCAATTTTCATATATAGATAGAGGGGGCCTAGATAGATCTAGTGGGGACTCATATTTGAATCCATATATATAAGGACTTGGGGATGGGCCAAATAGATATATAGGGAATATGGACCCATATATCTATATAAGGAGTTAGGTATGCCCCTGATGACTTGGGTATGGGCCCCATCTATTTATAGGGAGTTGGGAATGGGCTAGATAGATTCTAGATGATAGCCATATATATATATATATATATATATGTATGTATATGTATATGTATATGTATATGTATATGTATATGTGGAGATGGGTTGAGGGCCAATATATAGAGAGAGTGGTCTCTAACATCTAGCACATATAGAATAATATCCCCACTCTATATACTGACTGGGATAGAGATTTTCATTATGAGATCCCCCTATATATCTTATCTATCCATGGTCTATATTTTAATTAGCAAATTATAGAGATAGATATAGAGTCTATAGTCTATATGGGGAGTTTATATTTAATTTTTATATGGGGTGGAAGGGGCCTAGATAGATATATAGGCTATATGGGGGAGATAACCCCCCCATAGAGAGTTCAATCCCCCTCTCTATGCCCCTCTTTGTCCCCCTCTTTGTCCCCCTCTCTATCCCCCTCTCTACTATATGGGGTAGAGAGGGGGGGAGAGAGGGGGGAGATAGGGTGACAGGGAATTTTAGTTGAGTTATTTTTTGTGCCCTGTGCCCACCCTTGCCCCCCTCTATACATATAGGATAGTTGATAGTTGGGCCCCAAACATTTATAGTTCTCTCAGTGAGGGATGTTCTCCTCTATATAATTTATATGGTATGGGCCCATTTTAGTTGATAGGACAATGCTCACTCCCACCTCACTCTATTCAAAGAGGGGGTCTATTCTCTATAGATATAGAGGGTAGACTCTAGATAGTTGACCCAACTATGTCTAGGGTCTAACTAGGATTGATTATTGACTCCATATATAGTTGTAACTACCCCATATTGAGTCTCATATCAAGAGATATTCTCTTTTATCTAGATGCCAAATAGACATATAGGTTTTGGAATCCACCTCCTTCCCCTTCTATATATATAGAGGGATGAAATCCAATCTTCCTAGTTAGTCAGGTCAACTTCCAAATAGATACAGTGGCTTACATGGATAGGATTCCATCTTCTCTCATTGAGGGACCCAGAAGGAAGACTCCCTTAGTTAGGAAATAGAGATTAGATAGTAGTTCCTCATCTCCTATTCATAGTATAATATAATATAAGATAAGATAAGATAAGATAAGATAAGAGCCTATAATATTCACTATACTCAAGATAAGAGTCTATCATATTTGTTATGCTCAAGATAAGATCATATTCTCTATGCTCAAGATAAGAGTCTATCATATTTAGTACACTCAATATAAGAGTCTATCATATTAACTATGCTCAAGATAAGATCATATTCTCTATTTTAAAAATAAGACTATCATATTCGCTATGCTCAAGATAATGTCATATTTACTATATTTAAGATAATAGTCTATCATATTCACTATGCTCAAGATAAGATCATATTCATTGTGCTTAAGATATTTTTTCCTATGCTCAAGATAATATTGGATATGCTCAAGATAATATATATAGTGAAGGGGAGGGGAGTGGAACCCCCATGGTCTATATGGCACCCCCACCCCATAGCTTCCCTAGATGGATATGTAAACTAACATAGAACCAAACATTGAACACTCACTATTGAGCCCTATATTCTATATGGTAATATCACCACTAAGAACACTATCCCTATCTAGATATTTATGTCAATCAATTCATAAAATAGAGAGGGGGCATATAGATATAATCTCTATGGTAAGGGGCCCACCAACCCTATCTAGTTATTAGTGTTGATTGATCCATCAAATCTAGAAGGGATTGCCTATAGATCTACATAAATGTTGTATCTATATAGAGGGCCCACCCCATATATATAATTCATTGGTGCCCCATATTTATATAGACTTCATTGCTATTAATGTATAGTCCAAGATATAGATAGATAGATGGGTATCGAGAGAGTGGATCTAGATTATGTATATGATATGATTGCCCTCTAAAGTGAGTTTATGAAGTATAGATAGGGATCAATCCCCAAAAATATATTAAAATTATATTGGATTGATCCCATCACCCAATGGTGGAATATATATGGATGTGATAGGGTACCTCTCTTTATAAGCCATTTGGTCATTCTATGTGTGTAGTCATTCCAATTCGATTGCCCATATATATATATATATATATATATATATATATATATATATATGGGATTATATAGAATTCTAGTGGTGGAATGGATAGTTATTTGGTAGTCATATAGATAGGGCTTCTTTATATTACTTATTACCTATCTATTTGACTACTATTCTTGTGTATCTTATATAGAGAACTAGTTATCCCATATATATATAGTGCAGAGTTATCCTGCCCTACATATATAGATGGTGAGTGTTATCCTTGCCTATAGATTTAAATATGAGTGCCATATAGATATAGGTCTTCATATCACATATATAATCAAGTGATTAGAGTGTATTATCATTTCCTTTCCTTACCTTACCTATCCTATTCTTGGAGAGGATGACTAGGGATGACTGAGAAGATTGAACCAAGCTAATAGATATATTATAGGCTTCTCTCCCATTCTTCCCCAACCATTCTAGGGTTTCCAATAGGTTATAATAAGGCTTCCAATGGCTATTAAGGATGATGATATGGGATTAGTTTTTCTTGCATTAGACCCCTTAGATAAATAGGGCTAGTAGCTGACACTCTAGTTAGTAGTCAGTGGGTGACTAGTCTATATCATATCGATTAGGAAATGATGGATCACTTTTGAGGGTGACACTTTTTTTAGAAAAGTGATGAATTTATCTCCATTTATGGGGATTTATCTCATAAGTGGAATTGGTATCATCTCTTAACAAATATCCTAACGTTAATATTCAATCAGAACATCAAGCCTTCCCACTCCCATCTCACTATTTTAGTGAATTTGAGTTTATATTTTGGAAAGAGAAGAAGAGGAAACTAAATATGGGTATGGTTGAAAAACCTATTTGGATTTTGTGTATGTTAAATCATAATATTATGAATAAATATTATTTGTCTTGGGAGGATGACTTGCAAATAAGAAAACACTAAATTAAATGGTTGGTTAGATAGATAGTTGAGTAGTTTGCCTAGTGTTAGCTAGATCTTGAAAGCAAGAGCTTCCTCAAGGGTTGTCAATCCACATGTTTTAAAAATCAAGTTTATAAAATATAATAGAAATTAATTGCATCAATAATCAAAAGGTACTAAAATTAAACCCAAGAAATGCTTGCTAAAGAAATAGACTATAAATAACTAATATAGCAATAGGAAAATAAATAATAGTGCTAAATGGTTCGGGTCTATTTCAAAAAATTAGGAAAGGGTATATAAATAAGTAGGTACATATAAAATTGGATTTGGATGAGGGTATGTAGGTGGAAATAACTTGTTATTATTTCCTATCATAGTGACCATCGATAGTTGATGTGACCATTGGTGGTCAGGGTGACTGTTAATAGTTGAGACAACCATCAATGGTTATTGTGTGTAGATCAAGGTTGGTAAATGGATGATTGATGGGATCACAAGGTTGGATTATATGAGATGAGTTGGTTTTGGGGATGAGTGTGAAATCAAATAAGGTAATTTAATGCTGAAATCAAATACTTATCTTAGAGAAGGTTGATTGGATGGATGCTTGATGTGGTTGACTTATTAGTGGAATTTGACACCATTTTGATAGAGTAATGGTACTTGGAACTTTCATAGAGATATGGTGGTAAGTTGGTTCTATAAGATGATGGTTGGATCATTATATTACTGATGATGATTGACCTATAAAATAAAAAACTCTAGATGCACAAGCTCTTGATAATAATTATAGATGGGTTTCCCCTCTTTGCTCCTCTTCTTACAAGAAAGGTAAGAGAGTTACAACAAGACATTAATTAGGCATTATAATTATAAATCACTTATTTAATGGCTCACATGTGGATTAAGACAATTCATTTTTAGAAAATTAAGGTGGGGTGGCTTGTATGTTTATGGTTAATGAGGTGCACCCTGACCATTAGTGGTCAGGGTCATCATCAGTGATCATCCTGACCTTTGGTAGTTGAGGGTGAAGGGTCAAAATGGGTAAAAGGTTGGTTAACTTAGTTTGGTATAATTTACTATGGTTATATTTGGCTAGGGGTCAAAGGGTTAGATTGGTCCTAAAGGGGTCCTAAGGTAGTCCAAGGGAATTTTAGCATTCAAAATCATGGTGTGCAGATTTTTGGTGTCTACATTTTGCCCCTTTTTATTATGAAGCTTTAAATTAACAAGCTACAAAACAAAAAAATGTATTTTTGGTCAAAGGTTTGGTGACCCCAAGTATGGGAGGAGGTGTTCTCCCTCAAATCAGGACTCAATTGGGTAAAATATAATCAAGTGTAAGTTTGATAAGGTGGGTGAAGGTGATGATGAAGGTGGACATCATGAAGGTGGGTGATAGGTTGGGCATTGAAGCATAAATAATCACATAAAGTGTGATAAAAGGTGTGATAGCTAAGAACATGCATTAACTAGGTTACCATAGTTGGTAAAAATAAAGGTCAGTATTAGAAGGACAAGTGGAAATTGGACCACATGATCGTATTTAGGTGTGGTGGCTAGAAACACTCATAAGTCTCTTAAGTGGTGTCTATGTTTTTTTGGGTATCCAAGGCAGGAAGTGCTCTTGGTGAAAACATAAATGTGTCAATTTTCATAGGTATCTAAGGTAATAAGTTCTCTCAAAAAGAGACAAGTGGGTCAAGTAAGTTCTAGGTGGTGCAATTTAAAAAAATTCAACATGGAAATTATTGTCTGTATAGTTAAAAGGACTAGGCAAAAGATGACACAAAATGCACATTAGTTGGGATGAAATAGACCAATGACAAGATGACAAGGTGGTTAGGGTGGGTGGAGAAGTTGGTCACCATGGGTGGGTTTGATTTGGTTCTACTAAAAAAAGGGTTCTACTTATAGGTGATTATAAAAATGTGAGCCTCCTAACCATCGATGGTCAAGGTGCTGAAGGGTGATCATCAATGATCACCCTAGCCATCGATTGTCAAGGTGGAAACCCTAAAATTCCATGGGGTAAAAGTGAAATTTTAATCACTTTTAACTCATTATAAATTTTGACATTATTGATGTTGGATGCATATTGGGTGAGATATTATTTATGGTGATGGTTGAGGAGGACCTATTAAGTTAGCATGATTGAGAGGACCTAAGGGATTAGTTAGGATGTAAGGAGAACATGGGTGCAAATGAGGATGAGAAGGCCTATGGCTGACCCCATGGTGGTGGTCATAGAATGAGGTAGAGGATGCCCTTAATTTTATATGCTAGCTTGATTTAGAAATTTTACAAGGGGTTTGAAGGTAGGTTAGTTTTAAATGTTTGGGTTATACCCTAGTTAGGGTTTTTATAAATGTGGGTAATTTTTTGGGTAAAATTAGAATTTAACAAGGTGGTGTAGGTGAGCTGGGGTAGGGTTTGGTATTAAGGTAGGCTCTATGAAGGATTAGAGGTTTTTATAAGTTTATAGGGTAATTAGGGTTTTAGGTGTTCCACTAATGGAACACCCACACTGACCATCAATTTTTGAGTCTAATCATCGATGGTTGATACCTAGAAAGGTAAGGACACCTGACCATCAATGGTCACCATGACCATTGGTGATCGACTCATCTAATTGTTTACATATGCTAGAAAAGTGCCTATATTTAGATTAAGTGGGAGATAGTGTTAGAGTTATAGATGGTTGAGACTAGGTGGATGGGTAGATGGACTAGATGATAGCCAAGAGAGAATGGGTAGAGGGGATGGTCAAATAAGTGAAGGGTAGATAAAGTTGGTAAATAAGATAAGGAACTAAATTGTGTGATAATGATTTTTTTTACTTTTTAGGCCAAAGAGTAGATATAGATGCATGATCCAGTGTCATTCATCTTTGTAGAGATCCAACAAGGGATGACCCTAGTCGACTAAGCCTATATGGAGGAGGTTGGGTTGGGAGTGATGAGGCACTATTGGTATGTGCCTTGGGATGCCTTTATGATCATAGAGCTCATCAAGAAATGAGATACCACTATAAACACCTTTATACCACTGATCATTGAGATGATGATTTTTCTTGAAGATGTACATAGGATCACATGACTTCTACTCTAAGGTGATCTAATCTATCACATACAGTAAGAGGAGTAGAAGGAGCACATTGAAGTTTTGTATGGAGATGACAGTGATCTAGTTTGATGGTATGTTGGTGGGTTCAATTACAAACCATTATATATAAGGGATCTAGGTGAGAGAAGACTTTTGATGATGATTATGATGGTTGTATCCTATTTTTCTCTTCCCAACTCAAGTAATGGGAGGTTCCCATATTTTTTATTGGGGGTGTAGGTAGAGTTGTTGATAGGGAAAAATATGTTTGGTTAGGTACCTATTATCCTAGTATAAATTTATAGGGAGCTATGGGGGTTCAAGGCCCATAGGAGGTATGGTATTAGTGTCATCCTAGCTCTACATTACTAGGTCTATAAGCACATATGAGTGCTAAGGCTAGTGGGATTGCCATGAGAAGGATACATACAAATTGATTTCCTTTTTGGGTTCATGAAATGGAGGGGTGACTTCAATGTGTCAGATGTAGGAGGAGGATGAAATGATATGGATTGGTTTAGGGGTACACTAGGTGCATTAGTGATTGGAGATATCACCTAGAGACCTTATGTTTAGTTTCTAGTGTGGCCTAGCTTCAGGACACAAACACTCTCTATATAGATTGATATTCAATAGGTCAGATGGGGAGGTGGAGCTTATGCCTTTTGATAGAGTGTGTAGATAGTTCATCCTGATATAGAGTATTCTAGATGCATTTTTTAGGTACAAGCATGAGGACTCAAAGATTTTATTTCTAGAGACACATCCTATGTTGACTTTTCTAGACCATAAGGAGTTTTCAGCCATGTCATAGATAGATGATGTTGACTTTATATATGGGTACATGGCATGGTACTGAGTATTATATGTAGTCATAGATATTGGTGAGTATAATGGAGGTATGAGGTCAATGGCTATGGACATAGTTGGGGGAGGGGGCTAGAGGGCAAAATCACAAGGGTTGGCCTTGATGGATAAGTAGGAGAGGCACTAACCATTACACATGCATATTTTAAAATTTTATAGGGATAGGTGTCTATTCTACAAGGTTAGGTTGATACTCTCATAGGTGATAGGGACTAGGTGAGGGATTTACTAGCCTTGGTTACATAGGAGAGGTATTTCCTAAGGTAGAGAGGAGGGGTAGCAGCACAAGCAAAACCATCAGGCACCATCCCCATGGCATGATACCTAGCTATGATGGAAGATTTATGGTATTATGAGGCTATATTTTTGAGTTAGTTCCTAGAGGAGCCCCATTGGGGAAAGTACAGAGCAATTTTTTTAGATGGTGCTAGTGTGGCAACACTAAGTTAGTGGGCAACATCTATAGGTGAGTAGATAGGTGATACAGGTGGATAAATATTGAGATATAGTGGTGAAATAAGAGACAGTAGTGCCATAGAGGCATAGCTATGACATACTATATATTTTTGTATATCATTTTGATTCTAAATTATGAGTTGATATGGTGAGATATACATTTTGAGAGAGATGTGTCTATCTATTTGTATACATTATTATGATATTTGACTCATGAGATACATATATATTTGATCTTTGTTCATTATTTGTGTTCATGGTGTATGACTTGCATTGATGATTAATGATTATGATGTGATGTTATATTGCTTATAGATTGTGCTTATGTTATGGATACTAGACACTGATGTAGACTTAGCTAGCTAGGCAAGAGATGGCTTTGATTTATGGGTATGCATATGACATACTAAATTTTAATGAGTATTTGGATTTCATTATTCATATTTAGACATGTGGTGGAAAATGGTTGTTTACTTTATTTCTCATGGATGCTATGGTTTTATTATGGTTATGATGTTGCTTATGACACATGTGCATATGCTTTGTTGTTAATTCATTTTAAGGTAAAACACATGAGTTATTTTAATTAACAACACTAGATGGGAAGACAAAAAATATAATCAAGAGACAAACACCATAATGAAAATATGAACTAGTCATGATAAGATAAGAAGAGGGAACAATGCTTTTTCTTTGACAATAACTAGAAAAAAACCAAAGTTGTATTGGCTTAATTAACATAAGCCCTTAGAATGCTTTACATTAGCATTCGTTAGTTGGTAAAAATGTGTATTTGAACACACAATGTCAAGTAAGCTCAAAATCCCTTGATTATATTTCATAAAGGGGAGACAGATGAAAATAAAACCTTCATGTGAGACTAGCATGCCTCTTCTATAGGTGTCCAAAGAGTTGGTATAAACAATTTTATGTCATATAAAGTGTAGACTAATCGATGTGAGAAATCTACTTGTGAAAATTGATTGTGGTTTCCACCATATTTTATTGTGTGAGAGCCGATTGTGACTCTCAAAATTAGTTTCCTTTTTTATGATTTTGAAAATGGGTCTCTTGCTTTGTTGTTGTATATGGGAAGTTGATCAATGTGGGAAGCTTCCAATAAATTATTATTCTTTTGACAAATTCTTTACTCAACCATCCTTCAAGCGAGTGGTTTAAGCTTATTTGCTTTATTCAAAGCTTTGTGATAGTTATCCTTCAAGGGAGTAGTATACCTTATATTTGTGAAATTTTATGATGCTTATATAGCCATCCTTTAAGGGATCAGTCTATGAATGCTAGGAATGACCCATGATTGCTATTGGTTTGGATTTTTCTTTTTTATTATTTGATTTTTTCTTGACATAGACTTGCTTATATAGGCTTAAGGGTTCACCTTTATGAAGGCAAAACTATAAACACAAGAGGTTGATTAGTTGTAAATAGGTTTAAGTGACAATGATCATGGTAATCTATCCCAATAAAGGGGAAAAAATTACCATGATAATCATGTCATGGGTAGAGCTATGGTACCCATTATTCAAGATTAGGCCATGACAGTGACAGATAATCACATGACTCATTTTTAATTAGTTACCCCTAAAGCAGGGATATGAATGTGGTTGAAAGCAAGGAATGAGCTTAAGGTAAAAAAAAAGGTGAACTTAATCCTTCTTAACAAAATAACAGGCTCATATGTGAAGCATTGAGGGGCTCAAGTTCTAGGTGGCCTTCGAGAGAAGATAATCGATAAGCTCCTGATCTATACTTGTGGGTTATGATATGGGGTCCAAGCCAATTGAAAGTAAACTTGCCCCTCTTGTTTTTATCCATATTGGTGACATTCTAATTTTCCTTTAGGATGAGGTCTTTAATGTTGCATTAATGCACTTTAAGGTTTTTATTATAGGCATGCTTGCATGCTCTTGATAGACATGAAGATGGGTAAAGGATACCAAGTGACACTCATTAAGTAGCTCAAGCTAGGCTAAGCAATGTTGATGATAATCATCCTTAGTAATGAGATATTGTAAAGATATGAAAATAGAAGGTATTTAGACCTTGAGAGGCAAGATGGCCTCTAATCCAAACACAAGAGAAAAGGGGTAACATTGGTAGGCGTTTTATCACTAGTATGATATGCCCATAAGGTGAAGGGGATCTGTAAATGTCAATCTTGAATAGATGCATTGACCATTTTAGTTAGCATGTTAAGAGTTTTTTTAGAGGCCTCAATATGTCCATTATCTTGAGGGTGATAAGGAAAGGATAAAATTAACTTAATATTGAATGCATCACAAAACCCTAGACTTTGTTATTAAAATATTTACCATTGTTGGTGATAATCTTGTGAGAAACGCTGAAATGGTAGATGATATGATGGTTGATAAAATTGATAATCTTCTCCACCTTGGTCAAGACTAGAGGAATAGTCTATACCCACTTGGTAAAATATTTGGTCATAGTGATGATAAAATGGTGTCACTATGAGGAATGGGGGTTAATTTCACTAATAAGGTCTATATCCATTGTGAGAAAGGCCAAAAATTGGTAGAAATATGAATACTATGGCTAGGTACATGATGTAGATTGGCATGTTGTTTACATTTAACACACTTTTTCACATAATAATAGTAGTCTTGGTTAAGGTTAGACCAGTATTAGCCTAGGCGAAGGATGTGCTTAGCTATAATGAGGCCACTAAAGTGTCCCCCATAGACACCATCATGTGTTTCTTTGATAGTGTGACAAGATTCATGACTACATATGAAATGAAAGAGGAGGCCATCAAAGCCATGTTTATATATAATTCCTCCCAAAATGGTATAGTGTGAACAACTATAAATAAATTCTCTTTGAGCATTCTTAGAAAGGCTAGAAGGAATGATGGCAAGGAAGAGGTAGTTGAAGGTCTACTGATACCAAAGGTCAGGTTGTGTCTTTTCCACATTAAAAATGGTGGGGGAATCTAGTTTGACATAGGAAGGCTAGGTAATTATATGGATAATGATAGATAGGTTTGAGTTAGAGGGTGTAGATGGAATTTGAGAGGTGAGGGAAGCCATGGTATCGATGAACTTATTGGTAGATCGTGGGGTTGACTGGATGCAATAGTGTTCAAAGGATGTTAAGAGTTCATCAAATAGTTATTTGTAATATTTTAGAACATCATTATTACACTGGTAAGAGCTATTGATTTGATTTACCAAAATTTGGGAGTCACCACAGATATTGATTATTTTAACTCTAAGGGCTAAAGTAGTCTAAAGGCCTATCAGTAGGTCTTTGTACTCAATCATATTATGGGCACATTTGAAATTAAGCTTGAAGGATAAAGGAAGAGGTTCACCATCAAAGGGAATAAGGTTAATACCCACTCCCCCACCACATTGACATTTTGATCCATTAGAGAACATGGTGACTTGATAGGTGAAGTTTTCCTAAGAGAGGGTCATGATGGACTCATCAAGGAACTTAAGAGGAAGAGGTTGATTATCTGATAATGGTGCCTCAGCCAATTGGTTGACAATGACTTGCCCCTTAATTTATTTTTGTTGAAGTAAATCAAGGTCAAAATCTGTTAAGAGCATGATCCACTCAGACATACATTGGTTTTGGTATGGTTTAGAGTCCATGTACTTGAGTGGGTCAGTGTTGGTTATGACATAGGTTTTGTGGTTAAAGAGGTAGTGGAAAATTTTGGTGGCCATGAAGACTAAAGCTATGTAAAGCTTCTTAGTATGGGTGTACTGAGTCTTGTACTCCACAACCATGTGGCTAATGTAGTATATGACTTTTTCTCTATATTGATCATCTTGATGAGCAAGCATTGCCCTTAGGGAGTGGTTAGTGGTAGAGATGTAAAGGTAGAAAGGTTGGTCATCCTTGGGATGGGTGAGGATAGGTAGAGATAAAAGGTGATTTTTGAGTGAATCAAAGGCCTTTTGGTAGTTACAATTCCATTTAAAAGATACATCCTTCTTCAGAAGGTGGTGGAAGGGTTGGAATAGGCTTGAAAGCTAGGAGATAAAGTAAAAAATGGATTGGAGCTTCCCCTACAAGCTATAGAGTTGCTTAAGGTTGACATGAGGAAGCATGTCAATTATTTATTTTATCTTAGTGAGATTTACTTTGATTCCCTAAAGGGAAATGATAAAACCAAGAAGCTTTCCTGATAAGACCCCAAAAATGCACTTCTTGGGGTTTAGGCAGACATGGTAATGGATAAGTTACTCAAAGATGATGTTGAGAATGGCCAAATGATATTTTTAGCATTTAGATTTTATGAGAAGGTCATCCACATAGTCCTCTACAATCTTGTGGATAATGCCATGGAAGATATAAGTCATGACACATTGGTAAGTTATACCACTATTCTTTAACCTAAAAGGCATAACTTTATAGCAGAAGGTCCCATATAGGGTGGCAAAGGAAGCCTTATGCTGATATTTAGGAGTGATTAGGTGATAATATCTTGATATGATTCAAATATTCAATATATGCAAAAATACCCTTAAGATATGGAAACACCATATAATACTCCTTTAGGAAGGAATAACTCCACAATGTCTCTTCGAGGGGATAACCTCCAAAATCCTCTTAGAATAGAAGACTCAATGATTACTTGATATCTTTACCATGATAATAATCTCCTATATATAGACATCTATCTAACCCATGGATGGGTAACCTCCTAATCCCAATATAGGCCGACCATTACCCAATGTATTGATTTCACAAGTTACTGCATTATCCTAATATATTGTACCCATATAACTAACTAATTGGATGTGTACCACATGTTAGCATCTCCATCAACACATATACATTAATATATCATATCCCTAGGTAAATATCATTACTTCCCTCGACATGTTTCATCCTCAAAACATAGGAAGAAACCAAGTAATGAGTGTGCTTCAAATCATTGCACACTTGTCTCTAATCTCGATCATCTAGCCATCCATATGTGATCTTGGTAGGTGATTGCTCTCCAAGCTTATTTCCAAAATCCATTGTGCTCCTTTGATTTCATTCATGATCATAATTATACTACTTTGGTGTCCCAACATAATTATTCCTCTTTTTATTCCATGTACCATATTCCTCTATGCTACTCTAATTCCAACCATGACCATAGTAGGTATTCTTCCATGCATAATCATAGTGATTTCCCCATTCATTCCATGTGCCATAGTATTTTTTCTTTGGATTCCATGCATGTGCATAATGATTGGAAATTTCATTTCCTATATAAACAAAATGATTGTTGTTATGACACTTCCTCACCTAGTTCCATGATTGTTTCCTCTCATGATGATGTGGGTGTCTATATACCTCAAAATTTTCCAACATTTTGACCTTATCCACCTTTGCTTCTACCTCTTCCACATTTTCCTTCTTTTTCTCTTGAGTAGATGAAGTGTTCATTTTTAGTGTGTCTTTATCTATATCATTTGAATCTTTATCATGATCTTCATCACCTATTTCAATCTCATCCTCATGATCTACCTAGATTATTATTGGTGCCTTTTTCACTATGATATCTTGTAAAGTGATCTTCTTTTTCCTAAACCAAAACTTCATGAACTTTTTCTTAACATTAATATTCATTGTTCCCAAAGCCTCTAACCATGGATATCCAAGAACTATATCCACATCATCCATATCCAAAGCATAAAAATATGAATGCAAAACATATTTTTCCATAATGAGCTTCAAATCTTTAAACATTGAAATATTATTACCATCTACTTGAACCTCTTTGATATTATTTGCTTGAACATGTATATGCTTGGCCAAATTCATGTTAATGAATTTATACTTGCTGGTAGGGTTTATGGACACAACCACCTTATTCTTTTTAATGCATCCATGAAATTGAAAAATTGACTCAGATTTATTTGGAGCCAAATTATTTGAACCCTTCTCTTCTTATTATTATTATTCTTCTACATCGACTTGATAAGATCTTGATATGATTAAAATATTCAATATATGCAAAAATACCATTAAGGTAGGGAAACACCATATAATACTCCTTTAGGAAGGAATAACTCCACAATGTCTCTTCGAGGGGACAACATCTAATATCCTCTTACAATACAAGACTCAATGCTTACTTGATATATTTACCTTGATAATCATCTCCTATATATAGACATCTATCTAACCCATGGATGGGTAACCTCCTAATCCCAATGTAGGCCAACCATTACCCAATGTATCAATTTCATAAGTTACTCCATTATCCTAATATATTGTACCCATATAACTAAGGGGATGTGTGCCACATGTCAGCATCTCCATCAACCCATATACATTAATATATCATATCCCTAGGTACATAGTATTAGGATCTGATTATAACTCAAAAATACATCTATGAGAGATAATATCTCATCACCAGCTATAAAATTAACTAGCTAGTTGATGTATCATCTTTAGGGTAAGCAAGGTTGAGGTCATAAAATTCCACACAAATGCATAGTCCCCTAGTGGCTTTATAATAGGCATGACATTTGAGACCCATTGGGGATAGTTAATGGGTTCAATGAAATTGATAGATAGAAGACACTGAATCTCTTCTTTTATGAGAAGGGCTACATGAGGGTACATGCATCAAAGTTTTTGCTTGACAGACTTGGCATCATAATGGGTGACTATGTTATGGGAAACAATGGTGGGGTCAATTGTAGGCATGTCATTATAAGACCAAGTGAATTTTATGCTATAGTCTTGGAGGAAAGAGGGAAAATCTTGAAGTTCTTTGACATGCAGTGATTGGTCAATTTTGACAATGCAAGGGTTTTAAGAATTTCCCATGTTAATATCAATGGTATATTTGTTCAACCTGGTGAAATTCTTAGGAGGAAGGGATTTATGAATGGAAGACTCTGAGGCACTAAGGTAAGTGAGGATAAAATCATCTTAATGCTGAATATTGTTACTGGTAGGAGAGTCATCTCTTATCATCTCAGGATGGTTTAAAGGGATGGTTACAATTTCCCCCTCCTTTTGATAAGTTAGGGGACCAAGGTTGATCATGTTGATAGAAAAAAATTAGGTGGGATGATTTCATCATCCTCACACATAGGTGGGGGAGAGGTTGGTGAGGAAGGGGTGTCTTTCTCAATAATGGTGATGGTAGGTGGTTTGGTTTACTTCTTGGTAGGTAGAATGAAATCGAAGCCATGTTTCTCATGAGGATTCTTGGTCTCAATGGAGACTAACTCATATGGGCCATGCTCATATTATCCAAGGCCAAATCCTTTCCAAACACACCTATGGAGATAAGTCTTGACAAAGCTTAGTTTATTTAGGTAGGAGAAATCGACAGTAAATAGATGAGGTGAAAGAGAGGTGGTGGAAGTGCCAATAGATTTATCAAGTCCCCCATAGACAAAATGGGTTTGATAATGGGGAGGTCCAAAATTAACAATTATTCCACTACTGGGGTCATATCCTAGTTGGCTAGTAATTTTCCCATACTTGTGAGGAGTAGGGAAGGCATCAAGGGATAAAAGATGATATTCCCCTAGTGAAAGGTGATGGAATGTTGATCCCAAAGGGTCTAAGGTGGGGATATAGTTGGAGGGCATGAAAGATCTAGTTGATTCCTCATTTTTATAAGGAGGAGCTACTTCCTCTTTCATGGTGGAGGTCTTGTATATGGTTAAGGAGGGATGGATGGATGTAAGAGACATCATTGGGTTGGTAGGTCATGTTGTATGTCGAGAAGGGACTTGGGTAAGCTTGGATGGTGATGACCTAGCCTTCATGCTCAAATTTAATGAAATTTTGTAGGGTAGAGGGGATGTAACCCATGGAGTGGATCTAAGGTCATTCCAATAAAACATTATATTGAAATTGACTTTCCACTACATATAAGAGTTTGGGGATCATGTGAGGCCCTACATGAATATGGAGGAAAACCATTCCCAGGGTAGTGGTCATGGTGTCATTAAAATATTAGAGGATGGTTGAGGTTTTAGACATGACATTATCTATAATTTTGAGTTGGTTATAGGCATGAGAGGAGATAATGTTAATACTAGATCCCCTGTCAATCATGACCCATTTAATGTAGGTTTGGTTGATGTAATCAGCAATAAAGAGAGGGGGATCTAGGTTGTCTAGATGGATAGAAGTTATTTATGAATCCTTGAAGGTGACATGATTGAAAATTTGGAGAGCACTGATAAAAGATACCAAAGTTTGAGGGTATTTAGATTAGACGTGTACTAATTTCAATGTCTCTATCATTACTTGATAATGATGAGGTAAAGTGGTAATCAACTCATATAAACTCATTTTTACCAAGGTATGGTGAAGCTATTTGAGCACCACTCTCCTGATGGACTCAAAGGGAGTGGATTGGAAGGCATGTAAGATAGATACCTTAGGTTTGGGTTTGGGTAGGATTTGGTTGGGAGGTAGAATATGGGTATGCCCATGGAATGGACCCATTATCCTTCTATTGTGATCTTATAACCACATGAAAGGTATGGATAGAGGAGGGAATTAGGGTAGGATATTGGTTAGGCTTTTCATCACTCTAAGGCAAGAGTGGAGGAGTAGGTAGGCATTGGGTAGATGGTGTTATTGTTGGTTGGATTGATATAGGTCTTATGGGACGTTCATCTATTAAAATATCATCCTCATCATAGAGCTAATGAATAATGGTTTGGAGAGCTTTGTAGTTCTCCATGTCATGCTATAGTGTCTTATGATAGTAGCACACATGGTGATCATTATACCAAGCAGGTTTTGAATCAAGAGGGTCGAATGGCCTAGGGGTTAAGATTAACCAAGAGGCTTGTAGTAACTATAAGAAAATGGTGGAGGAGGATTTGACTAAAGGTGGAGAGGCATTAGGGGTTTTGGTATTGGTTGGTAAGGAGGAGGCCCTTTTGGTAATGGGTTTGGTGATAGAAGGTTTAGGTAAGGTAGTACATCTGGTTGGTGGTTTTGATTTTTGTAAGGTAGCGTTTGAGAAAGTAGAGGTAGGAGGTTTTAGGATATGTAGCTTGGTTATTGGTAGTTAAATGAAAATAGGTGTGTCAAAAATCAAGTATGTTAGTGTAACCAATAATGGTGGTTAGGTCTTGGATGGGACAACCAAATTTCTAATCAGAATGGAGGGATGAGTCCATAATATAGAGGGCAAGGTGGAGGAAGGTAGGAGTTTGGCTCTCTAACCTTTCATTTTGGCCATTTGAAACTCCATTTTATTGTGTTCAAAATCCTCATCCATCATAAAAAATGAATTTTTTAGCATTTAAATGTTATTAAATTCATTATTTTTTTGCAAAAATAAACTTGTATGCCCTATTTGCATTGTTAAAAACCTTTGTAATTTTCATTCATGGCTGCCATTGTTGATTCAATTCATTCTCAGCCCTTTTAAATTAAAAAACCCTGCAAATATTGTTAAAACCCCTATTTTCCATCATCAAATGAAAATTTGGCAATTTTTTGGACTTGTATGGCCAATAGTATGGCCTTCTAATGCCCTGGCTGAGATTTGAAGCTATTTCCAGCAAAACATGCCTCAAAAATTTGATAAACTCAATCAAAATCATTTTTATCCTGCTTATATGGATTTGTATAGTCTCCAACAGTGAGAGTAGGTGCAAAAAAAATTTCAAGAGCAGCCATGGCATCCCAGGCAAACATGGTATAGGTTTGAACTCAGGGATAATATATTTTTTCATGTTTCTAAAGTTTGGATTCAAATATTTGCCATGGATGGGTCCCACATGAGGAATCTTAGTTGAGAAGTCTGAAAAGGGAAAAAGTTTGAATTTATTTACACACATGTAAATTTTTTTTCAATTTTCCCTCATAGACAAAATCTAGAATAGGTACAAATTTTTGAGTATCATATTCTGAAAATGCTATTAGAGCAATTGGTTAAGCTTATTTTGTAAAGAAGTTTGCAAGGAGGAGATCAAGGGTTCAAATCCATTATTTTTGGAAGAAGTTATTTTACTTTAGAATGTACTCTTTGTAAAAGGAATATTCCCTTTTAAATATATGTTTTGTATGCCTTGAAAGTTGTAAAATGCATACTTATTGTATTGTGTTGTTTTAAAATCAAAAAAGGGGGAATTCAATCCTATTTCTTTTATAGTGTTGTGGTAATATAAGGGTGTAATTGGTGGAATAAGGTTATAATTTGGTGAAATAAGGATGTAATCATTGATTTTTGGTGAGGTTAAGTGCAAAACCCATCAAAAATTCTTATTTTTCTTTTGTGCTCTATGTGGAGGTTAACTAAAAAATCCCATAGAAGTAGTGTCTTGTCTAGTGAGTGTGATATTTGTTTCAAATCTTTTGCATTTTTTCACACTTTCTCTATTACACTTGATTTTATTTCAAAATTTCTAAAAATTTAAAATTTGCTTTCAGATGGTGATAGATTAACAATTTCCAATTATTTCGATTGGAAATGATTGATGGAGGCTTCACTAGTTTTTAATGAGTTATGGGATATTGTCAAGAATGAAAATCCCACATTGCCAATAAAATAGGATAAATTAGATGTATTCAATTTGTGTGATTCTAAGACCTTATCTCTCATTAAATGCTATTGTACTCGTGATACTTATGTTCATATTGAAAATTCTCCTCATAGTTACACTGCAAGGAAAACATTGTCAGATTTGTATGATAAGAAGCATAAGCATAAAAAGATAGATATTCATATGCAATTGTTTACTTTGTCATTAGATTAAGATGGGGATATGGGTGAATATATGTCTAATTTGAAAAATATCACTCCTAAGTATACTAAGGCTAGATTTGGAAAATTAGATGATGACCTCATAGTCACTACTACTTTAAAAGGACTACCAGGGTCCTATAGGAATTTTGTTAAAATGTTGCATGTCTTTGATAAGATCATAGGCATCACCTTTGACAAGTTGGCTAAGTTTCTCATCTAACATGACCTTTCTCTACCTAAAAAATCCAAGAAATTTGAAGAAGCCCATGTTTTAGAGTCAAAGCTTAGTTCATCTTCATTTGGGGCATCAAAATAATAGAGTAAAAAGTTATAAAGGGGATCAAGGTTATAGAGGAGGTAGATATCAAAATAGAGGTAGGGGTCATTCAAATAATCAACAATCTAACCAATCACATTCACATGAAACAAGTGATCGAGGACATGGTCACAACTCATTTAGGAGCAGAGGTTGAGGTAGATCAGACATTTAGTGTCATAGATGTGGAAAATTTGGTCACATTGCCTCACAATGTAGGATTCCTTTTGATAAAATTCAAAGGCAACAAAAAGTGACTAAGTCTAACTCTACTCAGTATGCTGATCATGACTATGATGAGTCTAGTAATGTTGCCCATGAATCTGCATTCACTACTTTGGGGCACATTGATTATATTGAATATGAGACTAGAGATGAGCTCACAAATGTATGGGTTTTAGACACAGGAGCAACCAAACACATGAAATTTAGGAGATATTTCTTTTGGTCTTTCAAGGAATCTTCTCTCTCTTCGATTGCCTTAGCAGATAAGTCTATGCATACACTACTAGGACTTGGATCTATTCAGATTCTTCTTAATGGGTCTATAAAATACTTGGAGGATGTTTAGTATGTTACCATATTGAAGAAACACTTACTTTCTTTAGTAACTATTTGAAAAAAAGTTTATCAAATAGTGCTTGAAAATGGGCTCATTTACATCAATTCAATGAAGGATGATTATAAAACCATGTATACAGGATATGAAGATGGAAACTTGGTTAGATTGCATTATAAAATGCTTCCTTCCACTATAGAACTAGTGGCAGTTGTTGACACAAGTACAGATATTATGTCTACATAGTGGTTATGGCATCTCCACTATGGACATTTGAATATCCACTCTTTATTGGATTTTCAGAGATATGGTATGGTGAGTGGGTTGCCCACTTTTTGCAAAGATAGTATTCTTTGTGAATCATGTGTTTTGGGCAAACAAAATTAGGAAAAAATTCCTAAATTGTCATCTTAGAGAGCTAACATATGTTTATAATTAGTTCATAGTGATGTATGTGACATGAAAAAGTCATCCATTGGTGGGTGTAGATACTTTTTCTTGTTTATTGATGACTTTTCTCAGATGACTTGGGTATTTTTTATAAAAAAACAAACCTACAATTTTTGCTAAGTTTGTTGATTGGTTGCACTTAGTCAAAAAAGAAATAGGTTCACATTTGGCCACTCTTCATTCAGATAATGGAGGTGAGTATACCTCAAATGAATTTTTTGATTATTGTTGAGAACATGGCATTCATCGACAATATAGTAATGCTTATACTCCACAACAAAATGGAGTATCTAAATGGATAAATAGAACTTTAGAGGGAACAACATGTGCCATGTTACACTATAAATAGCTTGATGATAAGTTTTGGGTAGAAGCCATTGGTACTATAGTGTATTTAAGAAATAGGTCCCCCACAGTTGCACTTTTAGGACAAACTCCATATGAGGCATGGTATGGGTTTAAACCAAAAATTAAACACTTCAAAGTGTTTGGATGTCTTTGTTTTTCTTTGATTCCTATTAAACATAGAACTAAGTTGGAACCATGAAGTCAAAAATGCATCTTTATTGGTTATTCTGAAGATAAAAAGGAGTTTCATTTGCTTGCACATGATTCAAGCAAATTAATAGTGAGTCAAGACGTAATATTTGATAAGTTTAGGACTATAAACACTATAGAGATTGATTCTCAACTTGATAGATTAGAGATGAAAAATACAAAAAGAGATAAGGGTTTGAATAATGGGGATAACTCTTCAAAGTTGTGGTATGAAACTCAAATTCCTTTACTTTCCTCTCCTTCATTTACAAGTTCATAGGTTGATGACTTAGAAATTATTGAAAATTCTCTAAGTCCCCCTTCGAATGATGCACATGATGAGAATTTTGGAGTCCCTAATTTGAATAATTTGACTAAGTATCCAAAATGGGCTCAAAGTAATTTTTTTGACTTGAAAGCAGATGAAGTTGGTTTAATAGGGCTCAAGAATTCTCAAAAATAGGTAAACTATGTTATGGTTGTTACTACTTCTTCCTCTGAGCCATCCACTTTTAAAGAGGCATCTAATGAACATGTTTGGCAATAGGTAATGAAAAATGAGTATGATGCCATACTTAGCAATAATACATGGGTTTTAGTTGATCCTTCTCCACATGTTAAACCCATCGGATGTAAATGGGTTTATAGGAATAAGTATAATTTAGATGGCTCCATTGATAAACATAAGGCATGACTTATTGCAAAAGGATATGTGCAACAAGAAGGTATTGACTATGAGGAAACATTTGCACCAATCACCAAATGGCACACTATTCATATGGTACTTGGCCTATCAGCACAAAATGGTTGGAAAGTACATAATTAGATGTTTAAAAGTGTTTTTTTAAATGGAGATTTATAGGAAGAAGTATATATGAAACAACCTCAAGGTTTTGAACAAGTGGGTGCTAAACACAAAGTGTGTAAATTGATAAAAGCTTTGTATGGGCTCAAACAGGCACCCATGGCTTGGTATGAGAAAATGGATTCATATTTGAAATCCATTAGTTTTCATCATAGTGAATCTGATGATACTCTCTATTTTTGAGTATAGGGTAATAAAATGGTGATACTTGTTCTCTATTTCGATGACTTATTTATCATAGGTAATGATGAAAACCATAACAAGTCTATGAAGAAGTAATTAAAAGATGGGTTTGAGATGACAGATCTTGGACTTCTTTGCTACTATATAGGCATAGAGGTAACTTAGAAAGAGCATAGTATTTTCATTTCACAAACTAAGTATATTTTTGAGTTATTAGATAGGTTTGGCATGAGTGATTGCAAACCTACCCTCACTCCCATGGAAAGTAGTTTGAAATTGTCTACGGATAATAGCAGTGCCTTTTTTGATGGCACCACATACAGACAATTGGTTGGAGGTTTGATATACTTGATGACTACCAGGCTTGATATTTCATTTTCAATTGGAATTTTATCTAGGTTTATGCATGAGCCTAGATAAATTTAGTGGCATGCAACAAAATGAGTACTTCATTACCTTCAGGGAATGAAAACATATGGCCTTGAATACCACCACAACAAGAACTTCAAACTTACTGGATATTGTGATGTAAATTTTAGCAGATGTGTGGATGACAAAGTGTCAACCATAGGATACACTATGCATATGGGTTCAACTGCCATTTCTTGGTGTTGTAAGAAGTAGGATACAGTGGCAAATTCATTAGTAAAATTAGAGTTTATTGCAGTATGGGATGCTTCTACAGAAATTTTTTACCTACATCGTATTCTTGAAGATCTTTAGGTTTCTCAAATTTCTCCTACATAATTATACATTAATAATCAAAGTGCAATCAAGATGTCTAAGAATCCTATGTTTCATGCCAAGAAAAAACATATGGATGTCAAATACCATTATCTATGAATGTTGGTGGCAAAGAAAGATCTTGATCCAATATATTTCCCAACTACTGATTAGACAACTAACATCTTCACAAAACCCCTTGATAGAATCAAATTTGAAAAATTTAGAAAAATGCTTGGTATGTGTCTAAAGACCTAACTTTGGATCATAGGGGGGTTTGTCAGGACTTGTTCCAAAGTCTTAACATTAGGTTAGATTTTTGGTAGGTTAATAAATAAATATTATTAATGGTTCATGCATATTTTAGTAAAGACACCCCCATAAAATTGCTTAGTTTTAGTTTTAGATAGTTCTATATTTTTTATTTTAATTAATTAGAACTACCTTATGGGTTATTTTCCCATAAATTGTTGGTTATAAGATTAGTTGTTTTTACTAGTCATTGGTAAAAACTATATAAATCAATGTTTGTAATGTAAAAGGGTTAATAGAGTAAAGGCACCCTTATGTACTTTTTAAAAAAAATTAATAAAATACTTATGCACTCAAACTAAGCAGGGACAAGGTTCAATCTATTTGTTCAAGGAGTTATCATTGGATGCTTGGGCTTTACATGCTTTGGATGACTTAGGAATTATTGGGTTGGTAGAAGTTATTATTATTTTGGTTAATAGGGTAGGAGCTTAGATAATAAAAGTAGGAGGTTGGTCTACTAAAGGTGTGGTTACAGGTTCTTTCTTAGTGATATAAGGTATCCCTAATTGTTCTCAAAAAGTGGCTTTATCCATGTCAGGGTTGGAGGAAAATTCTATTTTCTATACTAACCTAGAGAATGGTTTATAGGTTGGTTTTATTCCTTGGATAGTGGACCTAAAAGATAAGCCCATAGGTTGAGATAAAGGGGTGATAACCTCATCCTTTTCTTCAATTAAAGGATGCAATGTTTGATTAGGTGACTCCTATATGGGAGGTGCCAACATGGGGGATTCCTCTTCTAGGATGATATCCAAAGGGGTAGTAAGTTACTTGTTAGTTGATGGAGAAGGCAAGATGGGTGTTTTTTCTAGTGTGTCGATTAAAGAATGGGTTGATGGATCCACTACCTCAATAAGTAGAGGAGGAAAAAGGGTGATTCCTCAATTTGGGTCTCCAAAAGAGGGGAAGGTAAATTTTATACTTCAATAAGTGGAGAGGGTGAGGATTATATAGGCTGGTTAATAGGTTCTTCAGTAATGAATGTGCCAAAACCCATGTTAACAGTATGGGTATCATGAGAGAAATCAACCATGTTTCTCTCATTCTTGGTAAGAACATGATTGTGAAAAAGCTACCTAAATATGTTAATGGATTAGTTTTGAAGTGCATGGGTGTTATCTAGCATAAGCTCACCCTTGTCAATGAGATATTGGATAACACTCTTGAAGGTGTTACACCTATTAACATCATGACCTATCACTAGATGGAAGGCACATAGATAATTTTTCATTGTACCAATTAGGTGTAGCATGAGAAGAATCAAATTGATAAGGTGGTTTTATAGGAGGAAGTTGTATGATATTAGCTTTCAATATATTCTCTAAGATTGAAGTGTAGGATTTTTCAAGTGGAGTAAATTGCTTTTAGGTGTTTCAGTTTTGGTTTCTTATGTTTTCTTTTAAGGAACCAAAAGAATTTTGTTGGTTGGTAGATGATGGGGAAGTGGCTTTAAGGATAACCACATTTGTAGTTCCCTTGATTTTGGTCTTAGTATCGATTTGGTTATTTAGTTTGGAGGAGGAAGCTGGTCGATGGTGGAGCCTAATCTTATTTTAATGCCCAGTTCCTGATAGGGGGTGTTGCGGGGAGGGAATTCCCCCCCACTATGGTTGCCATGGGGGTCTATGGGGGAGGTGACCTATTTTGGAGCCCCCTGGTGGGGGTTTGGGGACAATGACCCTGAAGCAATTTTTTTTTGAAAAAATGCATTATAAAATATTGTAATTTTGTAGTTAATATGGACCATTTACTATTAAGTTTTAGATCTAATGGTAAAAATTAAGTTAGTTCATTTTTGCCCTAATTTGTAACCCTCCTTTGATATGAGGGCATTGTAATTAGGTAGAATAGTGTGTGAAAGTGAAAAGGATATTGCAGTGGATGTATTGTAAGTTTTTCCCTTCATTTTTTAGACTGAATAATAAGGACTGGTAGTTTCTATGTGGGCGTAGCCCATATTGGGTGAATAATGTTAAATTTGTGTCTATATTCTATTTTTTTTATAAATTTTAATTTTATTTATATTTCATTATTATATATCTACATTCTATATTCCTAATAGAAGCCTCAGTAGTTTTATAGGTAGAGTTTTTATTTTTTAGTTTTAGCTTCCCATTGTCGATGGCTCAATTCTCTAATTTATATGCCATGGTGAAGCTTCATCAAAATTTTGGAAGATCTAGACATGCAGTGTGGAAGAGATGGGCTTGGCACATGCCTAAGCAAAGAGCTCTTTGATTTTAGGTTGAGGTAGGGAAAAAGAAAGTTGGTTGATTAGGCTATTCCAACAAGCTACAAAATTAGCAATGGACTCATCATCAAACTGATGAATAGAGTAGAGGTCAATGATGGAGACCTTCTTGGAGATATTTATCAAAAAGTGATCTAAGAAAGTTTGAGCTAGTTGGGTTAAAGAGAAGATATAATTCCTAGTTAAGGTACTATGTCAGTCTAATGTTAGTCCTAACAAAGACATAGGAAAAGTGTGGAGGAGGGTATCATCATAGGAAATAAAATAACATGAATGATTGAATACCATAAGATGTTGTTGGGGATCCTCCTTACTCTGAAACTCAGACAACTTGATAATTTACTATTGAGGAGGATATGACCTTATAGGCACAGATGGGTGGATGGGATTGTTATAGATCTAGTCATAGGATAAGAGACTGTGAGCTTAAGAGATGGATGACTCCATAGTTTTCATCTTGTCCATGATCATCTTCATTAGATATATTTTGGGTGGTGCACCTAAAGGGTTGTAAGGTGCACATTGTGGTTGGGGTTGAGTGACATATTGATAATTTGATAGAGGTTGAGAAGTTACCACATATGGGTAAGTGGTTGTAGGTGGTTGGGCTGAAGCCACATATGAATATGTGGTCACTAGTGGTTGGGTAGAGGGTATGTAATACTGAGTGGGCTTGAATGGTTCTATCGAAGGTAAGGGTTAAGTGGTACCCCTGGTAATGATAGACAATAAGGTATAAGACATGGGTGCCACTATGTTTTGAAGTGGAATGGAGGTAACCAAAGGAATGGTAGTGATAGTGGTAGTAGGTACTCCAATAATAATTGGAGTATGGGTTGGTAGGGGCTGGGTGGTAGTTGTGTTGAAAGAATTATTAGTTGTAATAGGAGGTGTTTGCATGTTATAAGGTTGAGTTGATTAGTTCTAAATGGTCATGTCAGATAGGTTGCCATCTTAGGTAGATGCCTAAGTAGCTAATGGTTGGGTGGTGATAGTGACAATAAAAGAGCTGCCTAAAAATCCTAATGGCATGATATAGGGTAGATCAATATGTAGTTCTAAAATGAGTGTACAATGAGATACTATGTTAATATAATGTTGTAAATCCATTGGGTTATTATCTTAAAAGGTATAAAAGTCTAGGTTTCCTTGGGAAACTACTTGAGGCACACTAGAAGCTTCAGAATGATGAGGATAAATCTCAACATCTGAGATATGCTCCATAGATGAAGAGGTAGAAAAGATTGGATAATCTATAAATGGGTCCTAACTTTCTAAGTCTCTTCATTTTTGATGAGTAATAACCATGTAAGTAGGATGAGAAGAAAACACAAAGAATCTTACAACTCAAATAGAGAGAAAGAAAGAAAATGATCAATGAAATCTAACACACATTAGAGTACGTTTAAAATCCTGTGGTTAATTTTAATCTCACTCTTGGCTTATGCCTTAAGTTATGATAATGTGTGGTAGAAGTTAGCTTGTAGATTAGGCACTATAGAAGCAATCTATGGTTGGTTTTGGGTTTTTTAAGTTCTAAAAAAGATATATATTGGGAATCAATACATGGCTTGGTATTGGGGCCTACCCCTTCACTTCACACACTGTAACAATAAGGGTGTTAGGTGCATAGCCAATATATACTAATTTATAAAGTTTATACTCAACTAGAGATCTAAGTTGGTTCTCCCCTTGGTAATGACCTCCAAGTAGGATTTTTAGGAAAGGGTAAGGTTACTGTTGTTGCCAAATCTTACACCCTAAAAGAGAGCATTCAATTCTCTTCTAGATTTGGGCAATGTTAGAACACTTCCAAGCATGTGGGTAAATTTATATAGGAAATGAACCTCTAGATTTAAAGGGCTAGCTCCCTAAATATATCTCTACAAAACAACTTCTATGTAAACCAATTTTATTGAAAGGAAAAGAGTTAGAAATTATAGAAAAGGAAACCTACTCTAAGAGTTGTGATACACCAAGATTATCTTCCACATGAATATCATATTATAGTGCACAATACAACAAAAGACACAAACCATTTTCAAGCTCTAAGGTTTCTAACACAAGTATTTCAATATAGAGGTGAGATGCATAAAACAACATAAGGTAAATGAACTAAAAGGTAGATTGCATATTCAAAGAATAGATATACACTTAAAATAATTTAACACACTTCAACACACTCTATATGACCTATTATACTAATAAATTTTGCTCATGCATGAAGGATAAAGGAAGGAAGGATTGAAAATCATCACTTCCTATCATTATACGTCACTTACATGCTCAGATAATTGTTTATAAACTTGAAATAAAAGACTAGTACTAATGCTTAAAGGAAAAATGTGATATCAATCTAGCAGGGCTTCACCATAGATTGTGTGGAACTTCTTTTTACTAGCCTAAGGGCTATATTTATAGTAGAAAGGAAACAAGAGGGGAGGTTTTTTGTTTTTGAAAAGAGGAATCAATCTATTATAAGCCTCAAACATGGTTGTAACTATCTCTAAAAATGATGCTCATTTAGGCCATTCAATTGATCCATGTCACATCAAGTGGTTACACAGTTAGTTTGCTCTCTCAAAGATGTTTCCCCAATGATTTCACCAACAAAATCAAGATATTCTAAGCTGAGTATTGGCATCAATGTATTTATTGCAAATGAGTCCACCTATTGTAGATTTGTCTTGATGTTAATAGCTTCTTACCAGATCACTGAGGTGTGTAAAAGGTAGGGAAGAGTACCTTTCATTCTATTATCCTTGGACATGAAACCATTTGAATCTTACGTGTATGCCTCCCTAACATTGTCAATATGTTGGCTCCATGTGTATGTCTATAAATGTCCCTTAGAATATTGCTCTAGCTCAACTTTGGTTGGATGTTCCATTCTCATAGAGTCCCTTAGCCTCTCACCTTTTGATTGTCCATTGATAATGACTTAGATCTTGATTAGAATGCTCAAAGATGATGTGAGCCCTCTGATCTAATTTATTTCACTTCCTCTAATCTTTAATAGATGAAGAATGTGAGCCCTTGGATATTTGAGTATTTGAGTAGGGACCATCGATCTACTTGAGACCCATTATTTAAATTACAATGGCTATCCCATCACTATTTAAATGCCAATAGCTAGCCCATCACCCTGAAGTTGATGTCCATGCAACTGTCACTCTACTAGGGATTTTCCTCAGACCTTTGCTTCAACATTCTTTTGGCCATTTTTATAAAAAGTTCCCTTCATATTTTGCTTTTGGCCCATTTTTGTTGAGAATAACCCTTTAACCTTTTGTTATTTTGCCTTTCAGAAAGCCTAAACATGCCCTTCAGCTTTTTTTTGAAATGTCCCTTCGACATTCTTGATTTGGAATTTTCTCTCTTAAGTAATTCCTTCAGACAAAATTCTGAAGGGATTATTCCTTAGTTTCTTTTGCTTTGGAAACACTCCCTTCAAAAGAAAAATACCTTTAGGAAAATTGCATAGGCACCTTACTTGAAAATTCCCTTAGATTTTTTGTTGAAGATGCCCTTTTGGAAATCTAGAAGACGCCTTTCAAAAAAAATTGAACTATACCCTTTGGAAAACTTGAAAATTACACTTTCCCAAGAAAAATACCCTTTAGGAAAGTGTGTAGGGCACTTGGATGATAAACAATTCCTTCATAAATCTTGCAAAGGACCAATTCCTTGAGAAAGATTGAAAGTTCCTTTCTGAAAAATAATTCCTTCAAAAAGATTCTTTTGGATAAAATGTTTGAAACAATTACTTTAAGAAGATTGTTTCAAATAAATTGTCCAAAATAATTCCTTTGTCTTGAAAAAAAACATGAAATAAAACCTTGTCGAAAGAAATAACACTTGTGCAAAAAGACTGAATAAAACACTTCCAACGAAAAAAAAAACTTGACACTTTAGTTTGGGCATAGTGTGAAATGCTTCCTTTGATAGACAAATTTTGAATGTTGCACTTAGCCAAAATGAAAGATGCAAAACTTGGGAGTGAAAATTTGTTAACATTCTTGGTGATTCCTAGGGGTAGCTTGCTTGCTATGCCTAATACCAGTTGCCTAAATCGTTCTATTGGGAATGGAGTCACATATATAGGAACCCAAAATGACTTGAATAGACCTTTGGCTCAAAAAACACAAGTTGGTTGATTCACACGTACAAAGTCAAAGACACATACCAAAAAAAAGGAAGGAAAAATACATATGCTACAAAACACTTAGGGAGCACAATATTAAACTAAAGGAAATAATACTAGACTAAATGCACACACCTATACTAATATTAACAAAACAAACTTGTAAGGACTAATAGAATAACTTTAGATGTATCCCATTCATAGGGATAGGTAATTCTTCTCCATTCATCTTGGTTAGCTAAAAGGAGTTGGTTTGCTTACACTTGCTAATGATGTAAGGGCCACTCCATAAAGCATCAAACTTTGTATGTCTACCTAGTTTTTCTCTATCCTCATCCCATTTCAAAACTAACTCACCTTCCTTGAACACTCTTGTACTTTCTCTTTTGTCAAAGGACTTCTTCATGAGTACTTGGTGGTGTTCCATGGCCTTGTGTGCATTGTCTCTTGCTTCTTACAACTGCATTAGTTTTATTAATCTAACTTCTATTGGAGTATTTTCAAGTAGTTCCAGCTGATGTGTAAGCTCTAGAATAGGGAGTTCTTGAGATATAGATAACCTAGCCTCTCTCCCATAAACAAGCACAAAGGGAGAGTTACCAATTGATCTCTTAGGAGTAATCCTATCAGCCCATAATGTTGTCTTAAACTTGGTGTTCCATGCTCTTTGATTATTCTCCAATATCCTCTTGATGATCTTGATGATATTTTTGTTAGTAGAATCAACCAATCCATTACCTTGATGGTAATAGTTGGATGAGGTACTCAAGTAAACTCCATTCCTATTTGCCCAATCAAAAGTTTTAACACTTATGAAAGTTAGTGAATTGTTAGAAATGATAACATGGGGAACTCCAAGCCTTGTTATAATGTTCTCATAAAAATCCAAGATATCATTTTCACTTACCTCCTTTAATGAAATATCCTCTACCCACCTTGTGAAGTATTCAATAGCAGTCAATATTCATTCATGTCTAGAACTTGATGGAGGGTTGATCACACCAATGAAATCAAGGCCTGATTACATAAAAGGCTGGTCTACTTGGATAGGATTCAATGGAAGGGCTGCATGTTTTTATTTACCTACAAAGAAGGCACATTAAGGACACATCTTAGCCCAATGGTAATAGTCCTTAAAAAGACTAGGCCAATAGTAACTAGTCCTCATTATCTTTGTATTCATCATCTAAGGAGATAATTGACCTCCATCTTCACCATTGTGAAACTTTTCCAGTAGCATACCAAATTGATCATTATTAACACATCATTCACATCTTTCCTAAAGATAAAACCATCTACAAGATATTAAGTAATGATTTTCAATCTAAAATACCTCCTTTGAGACTTGTTCAATCCATTGGGGTTAGTTTTTGAAAAAAACTAATGATGTCTTGTGCCCAAATTTTAATTTGTATGTGATCAACTGATTAGGGGTGCACTTGGTTGATCAAGACTTCCTCTTTTGGATCTTAAAAAGATGAAGCTAAATGATCACATAACCATTTTTCTCTTCCCAAGTTTGTCACCTTAATATCCACATCATACTCCATTACCTTTATAATCCACCTATCTCTCTTTTCATTGAGGTCTTTGCTTAGGAAAAACTCCTTGATGTTAGGATGACAAACCATGACATGTATATTATTGTTTGAAACTATGTGTCTAAATTTTTTCAATCATATTATCATAGTTAGAGCTTGTTTCTCAAAAAATGTATACTTTACCTCATAATATTCCAATCTTTGGTTAAATAATGCAATTGGTTTCTCTATATCTTCATCATTCTTTTGCATAAGCATAGCTGAGATTGTAACAAGGCTAGAAAAGGTATATAGTATGAAATATTTGTCAAAGTTTGGGTTCAAGAGAGTAGAAAATTTTGAAATTTCTTGTTTTATTGCCTCAAAGCTACTCTTACCTTCCTTTATCCAAGAAAAATCTTGGTTCTTCTTGAGCATGGCTGTGATAGGCTTTACCAAAGTTGAAAAGCTTGGAATAAATGTTCTTACAAATTTTATTTTCCCCAAGAAGCTTTGAAGTCCTTTCTTGTTTTGAGGCAAAGACAAACCTCGAATAGCCTCAATCCTTTTGGGGTCAATAGATCATCCTTATTTTGAAACAATATGACCTAATAACTTACCTTCATAGATAACAAAGATGCACTTTTTTGGATTAAGGGATATTCCACACTCCCTACACTTATTAAACATTTGCCTTAGATGCTCCATATGATCAGTAGCATATTTAAAAAAAATAGTTATATCATCAAGGTACACAAGCAAAAAATCATTGATCAAACCTTTAAAATCTATCTCCCTTGCCCTTTGAAATG
The DNA here is from genome assembly GCA_037957365.1 of Torreya grandis. Classification (NCBI taxonomy): domain Eukaryota; kingdom Viridiplantae; phylum Streptophyta; class Pinopsida; order Cupressales; family Taxaceae; genus Torreya; species Torreya grandis. Next base: position 303,508 of record JARHVA010000984.1, on the reverse strand, counting down.
TAGCTTTAGTATTGGACAAACCAAATGGCATCTTCTTATAGGAAAAGGTTCCCCATTTTGTAGTGAATGCTATCTTGAATTGATCCTCTCCATTCACCAATATTTGATTGTAACCTAAATAATCATCAAGAAGTGAAAATCATTGAGAACCTAAAACAACTTGTATAATTTGTTCCATGGAAGGTAGTGGATAATGATCCTTGAGAGACACCCTATTAAGGTCTCAAAATTCCACATAAAGTCTGATCTTTCCATTATTATTTTGGATAGGTACAATATTAGCTACCCAATTTGATTTTTTGATAATAATGATGATCCTAGACTCAATCAACTTGGTTAACCCTTTCTTCATGAGTTCCTCTATCTTGGAGTTGATAGGCCTTTGTTTTTGCCTGACTAGTTTAGCTCCAAGTTCTTACTCAATGGTGTGATTAGATAGAATTGGATAAAACCCTTCAAATATTTATATTCCCAAGAAAAAATTTCATGAAACTCTTTTCATAATTAAATAAAGGACTACCTCTCAGACAGAGAACATGTCTTACCAATTTTCAGAAGCTTATCCTTGTAAATCATGACTCTCTCATAGTTCCCTTCTTTCATGGACATGCTCACTCTTTATTTATTATTTTTATCATATTCATTGAAAACACTCTCCAAAGTAATAATCACCTTAGGTATCTTTTTTTTCTTCATTTGAATAACATGCTCTTCATATTTATCATACAATCTCTTTTGGTTCCTTGAGGAGAATTCTGCCTCATTTTGTAAGAAGTGTGTAATGTGTTCATCACTTTCAAACACTTTCCATGACACTTCATTATATATAATATAAGGCTTCATGGTGACCTTGATATTAGACTAATCCTTGTCCTTTCCTATATCATCAACTATGTCAAACTGTGCTCCTATGGTAGCCAATCTATTAACATGTTTATTTGAATCCCTTAGTATGAGATGTATGTTGAAGGCATCAAAATATTTAAGTAGGTCCCATACTATATGATTTTAGGACTTAATAAAATGTATCTTGGCTATATCTTGATTTATCACTTGATGGATGACCAATTCACTATCCACATAAACCTTTAAATTCTTGATCCCTCTCTTCTTTGCCCATTGGAGACCATGAACTAGGCCTTCATATTCTGCCACATTGTAGGTGTAGATAAAGTGGAATATATATAAGTAGTATTGATTATTTTATGGAGAAACTAACATAACACCATCTCCTACACCTAATTTACTTCTAGATCCATCAAAAAACATTTCCCATATCCCTTCAAGTTCATGATCTTCATTAGTGAGTGAAGGAATGGAAGCATCTTTTTAATGCATATAATAAACTCCCAAATTAGTCTCTTCTATGAATGTAAATGGATAAAGTACATGTGTTTAATTTATATAATTATCAAGTAAAATATCATAAATACCTTTAAGGGGGGAGGATGCTTCACCATCCATAACACCTTCTTATTCTTTATTAATTAGACAATTCTAATTTGAATTTGTCTCCATGTATGGCTCAATATGAAACCTTGCTAAGGGTTGTGTCCTTATATTCACCTTGGTTTCATATCTTGTTTTAAAATCTAGAAATTACCAATTAGTATAAATTTACCCTCCTATCTTATTCATGAATTCCCTTGACAAACAGATAGCAACATGAGCTGGAAGGTTTACCACCACAATGTCTTGTATAATCGAGAAACTTGGGCAACTATGTAGAAAGACTTTGAAACCTCTAACAAACCCAAATATCTTGGTTGGAGTCCCATAAAGATTAAACACATATTTAATAATTTTTTAATACTTCAATCCCAACTTATTAGCCACCACCTTTGATATGATAGTGGTACTAGCTCTATTATCTACAATACAATTGTGAACCAACTTGTCTCCCATAATGAGTGTGAGGTTGAAGGGTGGAGGATTTTTAGATTTGGTGGAGGGATATAAGACATAATTTGGAGTATTGGTAAGGGTTAAAGTATTGTGTTTTTAATTTTTACGGGATACATGAATACTCACAAGTTATTCTTGTAAGAGCTCCTTTTGACCATGCATATGCAAGACTTTCCAAAGAGATATGCTTGTCTTGGTGTTCTTAAAAGAATAAAAAATGTTTAAAAGGGAATTATTCACCTTTTATTGTATTATTTAAGGTAGTGAGGGAGTTTTAACTTTCTACATTGTAGGCTTGACAACCGTACACACATTCTAGCTTTATTGAAGAGCATGACTGGTAGTAGGTATTGCACTAGGATTCACACTTTGTGGCCTTAGAGAGGAATTTCTTGGAGTCACATGTGATTCCAAAACATCTCCCAAAGATCTATTTTTGGATCTTATGTTGGCTTCAATTTATGTGCTTTTATTTAACCCATAATCATCCTTCACTTTAAAGTTCATCATACCTACACTTTGGCTGCTACCTTCACCATGAATATCCCTTTGCATGAGATTCACTTCTTCTGATGTCATGTAAGGAGTATATTATTCTTTTTACACCAAATCTTGCTTGTATTTTCCACCATCATACATAAACTAACCTTGAGTTTTTCCCCATGGGTCCAAATGATCCTCTCCTTAGACTAGATTAGCATGCACTAGAACAACAACCTTCATGGAAGGAGTGGAATCAAGGCTATAGGCATTGGGCTACCTATTAAAACCTTGTTGACCTTGTAATCTTCCTTGGTAATTGTATTGGGTGGTATATCTTTAGCCTTGTTGAGGATAGTATTGAGTTTTAGGTGGAACACTTGCCTAAATTTGAGCTTGATTAAGTTGAGCTCATAATGACTAGATCTTTTCATCCTTGTCTACAACATTATCCATCTTCTTGGGAGAAGTTTTCGACTTGGTATTGGCATTAGGAACTTGTGATATGCTTGGATACTCAACCAAACTATGAGATATAAAAGGCATAGAAACTCTTGGAAGTAGATTCCCATCTTATATCAAGCTATTCTTAGTTTCAATAGCTATCTCATATATGTCTAGCAGAGTAAATCCTCCCATCAACTACAACAATATTGCCACATCAATACCAATAGCCTTGAGATAAGTGGGAAACATAAAGCTCAAAGGAAGTCTCATGATAGGTGGCAACCTATGCCATGTCCTTTGAAATATTTCATTAAAATCTCTCATGTATTTTTTAGGACCTCTCTTTATCACATTTAGCTGGTGGATTAGTGAAGTATGGTCACTCTTATTCTCAAATCTAGTTACCAATAATTCCCCAAAGCCATCCTAACTTGTAATGAAACCACATTCCAAATTCCTATACCAGTCAAGTGCCTTACCTTTTAGAGACATAACAATTAATCTAATGTCTATGTTGGCTCAAGTGACATTATGGAAGTTACAAAAATTTGAAATGTCTGTAATATGCTCAGATGGGGTAATAACACCTTCTCCATTAAAACTAGGGAGATTCTTAGTAGCATTGGGAGGAATAGGGTCATATATAGGAAGGTCGATTGGATTATGGGTGTTGAAGGATGGGAAAGGTTGTTTCCTATCCATTTCTCCTCTTTCCTATTGATCTCCTATCTCTTAAATCTCCTTAACTTATTATTATTCAAAACCTCCTTGTCCAAGATCTCTAAGTGTTAGGAATGATTCAGGGTGTTGTTCTTTAAGAAGAGATTCAGCTAGAGGGGCTTAATCAAATATACTAGATGACCTAGTGAGGACCATGAAGTATAATGTGGTAAACTTGATCTCCAACTAGATATTCTCACTTTTTGGAGTCACCAAATGCTAGATTAAGAATATTTTTGCAACCTTATGCTTGTCAAGACCAACATTCACCTTGACATGTAAATAATTAGGACCAGCGATCCCACTAGGCATGTTAAAACTATTGTCACCAAATCTTGCACCTTAGAAGAGAGTGTTCAAGTATCTTCATATTTTTTCAATGTTGGAACATTTTCAAGCATGTGGGTAAACTTATATAGGAAATGAACCTCTATATTTAAATGGATAACTCCCTAAATATATCTCTGTAAAACAACTTTTGTCTAAACTAGTTTTCTTGAAAGGAAAAGAGTTAAAAATTGTAGAAAAGGAAACCTACTCTAAGAGTGGTGATACAACAAGATTATCTTCCATGTGAATATCATATTCTAGTGCACAATACACAAAACACATTGACCATTTTCAAGATCTAAGGATTCTAACACAAGTATTTCAATATAGAGGTGAGATCCATAAAAAATACATGATAAATAAACTAAAAATCAAATTGCACATTCCAAGAATAGTTATACACTTATAATAATTTAACACTCTTAAATGCACTTTATATGACCTGTTAAACTAAGAAATTTTGCCCAAGCGTGAAGGATAAAGGATGGAAGGATGGAAAATCATCACTTCCTATCAATATACATCACTTACACACTCAAATAATTGTTTAAAAATTTGAAAGAATAGACTAATACTAATGATTAAAGGCAAAATGTGATATCATTCTAGTAAGGCTTCACCATGCATTGTGTGGAACTTCTTTTTACTAGCCCAAGGGTTGTATTTATACCAAAAAGGAAATAAGAGGGGAAGTTTTTTGGTGCTAAAAAGAGGAATCAATCTATTAGAAGCCTCTAACCATTATTGTAATTATCTCTATAAATGATTTTCATTTAGGCCATTCAATTGATCCATGTCACCTCAAGTGGTTACATAGTTAGCTTTCTCTCTCAAAGATGCTTCCCCAAAGGCTTTACCAATAGAATCAAGATATTTTGAGCTGAGTAATGGCATCACTGTAGTTATTACAAATGAGTCTACCTATTTTAGATTTGTTTTGATGATAACAACTTCTCTCTAGCTTGCTAAGGTGTGTAATGGTGTAGGGGAGAGTCCCTTTCATTATGTTGTCCTTGGAGATGAAACTACCTAAAGCTTACGTGTATACCTCCCTAACATTGTTAAGATGTTGGCTCCATGTGTATGTCTATAAATATCCCTTAAAAGCTTGCTCTAGCTTGACCTTGGTCTGATATTCTATTCTCATAGAGTCCCTCAGCCTCTTGCCTTTTTATTGGCCATCACTAATGACTTAGATCTTGATCAGAATGCTCAAAGGTGATGTGAGCCATCTAATCTACTTTATGTCACTCCATCCAATCTTCAATGGATGAAGAATGTGAGCCCTTGGATCTTTGAGTGTTCAAGAAAGGACCATTGATCTACTTGGGACCCAATTTTTAAATTCCAATGGATATCCCATCACTATTTAAATGCCAACAACTAGCCCATCACCCTGAAGTTGACATTTGTGTAACTGTCACTCTACTAGAATAATTCTTTTAGGGGATTTTCCTAATACCTTTACTTCAGAATTCTTTCAACCATTTTTATGAAAAGTGCCCTTTGGATTTTACTTTTGGCCCACTTTTACCAATAATAACCCTATGACTTTTTCTTATTTCACCTTTCAGAAAGCCTGAACATTCCCTTTAGCTTTTTTTTAAAATGTCCCTTCAACCTACTTATTTTGGACCTTTTCTCTCTTAATTAATTCCTTTAGAAAAAAGTCCAAAGGGATTATGCCTTAGTTTATTTTGCTTTGGAAACACTCCCTTTGAAGTAAAAATACCTTTTAGAAAATTGCATAGGCATCTAACTTGAAAATTCCCTCAAATTTTTTGTTAAAGATGCCCCTTCAAAAATCTGGAAGATGCCTTTTGGAAAAATTGAACTATACCCTTTGGAAAGCTTGAAAATGACACTTTATCAAGAAAAATACCCTTCAATAAAGTGTGTAGGGCACTTGCATTAGAAATAATTCCTTTGGAAATCTTGAAAATGACCAATTCTTTTAGAAATCTTGTAAAGGACCAATTCCTTTGAAAAGATTGAAAGTGCCTTTTGGAAAAATAATTCCTTCAAAAAGATTATTTTAGAAAAAATGTCTAAAACAATTCCTTCAAAAAGATTATTTTAGACAAAATGTCCAAAATAATTCCTTTGTCTTGAACAAAAAATCCAAAATAAAACCTTGTCAAAAGAAATAACACTTGTGCAAAAAGACTAAACAAAATGCTTCCAAAGGAAATAACACTTGAGACTTTGCTTTGGGTATAGTATGAAATTCTTCCTTCAATAGAAAAATTCTAAATGATACACTTATCCAAAATGAAAGATGCAAAACATGGGAGTGAAAATTGGCTAATAGTTACCTCTAGGTGATGAAATCCCAGTCAGGCCTTGTCTCAAGTTTGTTTGATGTTTAATTGTTGAAAGTGGTTTGGTTTAGTGTGTGCAAAAAAAGTGATGCTACAATAGGATTATTATGCTTAATTCAAAATGAGCTAAAATTACAAGCAAGTAATGGATGCACTTGATTTTAAGCCCAAAATAAATTTTAGTTTTGTTAATGAGCACAGATAGAGAGAAGAGCATACAGATTCAAAGAAAAGAAACCCAAAGTAAAGACTCAAGGTCCCATCAGGAATGCTAGAATGTTTTAATGAATTTCAACTTATATTTTTGAAAGATAAAAGAATAAACTAAATATGGATATTTTTTAAAAACTTATTTGGATTATGCGTGCATTACATCAGATATTGTGAAGAACTCCTCTTTGGTTTAGGAGGATGACCTATAAATAAGACAACACTAAATCAAATGGTTGATTAGGTAGATAGCTAAGTAGATTGCCTAGAGTTAGTTAGATCCTAGAATCAAGAGATTCCTTGAGGGCTGTCAATCCACACATTTTAAACAATTAAGTTTAGAAAATAGAATGGAAAGTACTTGCATCAATAATAAAAATGAAACATAATAAATGCTTGTTAAATAAATAGACTATAAATGACAAATATAATAATAGGCAAATCAATACTAATGCTAAATGGCTCGGGTCTATTTCAAAAAATTAGTAAAGGGTATGTGAACAAGTAGGGACATAGAAAACTAGATTTGGTTGTGGGTAGGTAGGTGGAAATAAATTTCTATTATTTCCTACCAAAGTGACCATTAGTGGTTAAGGTGACCATTGGTGATCAGGGTGACCATTGATGGATGAGCAGATCATCGATGGTTAAGACAACCATCAATAGTTACAATGTGTAGATCTGGGTTGGTAAATGGTTGATTGATGGGATCACAAGGTTGTATTTTGGAAGATGGGTTGGTGTTGGGGCTGAGTGTAAAAGTAAATAAGGTAATTAAATTCTAAAAGCAAATACTTATCTTATAGAAGGCTGATCAGATGGATGTTTGAGGTGGTTGACTTGTTAGTTGAATTTGACATGATTTTGATAGAGTAATTATACTTCGCACTTTGGTAGAGATATGATGGTAATTTGGCTCTTTGATGGGATGGTTGGATCACTGGGTTATTGATGATGATTGACATATAAAACAAAGGAACTCTAGATATACAAGCTCTTGATAATAATTGTAGATGGATTTCCCATCCCTGCTCCTCTCTTCTTATAGACAAATCAAGAGAGTTACAACAAGATTGTAATTGGGACTTCTAATTATAACTTGCTCATGTAATAGATCACACATGGATTAAGACAAGCTATTTTTATAAAATCAAGGCAGGGTGACTTACATGTTTGTGGTTAAGGAGGTGCACCCTAATCATCAACAGTCAAGGTGACCATCGGTGGTCATCTTGACCATCAGTGGTTAAGGGTGAAGAGTCAAAGTGGGTAAAAGTTGGGTCAAACTAGTTTGGTCAAACTGAGTATGGTTAGGTTCAGTTAGGGGTCAAAGGGTTAGATTGGTCCCAAGGGGGTCTTAAGGTAGTCTAGGGGAATTTTGGCATTTAGAATCATGGTGTGTAGATTTATAGTGTCTACACTCACCCTCATACCATTACATTGGGGTTGAATGAGTAGCTATCCAATATGCTTGTGTATTAAGGATCTTCTTTCATAGATATGGTTTAGGGCTCGACCCACTATCTCTATCTATATGGAAACAATGGGGGTGACAATACCTACATTATTTCTTAATTATGGCTAGCACCAGTGAGAAAGGTATGTAATGGATTGAGCAAAGGTATACCATTAAGGTGGTACTAGATGGTATACCACCAATCTTATAAACCATCACTATATTTATATAAGTGATATGAGATATCATCAAGAGAGAAAACCTCTCCTAATAAGGGATAGGACTAGGGTATGGCATGATGATGAATAGGTGGTGCCCACTATGAGAAGGTGGAAAGGCTAAACCATATATAGAGGGGGGTCCCTATATCTCTATCTAATCCCCACACACCCCTATCTATCTATATGATAATAGAGTAAATAGGGGCCTTGATAATCTATATTTCTCTATAGAGTATTTTATCAACCCTTACATAGTGGTGGGGAGTACCTATAGTGATGCATATAGAATGAGTCCATATAATACCATTCTAGTCTAGGGGTTAGGCTAGACCAAGTATTAATGTGAGATAGGCCATCTACACCAATTTATATGAATGAATAGTGGACATGTCATCCATCAATCAATACCAATTTGGGTCTTGATTGGACTATGACTACATAGATTTCATCCATCCATATTATGTATGATTGTATATAGTTTTTTGATCTCTATAGATTAGATGCTCCTCCCTACCCTGGGTTGATGCCCACTAGTAAGCCATAGAATAGATCAATCCCATTGTCACCTATATATCTATATGGGAATTATCCTAGTCAAAGTTGGCTTCCTCTCCCTAGACATAAGGAATTTATATCCATTGTATATGGGACACACCTGAGGGGAGGGAGAAGCCTCTAATGTAGTTTTGATCAACTATCCTTAGGCCCTAGGCCCTAAGATAATAGAGGGTATGTGAGACTACCATTGTAACCCACCATATATAGATAAGAAGAGGTGGACTCAAAGATGCCATCCCCATGATGGGGTGGGTACCCTATATATCTATATGGCCATGTTTTCATATCTCATCTCTCTTGACTCCCCTATCTATATATATGGGTCTACATCCTAGATCTAGTATTCCTCTCCATCCAGCTCAATACAATCCTCATCACTTCTACCCATATCTATATATATTATAAGTAGATTGAATCACTCAAAAGTAGGGAAAATTTAATCACTTGAGGGTAAGGATATAATATAGATAAAGTACTTTCCTATATAGATAGATAAGGGGTGGGTGATTTCATAATAAGGGTGGTATGACCTGGGTGGATTAGTATTAGTGGTTATCTTGGGTGATCTAAATAATGCCCTATAAGTATCCTTCTCTAGTGAAATGAGTGATGTCATAACCAGACTATAGTTCCATACTCTAGTGAAGTGAAAAATTCCCTATCTACCTATACCCTCCCACTTAGCCCAACCCATGCCATACTCTATGATTCCCTATCTACCCATACCATCAAGACTCTTATTTGAAGTGTGTGTGTGTGTGTGTGTGTGTGTGTGTGTGTGTGTGTGTGTGTGTGTGTGTGTGTGTGTGTGTGTGTGTGTGTGTGTGTGTGTGTGTGTGTGTGTGTGTGTGTGTGTGTGTGTGTGTGTATTAGGCCAACGGCCCCCATATATAGTACTAGGGGCCCTATCTCTATTATATATGGGTATAGATATATAGTCAAGGCACCCAAAAAGAATAGATAGGGCTAAATCTCTGTAGACAGGGCCATATTATCACTATAGGCAAGAGCCTCCCCTACCTCTATATCTATATCTAGGGGAACTTTAGGATATAGAAAGTAAATGGCACCAATAGGTCTAGAGATGAGGCTACATATGCTATAGTTATGCTCAACCCTATATATGGCATCAGGAGTCAATAGATGTCCATTCCCTAGATAGATATATAGGCCTTGCCAATCCCATATAAATACGGTGCCCTATCTATATGTGATATATATATATATATATATATATATATATATATATATACATATATACATATATACATATACATATATACATATACATATATATATATATATATATATATATATATATATATATACATACACACACACACACACACACACACACATATATATATATATAGGGGATAGGGATAGGATCTAGGGCATAGGGCATAAGGGCCTTAAAATTTAGAGGGGAAACATATATCTAGTTGGTAGTTGGTAATTAGTTCCCTATATGCCCCTATATATGGATATGGCCAAACTCAAATATAAAGTTTAAAGTAAAGAATCTAGAGAGGGGTACCACATCACCCATCTAATTATTAGATTATATCAAATTATATTCCATATGTGATATGATATAATTAGTCATCAGTCATATCATGTAAATTCAAGTGTTCATCCCCCACCCCCACCCAATAGAGACTAATTCCTATGGGTTCTATCTACACGTATATGTTTTAGTCAATTGAATCCCTATGTATTTATTCCATTTAGAGGGGCAACACAATATTTCTCCTTATGGTAGGCTAGTTGATCGAGTAGGCCTATATGTAGATTGGATATTTGGGTTTAGACATAAGCAATTCTAATATAGGGGCCCACCAAGATCTCATATCTATATAGATAAATGGGTTCAGGTCTATCTCTATCAGGTTGACCCTCTCTCTATATAGGGTTAGGTTAGGTCAACCCTACCCCATCTACCACTATGGCCTATTAGGTAATCAATCAATTGAAATCTTTCCATTCTTCTATATAGATGGAGGAGAGAGGGACCAAATATATATACTATAGAGATTAGGATAAACTCTAAATTAACTTGATCCCCCCAAAGACATTACATTGAGAAATGATCCCTAGAACTCTAGGCCCCCTCTCTATCTATATCTAGAGTGAGATGGCATCTATATATAGGAACTAAGATCATAAGATAGACCTATCTATCTATATATACACCTATCTAGAGTGAGTGATCGACACTCACTTCATTATATAGGCCTTATCTCTAACTCTTGCATACCCTATTAGTCTATGTCATACTAGATAGATAGGCAATGATATGGTCTATCTCATGCCTCCCCACTCATCTATATCTATCTCTGATCCACTGATTGATTGGCTGCACTATTTATGGTTCCATCAGTTGGTTAACATGGAAAGGAATGATATGGCACCATTACAATGGTGTGGTGGAGCTTGTATTGAATCTAGTAAGCTGATCCATTCATCAAAGAAAGTTAGTAACTACCTCAAATTAAGCCCTATTTAATCAATTCATAATCTCCATTCGAGTGCAATCAATGAATGTCCTAACTATACAAACTATGGATAGGGGTACATAAATGGCCTAAAGGCACTGGTCACCTAAATTCCTTCCCAAATTTGGTTGAGTACATAGGTATAATAACAGTATCTCCCTCGGCAAGTGCATAAATTACCCTTCCTTATAGTTGAGGTAATAGATATAGATAGGTATTATATATAGATATATATATGGATGATGAGATATATATAGTCTAGGTTAGGGGGTCCCAAATCTTTACATATGGGGTTTGGGGCAGAGAATATATAGTCAAGGGATCGATCTATTGATCAATTCCCCTATATATATATTTGAGCCATTAGTCATATCACATATAGAATAGGATGGCCTTATCTATCCATATCTAAATAGAGGGGGTTCCCTATATATCTATCCAATCCCCACCCACTTCAATGACTAATTATCCTATTCTAAAATTCATAGTGAGATAGACTAATCATCTATATAGAGAGGGGGATCAACTATCCCATATAGATAGATAGGTGACCCCCCCCACTCACTCTCTATCTATCTATATGGTATTAAGTATTCATTATGCTCACCCACTCAATAAAATACATACATACATACATATACATATACATACACACACACACACACACACACACACACACACACACACACACACACACACACACACACACACACACACACACACATATATATGGGGAGCCCCTCTCTATTTAACTTTAACTTTTTGCCCCCTTATTTATATATAGGGTGGGTAGATCTAGATAGAGGTTTCCAAATAGATAGGGTATATAGAATCTATCTATATAGATAGTTACCCTCTATTCTATATATGATATGACTTCATCTATCTATATATTTAGCTAGTTACCCTCTATTCTATATGTGATATGACTGCATCTATCTATCTCTCTATTTGATGAGATAACCCCAATTATATATATACATGATATAACTAAGATTCATCATATAGATTTGGCAAGCTTGGGTTGAATACAATGGGGGGGAGACCTTACCCAAACCTTGATTTGAATACACCGCACCCACTTACTCTATAGAGGGGGGTTCCATCTATATAGAGAGGGCACCCCCCACCCATGATCTAATCTAGATAGAGGCCAAAAAGATCTATATTGTGCCCCATATATATATATATATATATATATATATATATATATATATATATATATATATATATATATATATATATATTGGAGTTGAGTTTAGAGTTGGCAGCCCCCCATAATATTTTAATTAGTACCCTACAATATAGAGATCAAGATAGAGATATAGAAAGAGTTTATCGGCATTGGCATGGTCTATATTAACTATGCCTATGGGGACCCCAGATTAAAAATTGAGAGATAATATCGGAACTCAACTCTATACTATCAACATAGATTCTATACATGATATCACCTCGACCCTGACCCCCCCTCTTTATATGGGACTAGACTCTAGTATGTATGTATGTATATGTATATATATATATATATATGTATGTATGTATGTGTGTGTGTGTGTGTGTGTGTGTGTATAATTAGGTAAAAAAGGAGTTAGAGATAAGATAAGATCATATTCTCTAATCTCAAGATAAGATCCTATTCTCTATGCTCAAGATAAGATAATATTTTTTATGCTTAAGATAGCATATATAGGAAGGGGGAGGGGGACGCCAAGGGGGGAGGACACCCCCAACCCCCCAACCATATAAATTTAATCTATATAGATATGAGAGTGATTTTCCTATATGTAGAGATGGGATAGGGGCTCTTACTTTATATGGTTGGATCACCCCCACCCCTCTCTATATATATGGCCTCCCCCCTCCCATCTCTATATAAACTAAACTCTATATATGAGTGAGTTTAAATAGAGATGGGCTCTATAAATTAGGTTAAAGTGGCCCAAATAAATGATAGGGGTTGGGGGGAAGGCCCCTCCCCCCTCTATATAGACTTTATAAACTTTTATCAAATACTAATGCTTTACATCTTGCAGGAACCTATCAAAACTCAATCTCTTTGAGTGCACACCTTAAGGGGTGAACCAAGAAAGGGGTGGGTAGACCTTTGGTGCTTCATAAGATTATTGTCCCTTATTACCATATTATTACCAATTCAACTAGATCTTACAACCATTTCCTAATATATTACTCCTCCCTTGCACACTCCTTTAGTCTTTTTCCTCTTTCCATCCCTATTTTCCTCACATTGATTCCCTTTCACTAGTTGACTATACTAGGTTAACTAGGTCAACCTTATAAAATTTTCAACCTCTGATTAATGTATAGGGTTGACTAAGTGGACCCTATACTATTTTTGGGTATTTTAACTTGAGATTTTTGTTAGCCCTTCAACCGACCTGGTTCAAGACCTAGTGATTTATCTCTCAAAAACATACAGGGTCGATTGGGTCAAACCCATATAACCAACATATTTTAAAGGATTTAGGGTAAGATCCACCTATAAATATAATATCATTTTTTCATTATTTTAATATGCAATCAAGAGTTATTAATTGCTTGCGATTCCTTACAATCAGCTCTTCCACCATTCTAATTGAGGAGTCTTAGCTTAGAGTTTCTACTTGGAGAATAAAGTCTTATGGATAAGTATTATATGCTGTGGCATTTCTTAGTTATCCTTATAAACCAAAAAAACCTCTTAAAAATCCCCTTTTTCCAAGGGAGAGATTGAGTCTTGACAGGTTCACATTTTGGCAGGTATATTCTAACTTTGTTATCTTGTCTTTAGTAGATAGAAGTAGCATAAGTATTAAATTAAATAATATTAATCTTCATATTCTATGTATTAGGGTATTACTCATACTTATATTAATTAAGATTCTCTTATACATGTTTTTATTGCTTTACTAACCCCTCATGGTGTGCCATAAGGTTTGGTGTGCACTAGATTAGATTTACTTTCTTGTTTATTAGAATAGAGTGAACATTAAACCTACAACTCTTTTAGGGTTATTACATGATTATGTTAGACTATATGATTTTTAACCCTTCATAACATGGTTTATTGTGACAAGTGATCCCCTATTGGGTCTAACAGATCCCCATATTCATCATACTCCTGCTTAATAAATGTATTTCCAATTTGAAGTGTAGGTAAGCTTTATCTTCTCTGAGCTATCATTGATTTATATAAATGATGCATTTTTGATTGCATACATTCTAGTGAACCTGATTTGAACTAACACTTATAGGATTTATTTAATTATTTCTTTTTTATCACTATTTTATCTTATATTTGCCATATTGGGTTGACTACATCAACCTAGCTCTGACTTCTGTGCATAGGTTTTTAGGTTCAAGATATTGGATTGATTCTATCAACCTAGTACATGTTTTTAGACTTTCAAACATCTAATCCTGACTATTAGGTCAACCCAATTGACCCTGCACATTTTTAGGCACTTAGTAATAGGTTTTTGTAAATCTTGATCAACCCAATCGACCCAGTTAGCAGAATTTGTAAACATATATCAAAGTTCTTAAACAACAATATTTATTCTCTACATCTCTGATCTACCAAGGTTTATTTCTATCTCTTTATTTATTTATTTATGACCTTTCCTTTTATAATTTGTAGTCCTCAAAACTTCCATGCACAGTTAACTAGATCAACCCTATCAACCCAGTTCTATGTTTTATGTGTTTTCTAGATAACTAGGTCAACTTTTCCAACCCTTTTCATTTTTAGACCTTGCTTTCATAGTATAGGATTGACCCTATCAACTCTATTTTGTATTAAGTAGATATAATATTGACTATATCAACATTGTACCTTGTTTCAAAGTTAGAATTGACCTTATATGTTAGTAATTAATTCACACTTTCTTTTTTTGTTGTTTGCATGCTTAGAATAAATCACATAGTTTTATTATGTGGTTTTCAATTAACCATTTAGTTTCACCATTTTATATTTTATTCACACATGACCAAATCATAACATCTTAACAAGCATTTTAACATTTTTCTACCCAAGGCCAACCTACTTATATTTCATCACTAAGGGGGAAGCCAACTTGATATTCTAGTCAAGTATAAAGTGTGGTTAATTGTATATTTTGGCTAAGCACCTAACACTCTTATCATTATGTGTGTGAAGTGATGGGGTAGGTCCCATTACCAAGCCTGTATCATTACCACTACAGATCCCTTTTAGCCCAAACTACTTAAAACCATCCTTAGATTGAATTCTAGTTCCTTGCTTACAACTAACTTCCCATCAAATTTAAAATCATATTATAATAATCTTATAAACATTTAGGTTGACCAATTATTTATCTATTTACTTTCCAAGTTGATTTCTTATTCTTTACTCAATTGTATTTTGTATTGTAAAAACTTGCATTAGCCAATGTTGGTGCAAGGTTTTATGTTGTGTGTTTCAATTAGATTGGTCAACATTAATCTAATTGATTGTTTGTTTCCCTTAAATTATTTATTTTCAAATTAATTTCAAATTTTATCTTGTTTCAATTCACAATATATTATAGGCTTTTTAATCTTCCCTGTCTACTGTACTAGGTCAACCCAATCGACCCTGTACATTTTTCTATCCTTTGTTCACTGTATTGGTTTAACCCAATCAACCTTGTACTATTTGTAGACCCTATTTACCATTTTTAAAGCCTTTATTTACTATGCTGGATTGACCCAATTGACCTTGTATTATTTGTGGACCCTATTTCTTGTGCTAGGTTGACCCTGTACTACTTTTTGCCTTCCCTATTTATCAATCAAGTTATCTATTTTATTTTTTTGCATTTTGTTCATCTTTTTCATTCATAATGAAGTCTCCTATCAAAATATTCTTGGGAATCATGAATCCATTTAGATACTATATGGGATGTTCATTTCTCCCTCTCTTTTCCTCCCAATAGAACCATCACTCTTAAGGCACCTCTTCCCCTCTATCTATGACCTGTAACATGGTGAAAATCATGCCTCAATATGAATTTGATGGGTTTGATCCTTTCTATACCTACTAAGAAACTTCTCATCTTCAAAATATTCAAACTAATATGGGATTAATTGATACAAGTTTACTTAAAAATCCCACTAATAATCCTTCTTTTAGTAATCCTCCCCCTAACACCAATTTGGGGAGTGCTCCTATCAACACCAACCCACCTCCTGATATAAATCAAATTTTAGCCTAATTTAATCATCAAGTGAACATAATTCAAAAATCTAACACCAATCAAATTATGTAACTCTAACAACATTTGATTAATGTGGCTAATCAACCTCCAACTATCCATCCTTAAGCTAATCTCAATTACATTCATCCACCTCTTTGGGATGCCTCAGGTAATGTTATTCCTCAACACATGATGAATAAAAAGATGCTTAATAACTATTAAAAATGAGCCTTTGGCCCCCTTCATTGTATCCATTGATATTGGTAACATATATGCAACTATCAAGTATGATGGGACTAAAGATCTTGCCTCATTTCTCAAATCCTTTGGAAACCTTTACAAAGACTGTATCAAAACTAATACCTTCTCCACAACTAAACTCTTAGTTAAAACCTTCACTAGAGATGTATTAGAATGATATAATAAACTACCCCAACATTGTATTTAGAAACTTGAAGATTTGGTTAATCCTTTGGTTAAAGAGTTTCAACATAATGATCTTCTCAAAAATTGTCTTAGCCACTTCATCAATGCTAAGCAATCTCCTAATGAATCAACTCATGAATTTATCAAAATATGGAAATATTTAGCTCATAAATCCAACCATATCATGACTAATGATAACTTATTCAAACTCTTTATTACCGCTTTGACTCCCACTCTCCAATATAAGGTTCAAACCTTTGCTCCCTAAACATTTAATGAAGCTCTTAATCAAGCTAAATGTCAAGAATTTATTATGAAGCAATTCAAACCTAATCCTAAACTTATTAAATTTTCTTTCCAAACATATAATCTTACCACTAGTAATACTTCACAAACCAAACCAGGAGTTATAAAAACTGATATTCCTTCACCTTCTCATACACCTTTTTCAGTTCAACAAATGAAATAATTTTTACTACCCTCAAAACCTTTAATCTATCCCAATGATCCTCCTAAATGGTATGACCCCAATCTATTTTGTTTCTTCCATGCCAACATTAGGCATTCTCACAACTATTATAGAGGGCTCACTAAATTTTTTATCACCTATATGCTTGGTGATTCATTCAATCATGAATCTTTAATCAATCTTCATGTTAAGAATGCACCACTACTTCTAAAAAATGACAAGCTTCTAAATCTTCTATCTCTAATAACCAAAAATATTATTCAAATAATCAACCAAATGCCAAGGATGTTTGTGCCATTGATTCTGATTATGACCAATATTTTAAAAATTCTCAATATGTCAATACCACTAAGGTCAATTATTGTCTTAAGCTGGCTCATAAAGATTCAGTTACCAAGCCTAAGAAGGCATATTTGGAGGAAAAAATTATTAAATATACTACCACCACTAATCTTACTTTGGAAGCCTAAAGGAACCATCTCCTCCTTTTAATGGTCCAACTACAACTATTCCTCTAAAAACTAATTTACATCCTAAACCTTGTGCTGGTTCTTCTAAGTCACATTGGAACTTTATTGAATAACTCAACTATATGCCTTATAAGATACCACTTATGGAGTTGGTTTGAAATTATCCCTATCATCATAAATTCCTTATAAATTAGCTCTAATAAATTGATGATCCATCCTCAAAATAAGAACCACCTTCTATTGAATCTCAACCTACCAACGTAAATACCATTGAAAATGTGTGTCCTTCCAAACCCTCTATTGAATTCCTTAAAAAGGACATGATCAATAATGAAATTCTATTTCATGTTGATGATCCACCACTTTTCATCAAAGCATCCATTAATACCAATCTTATCCATAAATTTTTAGTTGATGAAGGTTTTGGTATTAATGTAACATCTTTATGGCTTTGTTTCTCTAAGTTTTTGCTAATTATTTTTAGAAGAAAGAAGAAACTAAAGTTAAAGGTTAGGGGTTTATACGTTACCCGGATTAAGTTGCGCACCATATCCAAGCATTATAGGAGCTCCTGTTTGGCTATGGAGGAAACACCTATAGATAAGAATAAGACTTAAACAAAGAAAATTTTAGAAGATGATATGGTGGACTGCCAAGCTACACGCTCAGTCCCAAAAGTGTAAAGCTCCGTAAGTGATGACAGTCCACTTTTTAATGAAAAGAGTGTTGTATAAAAAGAAATAATGAAAGACTAAGAAAGAGAAAGTAGATAATGCATACCTATTCTCTGCAATCAATTTGTCATAGTCGCTGACATTGGTAGTCTTATCGAGGTCGGTTGGTCAATGGTGTCGACATCGGTTATGTTACCGATGTTGGTAGGGGCAGTGGGCTTTCGATGGGTTTCAAGGCCTTAGACAGGTTTTAGGGTTATGTCTATGGTTGACAGAGGAGTCTAGGAGTTTAAAGGTTTGTGCAGGTTTGTGTGAGAGTGGATAAGGTCTGAGAAAGGGCAAAGGTAGAAGATAGGTGTGAAAAGATGGTACGAATAAGAGGAAGGCTTTTCAACCTCTCCATAAAAGAAGTCATGTCATTTCTCAACAGTACTCAAAAATAGTAAATGGAAACTAATTACCAATGTATTCTAAAATACTAAAATGAGACAGAAGAATTCTTAGCTCTACTTGGTGAAGAACCAGAGGTGCCAGAGTGCTTATTCCTATTGTGGTTGATGTCGAGGTCCTCGTACAATGTTTTAATCCAATCTGGAGTGACTTGTGCAAAGTTTCTATAGCCAGGAAAGTGATAGTCAAATTTTGATGTTTGGTCTCAGAATGTGCATGTTGATATGTGAAGAGGTGGGGGGCAAACTCAAGGTTAGAGCCTAGCTTATGTAATCGACATCGGCGATCCCACTAACATCAGCTAAAAGTTGACCGACGTCGGTGGCTAGAGAATGGGTAAAAGGACTATTTTTAGCTCTTTGCCCATTTCTCCATCTGCCAAGTCCATTTGCCATTGGAAAATAGTCAAAAGATGGGTTTATTAGGCATGAGAGTTAGTTAGGAGGTTAGGATGGAGTGAGAATAAGTCATGGGTAGTTAGGATTTAGATGACCTAGTCTCAGGGTGACTCATAGGGTAAGAAAAGGTCTTAGGGTGAGGTGTCTAGGTGAGGTGTCCTAGGTGAGGTGTCTAGGTGAGGTCATTAATTTAAAATAAGTAGTTTATTTTAAATTAATAAGGTGTGTAAGTGTTTAGAAGGGGACCAAGGGGGGGTTGACACAATATTGGTGTCTACATTTGCCCCTTTTTGTCTTGTGGTTTGTTTTGACGAACTGCAAGACAAAAATATGTGTAGGTTGCCCCAGGTATGAGATGAGGTATTCCCCCTCAAAGTGGGAATCGAGAGAAGGGAACCTAAAATTGAGTGCCAATTTGATAGGCAATGGATGGGTATGGTGAAGTTGGAGTGTGAATGTTGCAATAGTTGAGATTGCACGTATACCACTTCATGTGATAGGTAGGTCAAATTGTCACAAGTAAGGTCGAGGAGTGATAAAATCAAATTAACTAGTCCCCAAATTATTAGTGGTAGTTGAATGGGTTAAACGATCAAAGCTGTAGCTCCAATGGTCATTGTGTTCCAAGTATCTGGGCTAAGAAGTGCTCCTATAAAATATGAAAATGTCACAAATATTGGGGATCAATTAGAGCACAATCTGATAATAGGTGTGAAGGTCATGGACAATTTGCTAACTATTCGTGAGGTAGCATATGCAATCAAAACAACTAAGGCAGAGTTGTCTCAAAAGTGGTCGTGGTCTGAGGAGATAGTCACGATCTCCAAGGTAATTTGTCGAGTTGGGCTAAGATATAAGTGATCTCAAGTATTGTTTGTTGTGGTCAGGGAGATATATGTGATCTCCAATGTGCCCCATGAGGAGTATAAGGTGACTTCTACAGTGTCAGGGCTAGTTGTTTGGTCATGATTTTGGGCAATTTTAGGTAGTTGGTCCATTAGATAGATGAACCAATGAATGGCCGAGCTAACCTCAGAAGACCCCATGTCGACTGAGTGTTGCCTACATAGCCCCTATTTTAAGGGCCTCAGGCCAATATAGTTCTCCTCAAAAGGGAAGAAGAGGGTAGGTTATGGATTAGGTTTGACTAGGTTAGGTCATGGTTAAAGGTTATATGGTTGGTCCATCAGATAGATGAATGAATGAATGGTTGAGATAACCTCAGAAGACTGGCATGTCAACTAAGTACTGCCTACATAGCCCCTATTTTAAGGGCCTCAGGCCAATGTAGTTCTCCCCAAAAGGGAAGAAGAGTTAAAGAGGTTGATATTTGTTTTGGTCAGATTAGGGTTGTTAGCATTTCCCATATGTGTGATGGTACATGCTTGAAATGATGAATGTATGATGATGTTACAACCTTTTCCATATTGTGTGATGGTGTATGCTATAACATTGGTTATGAGGTTTTTCATCCCTAGAAATTTTCCATATTGGTGATGGTGTATGCTAAAAATAAAATGAGTGTATTTATGCTTTAGCAAGTTTCCAAGTGGTGATGGTATATGCTTTGACATAAATTGCGTTTGGTTGATAGTTTTCATGTGTATTGTTTTCCATAAAAACTAGTGTGAATGGGCTATGATAATTTATATAACACAAATTGATATTTGCATTATCATGAGATTATGTCAATGGTTAGAAAATGTTTTGGTTGGTATGTTATTGGTTTGGTTTGGTTTGGTTTGGCTTGGTTTGGGTTGGTTAGAAAATGTTTTGGTTACATGTGATGAAGTGTGAGAAGTGAAAAGTGCATTGCTCTTTCATTGAAAAGGACTATAATGATAGTATAGATAGGGTTTTTGAAAACAAAATTGCCATTCATGAATTACGTCATTGACCATTGGTTTTTGTTAGAGAAGTACCCTAATCACTTCACATTAAGTGAGCTCAAAATCCCTTGAGTATGTTGGGGTAATAGGTGTGATTATGTGATATGTCAGGATAGCGTAACCCTTTTTAGCAGGGATAACTTTGACCCTTTTATAGGTGACCCTGAGAATGACTATAGACAAGTCCATGACTTAATAGTTTGTCAAGCAATTTTTTTTTGGTAGACTGATTAATGTGGGAAGTCTACCTCGGGATGTTGTTTTGTTTTGTGGTCATGTGAAGTTGATCGATGCGAGAAGCTTTTAAGAGGGTGTTGTCTTTGTAGCAAAATTTAGGCATATCCATCCTTCGAGGGAGTGGTCTATATTTTGCTTTGTATGTTGTGATGTCTTTGAATAGCTATCCTTTAAGGGAGTAGTCTATTAATTATATTAATGATGTAACTGTCCTTCGAGGGAACAGTCTACATTTATAGTTTATGACCTTTGAATATTTTGTTAGGCATCCCAGTTTTATATTTTTTTTGTTGACTGAACTTTTAGTCATGGACAAGACTATAGAAGTTTAAGGGTTTCCCTTTTATTAGGACAAAGCATTTATTGCTTTAAGAAAGGGTTAGCTAATTGTTATAGGGGAAAAGGGTTGAAAGGAATAGGAATGAGGATGACAGGAGTTGCTCAAGGGATGAGCTCAAGTTAAACATCAAGTGAATGATTACTTGATTAACAGTAGAATGGTCACAAATGCAAGGCATTAAGGGGCTTAGGTTCTGGCCAGCCTTTAAGAGAAGATAGATGATAAGTACCTGATCCATACTTATGCATTATTATATAAGGTCTGAGCCAATTAGGAGCAAACTTGCCTCATTTTCTTCTTTCCATATTGGTCATGTGTTGGTTTTCTTTAAGGACGAGATCTCTGATTTTGAAATCTTGCTCTTTAAAATTTTTGTTGTAGGCATGCTTGATGCTATCTTGATAGATATGAAGATGATTAAGAAGTTGGTTAATGCTTGGTCGACACTTGGTTGAGGTCATGATAGTCAGTACAAATTTGAATTCCCCTAGTTTCTTTTGTAACAGGGACAATTGCAGATAATCAATGGGTTGGATAAATGAGATGGAGAGAAGATGTTGAAGCTTCTCTTTGACAAGGAGTGAGATGTGAGGATGCATCCTATGAAGCTTTTGCTTGGCAGGCTTAGTTTGAGAGGGCAAGATCTTGATCATCCAGGTTGTAGTCTGGAATCTCAGAATCACTAAAGGTGATGGAGGTAATGGTGGGTAATGTTTTGACTAAAGCAGCTAGTGGTTGGGGGTCTTCAGGTTGGACCTTCACTGCCTATAAAGTTTTGATCAAGGCTTGGCAATGTTGTGGAGAGCTTTGTATTAGGTCATACAAAGACATCTTCATAGGGGTTTGGTGAAGTTGTTTCACCATGGAGTCACGGATTATGTCTGAAGATGTTGGTTGGGATGTGCCCAAGATTGAAATCTTGAGTTTTAATGGTTGAGAAGGCTTGACGAATGGATATGTCTAAGGGATAAAAACCTTCTCTTTTCCTTTATCCTTTAAATTTTGTGACCTGGTGGCCACATTAATAGTGTTGATTTTGAATAAAGGGGGAGAAGGTGGTAGAGGGACCATAATCTTGCGTTGAGATCCTGATTTAAGTGAGGAGGTTTGGGAGGCATGGGAGGGTGTCTGTAGTTTGTTGAAAGGGTGGTCAAGAGGAAGGGTGTCCTTTTTCAAGTGTTGGCAAATGATAAACTTAAGAGCACAACACTTTTTAGTATCATGCCTAGGTGTGCGATGATACGCATAGATTTGAGTGTCATCGAACCAAGATGGTTTTGGTTTGAGAAGTTGGTATGGCTTAATTGGTGGGAGAACGATGCTAGAAGACTACAACAGTCAGCATAGCAACAAAGCATAGGAACCCACTAATGGGTCTGCACTTGTTATTGCAGTAGAGGTTGACAACTTCTGTTTAGGAGTTGTAGAGGGAGTTTTTCATACCACCTTTTTAGTTGGTGGTGTGGCCACACGTGTAGATGGTGCTTTCTTGGTGAGAGGTGTTAGATTTTTTGGAGGAAGTATGTTTTTGATGGGTAAAGGGAGTAATGGAGGCAATTTGTTTTTGTTAGGTGTTGGAGTAGGGAGTACTCCTATTAAGGTGGAAGGGTGTGGGCCCAAAATAGAGGGAAATGGTGATGGTGGGGGAGGAATTCTCTGACGTGGTTTAGTAGCCTTCTTTAATACGATGTGAGGACCACTACTATGCAGGGTGAGGTTCAAATATACCTTCACTTGTGGGTGAGTGAGGTTCGATACGAGGTGAACACTGAGAGATTTAACCTATTTCAGCATGGTGGACACTTATGAGGGTTTGGGTTCAGGTGTGGATGGTTGAGCTTCTAAAGATTTGGAAGTGGAAGCCTGATCCTCATTAGAGATTTTGGGATAATTTGTCACAGAAGGGTCGATAGTACGAGATGAAGCGAGATGTGTAAGATAAGGAGCCTTAAGTCACTCCCATAATGCCTCATGTTCTAAGTTCCTTGAATGGATAAATCTTAAGTTTTTAGCCAATCGAGAGAAGGGTTTAGAAGACATTGCGTGAGGCTTTATAATTGGTCTTTTGGAAGATTTGGATGGTTGCACGAGTAGAAACATGTTAGATGCAGTGATCTTAGGCCAAAGATGAGAGAGAACCATTACCAGATCTTTCTCGACCGAAGTGGGTGAAGTGACAAGTTCTTCTCTTGGTGGAGAAGGGTTAGGAGAATTTGGATCTTCGAGAGGATAGAGTGCAGGGATGATCATGGCTTCCATGTGTGGTCAAGGAATGGGAAAAGTATGATCCTCCATTGGTAATAGGAAGGATGAGGGTGGGGCTAGTGGCATTGGTATCGTCAAAGCATCCTCCAATATGGGAGAGGTCAAAGTAGACTCTCCTACGTGTGAAAGTGGGGTGGATGGAGGACTATCTTCCATCTGTGGAGGACAAATAGGAGAAGAAGGCTCTTCTACCCATGGTGGAGAAATAGGTTGACTAACCTCTTCAGACTATGGGAGAGGTTGGTTAGGAATGAAAGGAGAAACCATGTTGATCATGCATATATTGTGCTCTTGAAGGTCATTGACCATGGTCTAAACATTGTTTTGACTTAGAGGATGGATAGGGAATGGTTGCCTAAAGATATCTATGTTTTGGTTAGCCAGTGCATTTGGGTTATCCAAAACAAGATCCCCTTTATCTAACATGTCTTGAATAATGTTCTTGAGGGTTTTGCAATTATCTATGTCATGACCCTTGACACGATGATAGTTTCAAAAGTCATTTTTCCTATACCATGCAAGGATGGCTCGTGAGGGGTCAAATTGGGGTGGTCAAATTTGAGGGAGGTTGAGGACTCCCTGCTTCACTAGTTTATCCAACACAAAAGCGTATGATTCTCCTATTGGAGTGTATTGATGCTGTACATATCACTATTGGAATTGTCTTGTAATGTTTTGTGATGTGGAAGGTTCAGATTTGTTAGTTATGGTAGAAGATGATGATCTAAGTACCACAGAATTTGCTGATCCCTTGGACTTGGAATGGGAAGAAGAAGATTTGGAAGAAGGGTCATTAGATTTTGCATTGGTATTTTTACTACGCAATTTGACCTTATCTTCTTCGACAGTGCAGAGTTCAAGCTTTTGGGCCATGGTGAAAGCTTCATCAAATGTGTGGAATGTTTGAACCGACAAAGTGGATGAGATGTGCTTAAAACATGCTCTTGAAAAGAGCTCAATGAGCTCAAGTTGAGGTAATGAAAAGGAGAGTTGGTTGATCAAACCTCTCCAACGGGAAACAAAGTCAGCTATTGACTCATCATCAAATTGTCTAATATAATATAGGTCTATGATGGAGACCTTTTTGGTGATGGTGATTGAGAAGTGGTCAAGGAATAGCTGAGCTAATTGAGTGAAGGTAAAGAGAGAATGATTGGTAATAGAGTTATACCAATCAAGGGCAGTGCCAGAAAGTGACATGGGAAATGTGTGAAGTAATAATGCATCATCATGTGATATAAGGTAGCAATCATGTCTAAACGCTCATAGATGTTGTTGTGGGTCCTCTTTACTCTAAAAATGAGTAAATTTTGGGAGTTCCCACTGGCTAGGGTATGGTCGAATAGGGACCGAAGGGTGGATAGGTTTGTTGTAGATTTGTTCATATGAAAGAACACTTCTCAAACCTGAACTAGATGTCTCAAGGTTGGACATCTTATCCATCAACATCTTAATTAGATTGGTTGATGGATTGGCAAGAGGGGCACCCCCTAAGTTATAAGGTACTTGGAAGGCATTGGGAGGGGCGTATGATGTACTTGGTTGCATTTGCGTAGGTGCAACATATTGGTAGTTCATCATAGAGACTGAGGTTGAGGCCATGGGGGCTTGTGCCATGAAGTTGGAGGGCACAACTTGACTAGATGCCGCTAAGGGTGGTTGAATGGTGGTGACACTAGTTAAAGCATAGGTGGTCACTCTTGTATTTATGGGTCCAAGAGTGGGTGGGATAGAGACAATCAAGTTATAGAAAGGTGTCAAACTTGGTTGAATTGTTTGTGGTTGAGGGGGTACAAAAACCCCAATAGAGGTAGGTCTAGAAATAGAAGGAGAGGCCAAATCTTGAACATTGGCCATGGTTGGGTTACTGGTCAAGGTAATGGCTTGAGTGACCATAGGTTGGGTAGCGGATGTTGTTGATATCATTGCCGCTTCAACCAAGGAAGTTGGCATCCCATAAATAGGGTTACCTGAAGGATCTTGCATTTGGCTTTTAGTGATATAATGTTGGAGAGCCTTGACGTTATGGTCAAGGAATCTCTCAAAATCTTGATCCCCTTCGAGAACAATAGGAGGTTGATTTGGAGTAGGTTGGATAGGAGTATGCTCAGTGTCTGAAGTATACTCCATTAGATGACTTGATATGAATAGCGTAGGTGGGAGTGGTTGTTGCCTTGTGTGGTAAACAAGAGATTTGGCTCGACTGTGTGTCAAAACCATCCAAGGTGAAATGGGTTCAGGTTCTAAAAACTATGTGTTTCAGTTTCAAAAAACTAGAATTTGTGTTTAACAGCAAGAAAGTCAGGTTTTAAGCTTGCTATTTGGGAAGAAAATTTGTTGACAGTGATCGACGTCGGTTTAATAACTGATATCGGTTGGAAGATGTTGCCGAGGTTAGTGGGTTAACCAATGTTGGTGAAGTTGAGTTGATGTCGGTGGAAAAATTGATGTTAGTTTTTGTGTAATTCCAAAAACACAAAAAACTAAGTTTTTGGAAGAAGGAGAAATTTTGAGTTGTTTTTGAACCTCATAATGATGTGACCTTACCAGCTCAAAAAAATAGATAAAAATATCAAAATAGATAATTTGGCAAGCAACCTCTAAAACATTAAATTCCTAGGAATAAATTTTAGAGTCATGGTGGCTTATGCCTTAATAGAATGTGTTTGGGAATTGGGCTTGTAGAACAGGTCCTAAAGAAGAAGTCTATGGCTGGTTTCAGGTCATGTTTTGGTACTCAAAAATCTATGTTAGGTTTAGTACGTGGCTTGGTGTTGGGGCTTGCTCCCTTCACTTCATGAACCCAGAGCCGAGCTGGGCCACTTAGCCAATATATACTTTGCCTATAGTCTATACTTTGCCAGAGAACAAAGTGGGTCCTCCTCTTAGTAGTGACGTCCAAGTAGGATCACCAGAAAGGGTAAGGTATCCGCTAGGTGATGAAATCCTAAACAGGCCTTGTCTCAAGTATGTTATATGTTTGATTTGATGTGATTGTGGTTTGGTTGCGTAACATTTGTGCACTATGATTTATTCATAATGCTTTTAATTACTAAGTGAGTGGGATAAGTATGCATTCAAACAAGAATGAAATGCAATAGTTTTTTTAACCCAAATTGAAATGTTTTGTTCAAATGCAAACAATTGGAGAAGAGGTCAAGAGTATGAATTTTTCACTACTCTAAGATGCAGGCAAGAAGTGACAAGAAGAAAAAGAAAGAAGTTCTTTTTAGCTTGTGGTAATGGTTTCTTTTCGAAATAAAGAGATAGAAGAAGAGGATGCAAGAAGAGAATTTTTTCCTAATGCATCTATATGAAAGTTTGATTTTATAAAAGAATGAACCCAAGGAAAACTCCAGGGGTCCCACCGGGCTTGCCAAAATGTTTCTCTACATTTTTGCGAATTATTTTTCAAAAGAAAGAAGAAACTAAAGTTAAAGGTTAGGGGTTTGTATGTTACCCAGATTAAGTTGTGCACCATATCTAAGCATTGTAGGAGCTCCTCTTTGGCTATGGAGGAAACACCTGTAGAAAAGAATAAGACTTAAACAAAGAAAATGTTAGAAGATGATATGGTGGACTGCCAAGCTACACGCTCGGTCCCAGAAGCGTAAAGCTCCATAAGGGATGACAGTCCACTTTTTAATGAAAAGAGTGTTGTATAAAAAGAAATAATGAAAGACTAAGAAAGAGAAAGTAGACAATGTGTACCTATTCTGTATAATTAGTCTGTCACAGTCACCAATGTTGGTAGTCCTACTGAGGTCGATTAGTCAATGGTACTGACGTCAGTTATGTTACCGATGTCGGTAGGGGCAGTGGGCTTTGGATGGGTTTCAAGGTTGTCTATGGTTGACAGAGGAGTCTAGGAGTTTAAAGGTTTGTGCAAGTTTACAGGAGAGTGGATAAGGTCTGAGAAAGGGAAAAGGTAGAAGATAGGTGTGAAAATATGGTACAAATAAGAGGAAGGCTTTTTAGCCTCTCCACGAAAGAAGTTAGGTCATTTCTCAACAGTATTCAAAAATATTGAATGGAAACTAATTGCCAATGTATTCTAAAATACTGAAATGAGACAAAAAAATACTTAACTCTACTTGGTGAAGAACCAGAGGTACCAGAGTGCTTATTCCTATTGTGGCTAATGTTGAGGTCCTCGTACAATGTTTCAATCCAATTTGGAGTGACTTGTGCAGAGTTTCTATAGCCAGAAAAGTGATAGTCGAATTCAGATGCTTGGTCTTATAATGTGCATGTCAATATGCAAAGAGGTGGGGGGAAAACTCAAGGTTAGAGCCTAGCTTATGTAATCGACATCGGTGATCCCACCAGCATCGACTAATAGTTGACTGATGTCAGCGGCTAGAGAATGGGTAAAAGGGCTATTTTTAGCTCTTTGCCCATTTCTCCATCTGCCAAGTGCATTTGCTATTGGATAATAGTCAAAATATGAGTTTATTAGGCACGAGAGTTAGTTAGGAGGTTAGGATGGAGTGAGAATAAGTCATGGGTAGTTAGGATTTAGATGACCTAGTCTCAGGGTGACTCATAGGGTAAGAAAAGGTCTTAGGGTGAGGTGTCTAGGTGAGGTGTCTAGGTGAGGTCATTAATTTAAAATAAGTAGTTTATTTTAAATTAATACGGTGTGTAAGTGTTTATAAGGGGACCAAGGGGGGTTTGACACAATATTGGTGTCTACAGGCTCATCCAACAACTTGGTTATAACAAGGATCATCTCAAAAAAATCTATCTTACTTGTCTTGGTTTTGATAAGACTAATCAAAATCCACTTAATTATATTTGGATTACATTTACCATTGGACCTAAGATTGTTCAAACCAATATTATGGTCCTTAACTTAACCTTATCTTACAACATAGTTCTTGGTCATCCATAGAATCATCGAATGAGGGCCATTACTTCTTCTGATAGTCAATGTATTAAATTCTTACATAATGGAAAATGGTATAAACATGAAAATGATCCCAACCCATGGAGAATTTAGCTTCCCAATCCTAAATCATAATATATTATTCTTACCATTCCTAAGATCAATAGTGCGCCTTTACCTGAATTCATCAACATGAATCCTAATTTACAAGTTACTCTTGTAGATTTTGATGATGATGAACCTACTAAGTTACAACATACTTGTAATACTACCAAGTTACCTTCCTAAATTTCATAATGTCTTCCTCCTTCTCTATTACTGAGGGATCGTACTATTCCTCTTATTAATGAGATTATTGATTTTCCCCCTCCATACAATGCTCAGGAGCCTTCTGTCCTAAATATACATTCACTTACAATGATTTTGGAGTAGCCAAATTATTTCAAGATCCTCTCATCATTTCTCCTCATACATTTAGTAATATCAATATTTCACCCTCTAAAACTCCCCTTGATTCTCAAGCATGTACAATTTCTCCAACATATGATGATAACTATATAATATCCCAAGCTCTATCTAGAGACTTGGATGTCCAAAATTATCATAAAACCTTAGCCCAAATTCATGATTTTAATAGGGAAATTCATACCATTTGTATGGATCATACCTTAGATCTTGAAGGTCAGGTGCCTTCTACCAATTTTCCTCTTATTGATACTCCTTGGGTGTTAGAATAAATTATACCTTTCAAACCTTCAAATTTTTCTACATCTATTTTACCACCTATCAATCCAATAACTACCTCAAATCCTTTTCCCATCACTAAACCCACTAATATTCCAACCCCTTCTAATCCATTTAATTATTCTACTTCTAAAATTACACTAGATGCTAATGCAATCAATGTTCATCAGATACATTCTAATTATGATCACCATGGAAATCAAATTCTATATCTTGAAGTAGATGTCGATTATTATGGTCCTCTTCCTACCTTGAATAATGTTGAATCTATCCTTTAATTAATTTATGCCCAAGAATTTCAACTTCTTTGGCAACATCATAAACTTGGGAATTTCAAAACTAAAACTCCTTGCTTCAACAACTTCATTGCTAGCATTGACCCTAACACAAATCTAATTTATATATTACCCAATGCACCTTACCTATTAAAGATGGTAATTCCATGATTATTGAAGAAACCACTCACATGAAATATGGTACTCCATCTTATCCTTGACAAATTATTGTCTCTCGTGAACTCTCACCTACCGAACCTAATAATTTTAGATTATTCTTTAACAAATATCACGAGTCTTTAGCTTGGTCCTACAAAGACATGCCTAGAATTTACCCTAGAATTTTGGTACATAACATCATTACTTATCCTAATTCCAAGCCTATGCATCAAATTTTTTAAAAAACTCCACCTAAAGTTTCCACTTTATGTCATAAGGAAATCATCAAGCTACTTGATGTTAAATTTATTAAATCAGTGGATTATTTTGAATGGGTCTCCAACATTATTCCCATTTGAAATAAGGTCACTATGGTCATTCACATTTGTATTGATTTCCATAATTTTAATCTTGATTATCCCAAGGACAACTTGCCTTTACCTTCAATAGATGCCATTA
The DNA here is from genome assembly GCA_037957365.1 of Torreya grandis. NCBI lineage: Eukaryota > Viridiplantae > Streptophyta > Pinopsida > Cupressales > Taxaceae > Torreya > Torreya grandis. The sequence continues at coordinate 273,024 of JARHVA010000984.1, read as the reverse complement.
TTGATTCCATGGCTAGTTATGAAATGTTATCGGTTATGGATGACTTCTTAGAATACAATCAGATTTATATCACTCTTAAGAATCAATATAAGACAAATTTCACCATAAAATGTGGCACATATTTCTATGTCAAAATTCTTTTCAGTCTTAAGAATGCGTAATCCACTTACCAATGAGCAATGACTAACATCTTTCACAATCTCATTCACAAAATTATTGAAACCTAGGTGGATGATCTCATTACTAAATCCAAAAATCATAAGAATCATCTTTTTGATCTTTTTATCATCTTTGAAAGTCTCTTTAAATAAAAATTTAGACTTAATCCTTACAAATGTGTCTTTGGAGTCACATTTGTAAAATTGTTAGGATTCTTAGTCTCTCTTCATGGTATCGATGTTGACCCTACCAAAACTAGTGTTATCATCAACATGCCCATTACTCATTCTATTCATGACATTCTTACTTATTTAGGAAAACTTGGGTCAATTAGATGATTCATCCCTAAAATGGCATATCGAATTCCCTCTATTAATTCACTTCTCAAGAAAGGTACTACTTTAGTATGGATGGATCCATGTAAAAAAGCTTTTGATAATATGAAATATTCATTACTTCATCCACCCATAGTTTATCCTCCTTCCAATGATAAACCTTTGATCTTATATACTTCTTCCATACCTATTTTAGTTGGGGCAATGTTTTCCCAATAAGATGATACATAGAGAGAGTATTTTATCTACAAAATTAGCCAAGGCCTCATTGATTATGAAACATGTTATACCACAATTGAGTGTGATTTCCTCACCATCTATTTTGTAGCTAGAAAGCTTTGCCACTATATGCTTTGCCAAACTACTTATGTTATTTTTCATTTTGACCCCCTTCATCATTTATTCTCTAAAGCATTTCTACCTGGAGATAGAAATTTTAAATGGATGGTACTCATTATGGAATTTAATCTTTACATCATCACTCAAAAAACTATCAAAGTGAAAATCATAGCTGATCAACTTGTTACAGCTCCCATACCATCTACTTATTCTCTTCAAGATAATCTTTTAGATGAGAAAATCCTTTATATAAAAGGTCTTAATCAAGCTATTTATCTCAAATATTATTTTCATAGCTTTACCACCAATCTTGAAGCCAATAATCTTGATGAATCCACTACTCCCTCCAGTATAACTAAACAAAAAGTAATTATCGAGGAGCTTTCTAAAATTAATGATGACTTGCATGAGGATACTTAGACCCTTCACTTTGATGGTGCTAAATTACTTCAAGGAGTTGTGGTAGGTTGGATTCTCATAAGTCATCTTGGCAATATCATTCCTTTATCTTTTCACTTCACCTTTGATGTCACCAATAATATGTCCAAATATGAAGCTCTCATTTTAGGCATACGAGATACTCTTGATTTAGACATTCAATACCTTCAAGCTTTAGGTGATTCTCAACTTATTTTCCTAGTCAGTGGTGATTATCAATGTAAAAGTGAGAACCTCATCACATATCATCAAATTACAACCACTTTTGCTAATGATTTCATCTATTTCACTATTGAGCCTATTCCTAGAGATCAAAATTATATTATTGATTCTCTTGCCTCTTTAGCATCTCTCTTTCATCCCCACCAAGTCCTTTTTAATCCTACTTTTCTTATTCAAATAATTGAAACTCCATATTCTACTCAACCATTAAATTCACTCATCTATCATATCGAGGATGTACCATTCAATAAAGGCTGTTGTACCAAGACATCATTCAATTCTTGAAAAATCAAACTTATTATCCTAATTTAGACTCTCATGAAAAGACACATATTAGTAAATAAAATTTCAAGTATGTATTTTAACACAACATCCTTTATTATCTCAATGTTAAAGGTACCTTAGTTTGTTATGTTATGCAAGATGAGGTCCCTCTTCTTCTTGAACAAGCACATGGGAGGATTTACAATGGTCACTTTAGTGGATATGCTACAACATATAAATTCTTCTATATGGGTTACTTTTGGCCTACTCTTGAAAAGGATGCAATTGAATATGCTAAAATGTGTAATCCTTGTCAGCTTCACAATGATCTAATCTATTCACCTCCAACCTAACTTCAAACTATCAAATCTCCTTGGCCATTTTCCACATGGAGGTTCGATCTCATTGGAAAACAACCTCACTCCCAAGATGGGCATGTCTTTATGATCACTGCTACCAAATATTTTATGAAGTGGTTAGAGGCCATGCCCCTTAGTAACATCATAATTCCTACCATTTACAAATTTATTCTTAATAAAATCATTTTCCACTTTGGCATTCTCCATACCATCATTTCAGATAATAGTGGTAATTTTAAAAATAAACATGTTAAATAACTTTGTACTAAATTCAAGATCAATCACACATTTTCCATACCTCATAAAATTCAATAGCTAAGATGAGTCCACTAATAAAATTCTCAACAAAATTCTCCAAAAGACAATTCATGAAACCTACATAGATTGGCATCTTCATTTTTACCTTGCACTTTAGGCCTATCAGACTAACATATGCATTCTCACTGGGGCAATTCCATTCTCGCTAGTCTATGGTTCTGAGTTAGTTTTTCTTTTAGAACTTGAGCTTCCCTCTCTTTATATATATCTTCATGGTATTATTATCAATGAATAATTTCATGAATCTCATCTTCTTTCCCTTGATATACTTGATGAATGTCATCTTACTACCTTACAACATAACCACCAATACAAGGCTTGCATTGCCAAACATCATAACATACATGTTAAAGTCTACACATTTAATGTTGGTGATCTTATCATTAAACTAGACTACACCTATGATAAATAAGGTAAATACACCCAAAAATTATGGGTCCCATATTTATTCAAAGATATTCTTGGTCCAAGAACCTATCATCTTCAAACCAATAAAGGCCATGTTTTCAAAGAGCCCACCAATGCACAATTTCTTAAAAAGTACTTTGCCTAAACATTTCCTTATTTTCATACTTTCTCTCTACATCTATCTAACACTTTTTATAGGTTACTTAAATGGGTCTCTCCCTCTACAAAAAATTCCTTCCTTTCATAAATCTTTAGTCCTTTCTTTTGGTCTTTTGATTTCTTGATGTACCATAGTCTTCTTTATCTTCTTGTATTTCCACTTTTTGACACCCCTTGGGTTTTTATTTTGTGAGTTGCTTTGTAAGACCATGGATAGGACCTGACACTCCTCATAAAACTACCATATTTTTTCTTACCTCACTTTATCTTTCACTTGTTGGCACCCTCGTGGGTTTCTCTTTAATGAAGTTATAGTGTAAGACCACAGATAGGACCCGACCCTCATAAAATTATCATCTTTTCATGTTTTTACATATTTGTTCTCAAATTTAGCTTTTGATTATTTTTATTAGATTGAATTTTCACAACAATCTATGTTAGCATGTTTTCCTCCATTTCCTTTATTCTTATGATAAGGAATCACACTTTATTGTCATTGTATCCCTTTTTGCCCTTTGTCACATTTGTTTATGATTTGAAGTAATTAAAATTTGTCCACATGTCATTCCTCTTGATTTCCCATTCCTTTTACTCTGCATTGGATAAAACAAGGTTTAATTTAAGATATCACTTTTATTTCACCTAGATTTATGAGACTTTTAGACCCCATGCTCTTTGAATTTCTCTCTCTTAGCAACCTTGTCCCAAGTATTCAAATGAAATTCATCTTTAGTACCCATGTTTGGTCTTCCAAATCCATATGGAGGAGGAAACAAAAAAATCAATCAAGAAATTTAAAATATAAATCATTTGAAACAAAAGGAAATGATATTCAAAAGGCAACATACAAATCTCAAAAGTCAACATCACACTAAAAGTTGTGATTACAAGCACATCTCCTATCTCTAATCAAAACTCAATCTCCATAGTTGGACTTAGATAAAGCCAAGTTCTATTGGGGTGTGGTAGGCTAATAGATTGGAATAGGAGAATTCAAAAAACTTGATGGTGCTACCTATTTTCTCATGTAAGTACCCAATCTTCAAAATAGACCAATGACTCTATAAGGGGTCTTGAGGAACGAGGAACACATTGTGAGAAGATAGGTCCATTTTACTTTTCATTAATATAGCCTTCATGGGATGACCTATATACTTAATTTATTGACCTAAGACTTGTGTAGCTAAGATAAGTTCTTCAAATTCATTAAGGTTAAAATTCCTCTTATTTTGATAAACCTAATTTGAGTGTCTTGACTTCGATAAAGATTTCCTCTACCTTGGTTTTTCTTTCATTTTCCCTCCACCCATTTCATTCCCCCCTTGACAAACAAATTGTGATTCCAAATATATTTTACCTTATTATTTATTCCCTTCTTATTCACCTCTTAAAAACATGCTATACTACTTTGTTTCAATTTTATCTATCCTTAGAGTGAAATAACATGTTTTAGAAACTATGGATTACTTCTTTCTTTTTCACCATAAATTTACATTTCTAGACTTGTCTTAATTTCCTTTTACCATTTATCATTTTTTTACTATCCTACTATTACACACACCTAAGTTCATACCCTTTTTCCATTATTTATTGATGTTAGCTTGGCACTTCTCACTCATCAATGTTGTTTTCCCTTTTTATGCACCTTTTTCCATTGTTGAGTGAGATAAGGATTGTTACTACTCACTCATCAATGTTGTTTTACCTTTTTTTTTTCTCTTTTTTTACCATTGATTTGTTTTATTACCATCCTTTTTAACATCTATCCTTGGTTTGACTTGGTGAGTTTGCCATTCTTACTTAAAGTCTATTTTTTTGAGTTTTTTAGTCTTTAGTAGCCTTGGATTTTTGATTACCTAATTTACTCTTATTTTTTACTTAGTCATTTGGCATAACATAGTAATTTTCACCCTAGATTGCTAAATTTCCAATTACATCCTATCCTCATAACACTATCTATATTGGCTTTTCTTGCATTTTTTTGTTTTTACACTTTAGTTTTGTATTCTTGGGTTTGCCAAAATCAATCTCAGTGTCATACACAATCAAAACTAACTACATACCAAACAACCATCTAGAAATAAAAGTAAGTCAAGGTATGCATTACATTTAATTTTTAGTTATTTAATTTTCAATCATTTACTTTCAATTATTTTTGATTTAAAATACTACTTTTTTTTAGCATCAACATTGTGTGTTACTATGTTCTTTCTCAAAGCACCATCCCCTATTGCACCTTAGTGACACATGATGAAATTCAAGTGGGGATTATGTATAAACATAATATTTTCAAATTTTATCAAAAATTGATGCTTTAAATCTTGTAGGAACCCATTGAGACTCAATATCTCTAAGTACATGCCGGTGCACAAGGAAAGGGATGGGTAGACCTTCGGTGCTTCATAGGATTATTGTCCCTTATTTACACATTATTACCAATCCGAATAGATCTTAAAACCATTTCATAAGATATTAGTCCTCCCTTGCACACTCCTCTAGTCTTTTTTCTCTTTCCATCCCTCTTTTCCTCACTTTGATCCCCTTTCACTAGTTGACTATACTAGGCCAACTGGGTTGACCCTATATAGTTTTTAGCCTCTGATTACTATACAGGGTCAACTAGGTCGACCCTATACTATTTTAAAGTATTTTTACTTGAGATTTTTGATAGCCCTTCGACTGACCTAGTTTGAGACCTAGTGATTTATCTACCAAAAATGTATAGGGTCGATTGGGTTGACCCCTTATAGCCAACATATTTGGAAGGATTTAGGGTGAGATTCACCTATAATTACAAGATCATTTCATAATTATTTTAATATGCAATCAATATTTATTATTCATTCATGATTCTTTACAATTTACTCTTCCACCATTTTACTTGAGGAGTCTTAGCTTAGAGTTTTTACTTGGAGAATCTAGTCTTGTGGATAAATCTTAGATGCTTTGGCATTTCTTAGTTATCCTTAAAAACCAAAATAACTTTTTGAGAAGATCCTTTGGCCAAGGGAGAGATTGAGTCTCGATGGGTTCACATTTAGGTAAGTATATTCTAACTTTGTTCTCCTCTCTTTAGTAGATAGAAGTAGCATAAGTATTGGCTCGAATAATATTACTTTTCATATTTTATGTATTAGGGTCTTAATCATACTTATATTAATTTAGATTATCTTATACATGTTTTGATTTCTTTACTAACCCCTCATGTTGTGCCACAAACTTTGGTGTGTGTTGGAAATATTGTCATTGATGTCAAAGGTTTAATATTATTGGTGATAAAGGTCCCATTGCATTTAATGTTGTTTATCTTGGCTAATATGAGTTAATATTTATTTAATATTAACAAATATATTTTTGGTTGCATATGAGACAAAAGAAGTGCCCATGGAGAAGTCGAAGAGCCATGGGATAAAGACAAAAGAAGGATGGGACGCATTTTCCCATGAAGAGTCATCTTGGGGAATACCAAGAGTCACCAAGGGAAGACAAAAGAGTAAAGGGCGAATTTATCATGAAGGGACACTTTAAGGAATACGAAAAGTCACCAAAGATAAGGAAAAAAGTGGGAAGGACATTTTTGGTCATGAAGGGTCACCACATGACTTTTCAAAAGCTTGGATATGAAGGGTCATCCAAGATTGGCGCCATTTTCCATGAGGAATGAAAGGTCACAAAGGGGGAAGGCCAAAGGTCATTTGGAAAGCTATAAATAAAGGCTTGAGTAGCCATTTGTAATGTGGAAGTGAGAGGTTGATTTGATATTGTAATATCTAGCTTAGAAGAGCAATTGTAAGAGATGAATATGATTTGTATTTGTTATATATAGCTTAGAAGAGCAAAGGTGAGAGAGAGGAAGGAGATGTTGTATTGATCTATCATTTGTTGAGATAGCAACATTGAGAGATAGGTGTGTGGTATACACAAATGGGTTGGTGCTCCTATGGGTTGGTGCTCATGAATTGTTACTGAGTTGGTGCTTGGTAAAGGGGTTGGTGCTCTTGTGGGTTGGTGCTCACGAATAAGTGTTGGGTTGGTGCTTGACAAAGGGGTTTGAAGCTCCTGTGGGTTGGTGCTCACGAATTGAAGCTGAGGTTTGTATTTGGCAAAGGGGTGTGGTGCTCCTGTGGGGTTATTCTCACAAATATATTTGAGATTGATTCTCTATGGTTTTTCCCACATTAGTTTTCCACGTTATATCGGGTGTCTCTCTCTGTCTTGTGTGATGTTTATTGTTTAAGTTTTATTGCATATCTTGAATGATTGATTAAGTGGAATTTGGTTAAAGAAAATATTTATAAGATATGTAATATATTGGTTCACCCCCCCCCTCTTAGTATATTCTATGCTTAACAGTGTGTACTAGATTAGATTTATTTTCTTATTTATTGGAATAGAGTGAACATTAAACCTAGGAATCTTCTAGGGTTGTTACATGTTTGTGTTATACTATAGGCTTTGAAACCCTTCCTAGCATGATGTATTATGATAAGTGATCCCCTAATCAGGTCTAGTGGATCCCCATATTAGACATGCTCTTACTTAACAAATGTATTCCCAATCAGAAGTGTAGGTATGCTCTATCTTCTCTAAGCTAGAATTGATTTTTATTTTGATGCATTTTTGATTACATATAAGGGGCCACCCCCAACCCCCCAACAATATAAAGTTAATCTATATAGATATGGGAGTGAGTTTCCTATATAGAGAGAGGGGAGAGGGGCTCTAACTTTATATGGTTATATCACCCCCACCCCTCTCTATATATATGGTCTCCCCCTTCCCATCTCTATATAAACTAAACTCTATATGGAGTGAGTTTAAATAGAGATGGGCTCTATAAATTTTGTTGGGGGGATTAGATAGATACAATGGGCTTGGGGGGAGGGCCCCTCCCCCATATATATAGAATCTATCTAACTCTATATTGGGGTACCTAATATCATATATAGATTTAGATTAGAGGGTGGCTAGATAGATATATAGGCTCTACTCTATAGAATATTTATCAATCACTGCCCTCTATATATATATGGGGTTGATAAGCACCCTATATAGAGTTATTTTAAAGAGAAACCACATATATGGAGAGGGTTAAGGCTTACTAATTATAGATTAGATAGGCCATACCCCTACCCTCTTATTTATATATGGGCCCCCATAGTCTAGAGTTTAATTTCCCTCTCCCCTATATTACTATACTATATAGTACTTTACTTACTCACTTATTTACTCTAACTAAAACTCAACTAGGATCACCTATAATGACTTTGATATATCATCATATCATGTCTCATATCATGTATGCCTAAATTAAGGATGAAATCAATGAAAGAACTAGGGTTTGACACCTCATTCTATACTAGTATTGCATACAAGAAATTATTAAAGATTAGGGTTGGGTTGGAGCATCAATCAAGACCTTATCTATATATGGACCGGTAACTAGTAAGATAGGGAAATAGGGCCAAAATACTTAGATATGTCACTCCCTCCTTTGATCCTCCCCCATTATCTATATATGACCCTCCCCAGATGATATCTCAAAGGTGGGGCATTCATAAGCTATAGACTAGAACTAATCAACTCAATCCATCACTCTAATGAATTCCCTATGGATATATGGCCATCATTTAGATTAATTGCCCTATAGATATAGGGTTTGAAAGATCAATTTCCTTATAGATATAGGGTCTAAAATATTGGTATGGCCCATCCTAGATCCTAGTCTAGTGAAGTCATTGGCATCAACAAATCAAATTTCCATCCATCAAGGGTCCATACCCCTTTCCTCCCTCTCTCTATATAATCCTATATAGATAGGGACCTGATGGCCCTAGATAGATATATATATGGCTTAGCCTCCCAAAGTTATAGTTCTCAAATGGATTGGGTATATAACCTAGCCTATATATAATGAATAGATGGGTACAACATCAAGCATTCCCCCCCCCGACACACACACACACACACACACACACACACACACATACATGCATATACATACATACATATATGGGACCATGACATCAAGAATTTCCCCATCCCCAAATATAACTATAACTATAACCAACCTTCCTTTTCCCAACCCATATATATCTCACCCTGGGTATAAATAATATAGATAGAAGAACTTGGGGTAGGGAGAAACTCTTATTAGATTTATATAGGAGGTCAAGGCCCTATCTCTTTGAGTGGTCCAAGGTCACAAAGGAGGATCAGAAAGAAAACTAAGGCCCATACATCATATATAGGTAGGGATACATCTAATCACTGGTTGCCTCAAGAGTTCAAGTTTTATATATAGGGTAAGGAAAAGGTAGAGTCATAATCCCCCTATATCTATGATTGGGAAGGAAGGAGGTAGTTATGTTATGTAATCTCCCTTGCCCAATTGATATAGGGCCTTGGGAATTAGGCTAACTTGACTATCAATTATCACTATCTATAGTGGAGGATGGGAGGTGGGAGGTAGAGCCATACTATGGATAGGCCTCACCCTTATATTATATCTCACATAAAATGGAGGGGCTATTTTTAGGGGGAGGGTGGAGATATACTATAGTGGAGTGTGTGACACTAAACCTAAAGGCGAAGCCCTATCCCCCCTATATGGGGTACTCTTCAACCCCTTAATATATATATATATATATATATATATATATATATATATATATATATATAATTGTCCCTCTAATTATAAATATAATGTAATAGAGTTTAATTTCCATGAGATGTAATATTGGTCATTTAGTCCCCACATCCTCCAATTCAAAAGTCACTTTGGGGAGGAGGAAACATATGGGATATTTATAGTTATAGTTTTGACCCTTATCTATTTGTGCCCAATTATATGGTTGTCTATGCGATCATAATTCATGTTACATATGTGATGTAATAGTAGGTAATATACATGACTTGACCTTGATGGATGCCTCTTACCCAATGGATGGATCAAATTTAATGCCTAATATATCAATAGCTTCAGGATGATCTGTCTAAAAATGGGGGGTTGAGGGAGAGGACATTATCATTAATTAATGGGAGATTAAAATAGCTATGATTTGGGAGTGGGAACATCATTCCTTTTCAACCTTCTTATCCCAAGATAGAGTTTGTTTTTTTGGTCTATCCCTATCCCTATATATTATTCATGGTCATGGCTGTAGTCATGGTCATGGTCACAGTCATAGTCATGGTCATAGTTTTGGTCAAGAGGTGGGTAGACAACTACATTCATTCATAGATCATTGGTGAGGTGATAAGACCAATCATAAGAGGTGGAATAATTACCACCATTACCAGTTAATAATTATAGAGGTGGTATGAAAGAGTGGATTACCATAACTAGAGTCTTCCTTCATGTAATAATCATTATTGTTAAGTGAAGTAAAACCTATTACTCTCATTTCTAGTGGACTCAAGAGATAGTCACAACTATATATAGAGTGATATGAGGGTATAAAAATGGTGTTTCAATTTAACCCTTTCTGATTTAAAAATATATACAAAATCACTCCTTATTTCATGCTAGGGGAGGAAAGATCATGAAGTAAGATATTAATTTAATCTAACATCAATGTAGTTGATTAGATTGGGAGGGGGTTAATAATATATTAGACCAATACAACTCAACTTTCACCATTCCACACATATCAATGGGAGCCATATAGATTATATCTTAGGGGAAATAAGCCATATATATTTATAGGCCATTATTCAGGTTTGACCCTATCCCTATCTATAGAGTTCCATTATTTGGGTTTCAATTACATTCATTACTCTATAGACCCTATTATTCAAATGAGTGAATATCATATGGGTAGGATGGATATAAATAGATACATGCATAATTGATTGGTAGATATGGTAGGTCGATGCAATGTATGCATAATATTATTCCATTATATCTATAGTGATCTAATGACTATTTATATCCCCATCATATAAGGCCTTTGACCTTTTTCCCAACTAAAAACCTATAATAGCAATTATCTAATCCATAGGGATATAGTCAAACAACCTATCTAGTTGAATGCTATAGATATGGTACACCCACCCCATATAAACTATAGATGAAGTAGATAATAAGAGTTTATATATAGATAAGGGACATCTATCTATGTATATATATAGGGGTGATCTGATCTATCTAGGGAGTGGGAGGAGGGAGGCCCCATCCCTATGTATAAATAGGTATAGGGAGACTCAATCATTAATCCCCATAATTGGCCTCAACCAATAGTCTCAATATTGTAGACTTTGAATTTAAGCTAGGCACTCAAATGACCTGACCCCTTATCTATATCCAATCCCCATCCCTTATCTATATAAAGATTAGATTAATTGCTCTGCTCCCTTTATATCCCATCTCTATATGGAGACCCCATACCCCTATCAATATAACTATAATTGTAACTATGATTGCAATTGTGCATAGATAGATAGGGGCTCAATGACTTCCACTCTATAGATAGTTGGCCCCTCTATCACTACTTCTACCTCTACCTATACCTATATATTTAAACTAAACTAAACTAAACTCTCTATTATAGGGCCTTCCCCCTCTCTATATAGGCATAAGTGAATTGACCAATGACCTTCCCTAACCATGATCTATAGACTATATATCTTAGCTCATAGCTCTCAATGCCCAAGAATCCATCCAATGTTTGATCCAATGAGTTTAGTTATATATAAATAGGGATAGGGATAGGGTGATCTAGTGCATTAATATCTACCATAAAAAATCATTAAATATTAGTCAAGTGATAAATAGTATTCTTGATAGACATAATACATAGGAAAGGATGAAGAGATAGGGCACATCTACCTGTCACTAGTATTGAACCAACCTACTTATTAAAGTAGGAAGCAGACACCTATTTTATGTTATATATTATGAATAAAGCTCAAACACCAAATAAATAGTACTTGGGCATCCTTCATGCTAATATAATATTGAGATAGACCATTTATATCCATATAGAATAGAGGTGTACTCCACTCTGATTAATCTCTACTCCCATGTTAGATAGATACCTATATATTCTTTAGGGGCCCTTATATATATATATATATATATATATATATATATATATATATATATATATATGGAATCTCTATACCTATACTATAAGTCACTCATTCTCACTCCAAAATGAAATGATTCATCACCCATATTTATATCTAGGGGATTATATACATAACATGAATCATCTCATCTCAAACAAGTCCATCCCATTGTTGATTATACATGTATCACTCACTTCGTTTAACCAATGTTTATGGGCCAAAAACCTTCTAGACTATATATAACTCACTTGACCTTCACCTGGACTATGATATAGCCATAGGCACCCTCACCTCTCTCTCTCTCTCTCTATATATATATATATATATGGTATGGGGAGTTAGATAGAATTTATTTTATTTTAGTTTATATAGAGGGGGAGGGAAGGGCTAGATTTAATGGGCTAGACCTTGTATATAGATAGGTGGGAGGGCCCTAAGATAGATCTTTTTTGGACCTCCCCCTCTACATAAACTAAACTCTATCTAACTCCCCATATATATGAGTTACACCCTACATATTTAATGGGATAAACTCTATACAAGAAGGGGGGAGGGGGGAGGTCCCTATCTATAGTGGGTGTCACCCTAGATAGATATATAAGCTCATAAATAGGCATTCAAATAACCACTCAAGATTCCAACCAACAACCAACTCTTCATCTCATATATATAGATAGGAGAAGGATCTTATATATAGATAGTTGTAGTGTGAAGGCCCCCACCCCTGTGTGTGTGTGTGTGTGTGTGTGTGTGTGTGTGTGTGTGTGTGTACATATATATATATATATATATATATATATATACATATATATATATGTATATACATATATATATATATGTATATACATATATATATATATATATATGTATATACATATATATATATATATGTATATACATATATACATATATGTGTATATATATATATATATATATGTATATGTATATGTATATATATATATATATATATACCTATACACACATATATTTATATACATATATATATATATATATATGTAGATCCTCTGGTAAGGATACCTCCTAAACAGGTGAGAAATATTTTCATCACATTAAGAATTCCTTTCCATGTTAAATTTGGACTTCACTCTATTCACAACCAATAAAGGAATAATCATACATCTCAAAGAGTTGTTGTTCCTTTAGCTGCGCTGTGGAAACATCTCACTATTTCCCATCAAGCTATCTTTCCACCTACTCCTCTAGGACATGTCCTGCGGATTCCTTCAGTGTTGTATATGGACCACATAGATAATGAAAGCGATAATAATTCACCTTACTCACCCCAAGGTGATTATGAATTTTGTGATGTATATATATATATATATATATATATATATATATATATGAAGGCCCCTATATATATATGTATATATGTATGTATATATACATATACATATACATATATGTATATACATATATATATAGGGGCCTTCATATATATATATATATATATATATTTATGGGTCATTGGTGGAATGTTTGGTGGTTGGTTGAATCTTTGGTGGTAGTCTAAAGCCTATACATAGATATGGACCCCCTATATTTATTTGGCCCATATCTATATAGATAGGGGTGGGGATTGGATCTATATATAGGGGATTTGCTAGTTTTAGGAAGGCCCTGATACATAGATATTCATTATTCAAATGCCCCTACCCCTATCCCTAGATCTAGTTAGGGCTGGACCCCTCAGCCTTCTAGAGAAAAGAACTATAATTTAGATGGCCCAACCACCATATACATATATCTATAGATTTCCACCAGAGGTTATAGCCTATAGAGTTTGTTTATAGTTCTCTTAGGAGGTTGAGGGCTCCCACCATTATATAGGGATAATGTCCTAGATCATAGATAAATATATATGGGGTCACCATATCCCATATAGATAGATAAGGATAGGGGAGTATCAAATGCCCCATATATAGATAGGGGGCCCTCTCTATATATTTTTATTTGTCATCAACCCCCATAGTAAATATTAGTTTAGATATAGAATTTTCTATGATCACCCTAATGGGATAGATTATCTATGGATATGGGGCATAATATATAAATAAAGATAGAGTCTATATTTTATGAGGCATTGAGTTTACATAATTTTTATCTATATGTCTCCCATATCCCATATAGTTTAGTTTAGTTTAGTTTATATATAGGTGGGGAGGGGGAAGCCACGCGCCCCCCCCCACCACCATATACATACATACATACATACATATATATATATATATATATGTATGTATATATATATATATATATATATATGTATGTGTATATATATCTATATCTATATATGTATATATATATATGTGTGTGTATATATATATGTATATATATATATATGTATATGTATATATATGTATATATATATATATGTATATATGTATATATATATATATATGTATATATATGTATATATATATATATATGTATATATATGCATATATGTATGTATATATATATATACATATATATGCATATATGCATATATATACATACATATATATATATATATACATACATATATATATATAAATATATATATATATATATACATATATATATATATACATATATATATATATATACATACATATATATACATATATATATATATATATATATACATACATATATATATATATATATATATATATATATATGGCTTAGGGGTGGGAAAAAAATTTAGACTATGGGGGGGGGGGCACAATATATAGATAGAGATAGAGTCTATATTCTATATGGGGAGTCTATATTCAATTTAGATATGAGGTGAGGGGCACGGTATATATTAGAGTTAGTTTGGTTTGGTTTAGTTTAGTTTAAGAGGGGAGGGACCCCTATATATATCTAACCCCAATATATATATATATATATATATATATATATATATATATATATATAGAGAGAGAGAGAGAGAGAGAGTAGGGCCAAAAGAACTAGAATCTATATCGAGATGTGGGGGACCTCTAACTCTATATTAAGGGGTATTCACTATGATCACCGTGTATATATCCATTAAAATTGGGGATTGATTATACATAGATAAGAGAGACATATCTATCTACAGGTAGATTATAGACTTAGATATATGGTCTCATTTATAATGGATGATGACCCCCTATATATAAAGTGGGGACAGGGCCGCCATCCTCATTTATAGAGAGAGAGAGAGAGAGAGGGGGGGGGGTTGAGGGTTTGATCTCATGAGTAACTTTCTCCCCCTCCCCCCATGGCAAATAGATCTATTGGTTCCCAGTTATATATCTCTACACTCAACCTTACACACTTAAAAATAAAATGGCAAACAAAGATGAAAAACATTCTAGAATGTTATTATATTTGGCGAAGGGTTTTACATCAAGATTAGACCGAATGTAGAAAATGACTGAGAGGCACCTATAGAGGGTATGGTTAGCTCCTTGTTATTTTTGGATCTACCTAAACCAATGTGAGATAACCTATGGGGTAGCTTTCTCACATGGAGGGATTTTATAGTTCAATCTCCATGGGGATTCTTGGCACAAGGGACAAATATGACTAGAGCATAACCCAGCTTGCACGCTTCACCCATGAAGGGTTGTCACATGAAATGCACAAATGCTCTATGTCACACACAAGCTACTAAAGATAAATGAGTGGATTACTACAATCTTCATTATATAAAATATTCAATAATACGTTCCAAATGGAAAACTGTAGCACTATAATTTAAAGCACAAATTGCAAACACATTTCAAATATGCAAGATCTCATGAATTTTCAAGGCAAGTAACACTTATAGTATGTAACAAGGTGTGTTATTTGTAGAGTAGGATAGGGCATGATAAGTTAAATGATTATAAAATGGAGGGTGACATGTTGGTGGTTTCTAAATAGTAGGGTATATAGCAGTATTTCATGACAATATTCCTCAACAAAGATGCAAAGCTTCAAATGCAAGATAACAATAAATATAATATGATCCATAAGAGACTATAACATATACTAAAACTAATCTTTCAAATGCCTTTCCTTATTGAATCCATAAACCTATGGTGACCTAACAAGTTATTCATCAATAGATTCTAAAATAATGTAGAAAGGGATTTATAATCCATATTGAAACCCAAAATGACAACCAATAATGGGAATAGAACAAGATATCCAATCAATAATATTTATAAAATAGGTTGCTATGCTTCATCAACAAAAAAAACAAGAACCACAAATATTTTCATTAACTTGAAATAAATATCACAAACATCAACACTTCAAAATGCTACCATGGGGACAAGCATGGTGATATTGCTCTTTTGAAAAGGGAGACATAAACATGCCCTCAATCAAAGCTTATTAATAGTTATACAAATGCAACCACCTTAGCAAGAGAGACAAAATCTACACACAGCAATTGATCCCATAAAAAAAATTATATAACCTAGACTTAGGGAAAATAGACACCTAAAATAGTGACCTACAACAACCAATAGCCAATAAAAACCTTAGAACAGAGGACAAATACCCTATTTATAAATTTTCCACCCTTCTCATATCTGGGACTACAGGTTGCAATTTTAAAAAATTACATAACAAAGTTTCCCATTCCATCAAGTTGCTCCTAGCTAAAAAATCCTCTTGGCCATGCTTGAGATTTTTATCTATTTAGAAGAAAAATCATGGTTGAAACTACCTTTGCAAAGAATGATGAGGACTTACAACTACCTAGAGATGCTCTTGACCACTCTTTTATATAGCTAGAGGGAGAAAATAATTTGAGGATCCAAATATACTTTATCCTTATGTAGAACTACCTAAATATGTCCCTTTATACCTACTTGGAAAGTGAATTTCATGGTAAAAACTAAACAAACTTTGTTACCATGTACAACTATCTGGAGAAGCTAGTGAATGGTTGCCTACACACCTAGAACCTCCTAGATAAATTCCTTTCTTTTTGTGCATACCATGTAACAACCTATTCTTGCAATGATGGATCAAGAATGATCTAGTTATGACATGAAATAGAAAATAATTTGTAATCATGATTGGAAATATTTGCTCTAGAATGGCTCATGAACCTTATTTTGTGCTTCGACTCATTACTTGACTAGGAAAGATCCATCAAGTTTAATTTTTTAGACCAAAACTTTCCACAAACTAACATTTGGCATGCCACATCAGATCCAACTAGGCATTCAAGGGGCCTAAGAGTGACTAATTCTATTGATTGGCTCCAATCTAGATACTTATCACTTTCTCATGAAATTTAATCCCTTTGAAATGTCCACCTCAACTCACATCATTAGATCATCCTTTCTCAATTAAACACAAGCCATATATCTTGCATGAGATGATCAAGTGATAATTTATGATACATAGTTGTGCCACTTATCATTTTTACATTTGCTCATAGTGTTCTTGACTTTTCAACATTAGTTATGCATTGTCAAATCTAGCTAGGATGAGCAAGCATGCTCCTTTAGATCATGATCTAAAGGGTGGGTATCATTAGATATTGCCTATTCTTGACTCCAAGGATGTACTACTTGATACCTTCATAGGTTCTCTACATTCTACTATATCAATCTTATCAGGCTAATGCATTCTTCCCAAGTGGTGGTCTTACATTCATTTTGTGCTTTATTTAAAATTCTTGAATTAATATGCATCATAGATCAAATTATGTACACTTAAACATGCACCATTAATCTTTGAGAACATGCTCAATATTTAAATCATGATTTCTAAGATTGACACTTGTCATACCTACATTTGTCTTGGGTACTTTTGACTATTTAGCTTTTATTGTGGTCCATCAGATCATCCTAATCTATGTAAATTTGTGTCATTGGATCTGCCTATGTTTGAAAACAAATAGATACTTCACAAGATCTAAAATTAACGCTCCCACAATCATCCTAGAACTTTTGAATCCCAACAACTACTTTATATGGCTTAAAGTTGATGTTTGTATGCCCATCAAAAATCATCCATGATACCACCATACATGTAATTTGGAAATTTCTTCAGGGACTTTGTTCTGTGACAATTTGGTCAGTGGGATCTTTGTCTTCAACATCTTTATTTGCTTATCAGGCCTTTTATCTTTGGGATTTTATTCAACACATTCATCCTTCAATAATTATTTTAGGAATTTTATTGGGATAATTATTTTGAATAAAATTTCCAAGATAATTTCCCTAGAGGATTTTGACTTCACACTTTTCCCACAAGAATTAAGCTTTATCAGACCTTTTACACAAGTAAGATTCTTGAAAGAATTTGGCCTTCAAATTTTTGCCTTCATCAAAACATTTTTTTTTGGAAATTTTATCTAAAATAATTTTCTTGAAGGAATTGGACCTTTACACTCTTGCTGAAAGAATTAGACCTTTGTACTCTTTACAAAAGAATTAAAACTTAGCTCATTTTGTCTTTATTAGGACAATTGTTTCAGGCATTTTGTCTAAAATAATTTTCCCATAGAAATTGAACTTGGTACTTTTATCAAAGAAATATAATTATTTCAAACCTTTTGCATGAGCAAAATACTCAAAAGAAATAGGAATTCTACTCCACATCAACTTTTTTGAAAGTACCCTTTAGCCATATGAACATACCTTTTGAAAGTTTTGTCAAGGGAACTTGCCCTACATAATTTATGTTTATCCTTTTGGAATGGCCCTTTAGATCTCTTGAAAGTGCCTCTTAGACTTTCTTAAAGCATCCTCTAGATAATTTGAAAGTGCCCTTCAAACTTTTTTAAGGTGCCCTTCAGGAATTTTTCAAGGGAAAATTTGGCAAAGGTAAAATGACCCTTCTGCAAGTGTCCTTCAAGAATTTTACAAGGGTAAAATGCCCAAAGGAAATGACCCTTCAGAAATTTTGCAAAGGAAAAATGACCCTTCAAACTATTTGTAGACACTTTGGCCAAAATAAATAAGTCTTTATAATTCTTTTAAGATTTTTGTGTAGCCAAAATACCTAAAAGGCAAGTGCCCTTTAGACCTTTTACCACAGATAAAAAGTCTGAAATAAATAAGACTTCGCACCTTTTCTAAAACAATAGATTTTTTTGTGGGAAAAATGCCTGAAAGGTAAATGCCCTTTAGACTTTTTACCATAGACAAAAAGTAAAAAACAAATGATCCTTTAGATTTTTTTGTGAAACACTTAGCCTAATTTAAAACAAGACATTGAATTCCTTCAGACCTTTTGTAGCAAACAAAATATCTAACAAAAATAAGTCTCTATACTTTTTATCCAAGACAAAAATTCTTGAAGACCTATTTCCATTGAACATTGTATTCATGCAAAACTCTTGAGAAAGTCTATGAGAAAGACACACTTGCCAAAAAAAGACTAGATTAGGACTCAACTAATATTTACACTAACTTGACCTTCCAAAAGAACATTTGGGGATTGAAGTTGGGCTAAGGACATAGTCTTTTAAACTTAACAAGGGCCCAATTGCTTTAGTGAACTTTTGGGAACTAACACTGGATCTCAACTGGGGATGCATACCTCTTACAGGTGTGTAAAAAAACATAGAATATAAGACCAAGTGCCAATCCATTAGGCTATGGAGTCAAGACTCAACATTTTTAGTAAACATTCATAAAGGCTCTATAAACCATGGAAAACTCATAAAAATAGATTAGGAGGATGTAGAATGAATACACAATATAATACAAAGTAAATCTGTACAAAAAATTCCCAAAATAGAGGGGTAACAAAGAAACAAAACACTATATAATATGGTACACATGTTAAGGAATTAATCAACGAAGTGTTTTAGATGTCTGCCATTCACTAGCAACTTTAGTATTTCACCATATAAATCTCTCAATAATAAGTATGTTTCCTAATATGGTAGTTAATGGATTAGGGACCCATTCATAAGGCATCAAACTTTCCATGCTTTCCTTTCTCTTCATGCATGTTATCCCAAAGTATAACTAGATCACCTACTTGGAAGGTTCTTGGAGTGACCTTCTTATCAAATATTTTCTTTAGCTTCTCTTTGAATTTGAGGTGTCTTTCATGAGCTTGTCTTTGAATTTCATTAATTTCAATAATTGAGTTCATCCTACTCTCATAGTGGTTGATTTTTTCATCATCCTCTAATTGCTACATGAGTTAATAGGTGAGTAGATATAAATTCATAGGCAAAACTACTTGAGCTTCATAAACAAGCTCAAAAGGGCTTATGCCGATAGTTCTCTTAGGTGTAATCCTATCATCCCATAAGGCAAACTATTTTTTTTCACCCCACTTCTTATTTTCTTCCAAATTTTACCTAGCGATATTGAGTAATTTCTTGTTACTTGATTATGGTTACCCATTCCCTTGAAGATTATAGTTGGAAATATAGGTCAATTCAATCCTATAGTCTTTACATAATGCCACCAAAGGTTTAGATTTGAATCTCATGGAATTATTAACAATTATATTGATAGGCATACCAAATTTAAAAATAATCTAATTTAACAAAAATTCCATAACTACATGGTATGCTACTTTATTTTTAGGGATTGCTTCAACCCATTTTGTGTAGTAATCAATTTCACCTAGTATCTATCTATGTCTAGCACTTGATGAATCAACAATTTCTCCAATAAAATCCATTTCCCATTATCTGAATGGGACTTCAATTGTCATAGGTTGTAAGGGAAGAGAACCTAAAGCTTTCATCCTCCCAGCAAAGCACTGAGATTTCTCATAATTTCTAACTTTTTGAGAAACATCTATGAACAATGATGGCTACCAATAACTAGCTCTTAGAATTTTTTAATCTATAACATTAGGTTTAAAATGGCCACCACATACTCCACTATGGAAGTCTTCAATCAGGACAACAGTCTGTTCTTCCACCATGCATCTTAGGAGAACCCCATCTGGATTCTTCCATGTTATTCCATTTTCAATCAAAAGGTATTTTTGAGACACAAGATTAAGATTTATTCATTGGTTATTGTCCAATTCAGGGGGATAATTCATATTTTTCAAGTAGTAAACTATATCTCTATACCATGGATATATATTAAATTGACTCAAAGAATCATCAACATTAAAAACAATAGTGCTTGTCTCAACAACCTACAAATTGGTCTTAGCCATAATCTTGGCCAGACCCATGCCCCTTACTAACTTGGTGGTTTGAATATCCATGTCATACTCTTGTAACTTTTTGACCTACTATTGGCCATTTTGGCCTACATACCAAAGCTTATGTCCATATAGACTAAGTTGTGAATGGATGAGTAGATGAATAAGGTTCTAGATAAAAGAAGTGGTCCAAGGATCTTGATTCTATCATAAAGATTTAGAGACACTATGGGTTCACTTAAAGTGTAAATTTCTATTTTCTAAGGATAGGAATATCTTTGCCTAGGTTTACACTTTTTTTCAACTTTTAGCCAAATGTAGCATTCAAAATTCCTTCAGATAAAGTGTTCCACACAAAGCTTGTAACAAAAGTACAAGGCTTAATTCTCTTGGGATTTTTGACCCACTTTATTTGGCTAAGTGTCAAAAATTGTTTCAAACATTCTATCCAAAACAATTTCCCCAAAGGATCATTTATTTAAAGAGGGTCCTTTTCAAAAATCTCAAAGGGTACTTTTTCAATCAAGTGTCCAAACACTTTTCCCAAAGGGTCTTTTCTCAGGAAAGTTTCAAAAGAACTTTTTTTGAAGAGTACTTTTCTTCACCAAAGGGTCCAAATCAAAATTTGAAAGGGTTAGTTTCCTAGGAAAGTGTCCTCTTCAATTTTATTGAAGGGTCATCTCTTGAGAAAATGGTCCAAAAGCAAAAGGCTGAAGGATCTTTTTACAAGAAAATGGTCCAAAAGCAAAGTTTTTGAAGGGTAAGTCTTCAACAAGGGGGACCAAAAAAAATATCTGAAGGACACTTTTCAAAGGTAAAGGGGGGATATTTTAAAAAATTTGAGACCCTATGGTAAGCCAAAAATGCTTGGAATGGATTATAAGTGCATGGATCCATTTGATTTTTCATTGTATTGATTGAGACATTTGGGCCTAATAACAAAAATTTTGAGTAGGCACTTTGCTGACATCACCATTCCAACATGTGGATGATTTATAGACATTTAGTCATATGGGTTTTTTCACATTTATTCCAAGATCATATGCACCAATTTTTAGGTCCTCCAGTAAAGCACATCAAAAGTTATAAAGGTTTAAAGTTGGCTCCTTGGTCATATTTTGCATGTTTTCCCATACTTAGCCAATTTATAAGGAGCTCAAATAAATCCAAGTGGATGGATTGAATATTATACATCTCACACATGTGATAGCTTTTGGAGGAATTAATCAAATGGGTTTATTCAAATTTGATCCTAAAACATACCCACCAAGTATTGAGTCCTCTAACAAAGTGAAAAAGAGGATATGTAGGTCCAAAGTTAGCTCCTCAGTCACTTTTTACATGGTTTTTCATACTTAGCCATTTTCAAAAAGTTATAGCACAACTAAGTGAGCATATTCACAAAGTTATATCTCACAAGTATGATAGTTATAGGGGAAAGTGAACACATGGGTTTATTCACCTTGATCCCTAGTTATTATGTGCCAAATTTTTGGTCATCCATTAAAGCACGATAGAAGTTATGCATGATCAAAGTTGGATCTTCAATCATATTTCACTAAATTTTCCATACTTATCCAAATAAGCTAGACCATCACTAGGACATCACACAATATCAAATAGACCAGCCAACATATGCATTTAATATCTTCACCTAGGAAGTTCTTGGGACTACTAGATCAAATGTGTTTATCCCTTTGACCTCAAGAGCATCTCCTTAAAATTTAATGCCTCCATGATTCTTGTGATTAAAGATCCAATCCCTCAAATTTGGTTAAAAATTTGCAAGATGTTTGCGCTAATGTCAAGTTTAAGCTCAAATAAAACCGAACCTATTTAGCTTAAATTTGATGGTTGCATGAATGTAAATGATGATCACATGAATGTATTTTGACGAGAGTGAGGACATCATTTTTAAGGTCATTAAATTTCCATTGGATTTAAAATAATGGGCCCCATTAAATCAAACAATCCACATTGCATCGTACATTCAGATCTAATGGTGAGCGGAGGTCAAAGGGTCAGTGAATCTCAAGGGTGAATGTTTGCATGACAAGTGTTAAGGATGCATTCAATTGGTAGAGGATCTATGGTTTTTGGGCATTCATATTGATTAAAATTGATTGAGTGAGTTGGTTAGTGAGTCAAAGATTTGGATTAAAGATAGACAACTAATGAAAATAAAGGTCAAGAACAAAAGTGAGCCTAAGTTTCTTGATGGAGGTTGAGAGGCTATTTTTTTACCATGAACATAAGTTTTTGTAGGATCATCTTGACACCATATAATCTTGATCAAAAACCATTTAAACAGCCATAAACCATAAAATAAAGTATAGAGAACATAAAGGGACCACCCACGTGGCTAAATATGGATCTCTAGCTCATGATTTTATGTCTAAAGGGATCTTACTCTGATTATGTTTGCCATTTTTGGATGAAAGGAGCTATCTTTTTAAAGGATGCCTCAATGGAAATAAGTGGACCCTAATAGTTCATCTAATGGATCAACTACATGAAAGTGACCTCTCTCCACTATGTATGCCATAACAATGAGTCATGAGCAATTTATGATAAGACATGATTCTAAATGATGGATCTAACTGTTGTAATTACACTGATACCAGGACCTAGTTGGAAGCATTTTGATACTACCATTTCATCCACCATGGAGAATCACTAAGAGGATATTGTAATGATGCAATATACTAGAGTGACTTGGATCAATCAAGAAGGGTTTGAGTGAGCTTGATTTGCAAAAGTAGTTGTAACAAATTTTCAAAGGATTCAAACTTGCTTGATCCACTTTTGAGTGCCAAAAAGTCCCTCTCTCTTACTCTCCTTTTCTATAAATATATCCTTTGAGTTATTGTTTGGGATCCCTCAGTATGGTATAATTAGACTCTACTAGATTTATATTTGATGCCTCTTAGAGTAGTAAATAGAGTATTTTGCAGTCATTTGCTAACATGTATTTAGTGTTATGTGTTTGTTTAATATGCAAATGCAAATGTTATCTTCCTCTTGCATGTTCAAAGTCAACCTAAGTTCTATAAAAATTATTTGTAGGTCATATATTATGTCTTAACATTGATCTCTCAAAGATATAGTGAGTATCCAAATTTTTATGTCTTTAACCAGACCTTATTTTCATTGTTCCCTAGTTTAAGTGTATCAAATTGACCTCTATATGAAATGTCATTGCATAGAAACTATAATAAGCATTTCATTAGGTTTTGTCATAGTTCATTAGTGTGTTAAAGATTCTAAGTTCAAGAGTGGATCTAATAAATGTTTGGTGCATCACTACATATTATAATAGGTTTTACTTTATGTAAACTTCTTAGCCCTTTTCAGCCCAAACAATTTTAGGTTTTAAAAGTAAAGGTCCAAATTATAAAATTTGAGGATCTAGCCTCATAAAAAAAATACTAGAGGTTTGGTATAGTTATAGGCAACCCATAGTCTTATAAAATTGTCATGTTATTCTAGGTATGGGTTACACTTGACTGAATCTAACCCTTATTAGGGTGTTATCTTGATAGCTAAAATTTTTGGCACACCTAGTGGGACCACTTTCAAGTGTGTTAAAGCATACTTTGAAGACATTGGAGGGAATTTATAATCTAAAGACATCAAAAAAAAAATCATCTACAACACACCTTAATTAGAGTCAAACATATTTGGGAGGTTTGAAATCAAGCTCAAGTTCAAGGAGACCATTAGTTTCATGGTTAGAGAGGTAAGGAGGCTTTGTCATGGTTTTGATTTAATTAACATATTACATAAAGATCCATGGCATATTATGAGGAATATTTATTGTCTCTACCCCCATATCCACCTTATCATAGCCCATATGATCCATATAATCCATATCCTCCATATTACCAAGACCATCCACCATAATTTCTACCCCCTCCACCTCAATGGCAATTTCCTCATCCTCATGACTAGTCTTATTATCAATATTCTACCCCTTATAATTCACCTACACCAAACACTGACTATTTGCATTCAAAAATTGAGAGACTAAGAAAATAAAGAGATAGGTTGTAGGAGAGCCTTAGATAGCAAAAAATGGGAGAATGCCAAACTCTTATCCCTTACCCAAATAATCTTGAAAACTAGCCACAATCAGTTAAATTGGTTACCCCGTCTTGCTTTCTTATCTCCTTGGTCATATGAGATTTCTTGGTCCATAATTGTTCACTTAATGACAAAGAAAATCTCTCCATTTTTCCTAAACCAGTAGCAGATGCTTTAAATCTGAGGTATGAACTTATACTTGACATTGATTTACAATGGAATGGGTCTCCCATGAAAGTATTTGGCATTATTAGAAACCTCCAATTCACTTTTCATGCCTACCCCAAACTTTCAATTGTATGAGACCTTATTGTAGAAAATTTATTGCCTCATTTTGCCTTTTTTTAGGTAATGACTTCATGACTAACATTAGAGGGTACTTTTTCAAAGACTTGTCTCATATGGTGTGTAAGTTTGAACATGGTGTGGAGGTAAAGATCAGGTATGAGTCACTATCTAAGTTCCACATTTATCCTCTTCCCCCAACCACCCAAAAGGTAGATTACCTTTACCTTCCTTCTCCAAAGTAATCATTTATGCTCAAGTTCATATACCTTCCAAAGAACTTGAGGTCATACCCACATGGAAGCCTTCATGGTCCATGGATCCCAATTTCATCATGCCCACCCTTGAAACAAGGATAAGGAAGAAAGAGGAGGTATCAAATCTATTTCAAGAAGCCTCTCAAGTTATCCAAATGCACCTATTGGTCCTTCATCTATTGTTACTCAAATCTTGTTACCCATTTTCACATATTTCCTCAATCCTAAGGGATTTCCCAAATATGATTCAAGATCTCGAGTTGGAAAGATACCCTTGCCAACATCAAATAGATTGATGTTATCTACTACCCACCCACACTCTCCACTTTTGAAAAATAATCAAGCATACCAAAATCAGAATTGGATCATTCAAGTATAATAAACAAATTATCAAAGTTGTTGGATGAAGGGCTAGTCATTCAAAAGGTTGACAATGTCATGGTGGCATCTAAGCCTCAGGAGCATGTTGGAGAAAACACTTCTAGTGTCTATGAAGAGGATATTCAAATTGGGACCCCTATGTACTCCATTAGATCAGAAGATAGGCATGAGGTAAATGAAACACAGGCTGATATTTTCCTAGGATAAAAATTAGATAGAAGCATTCATAATAATGTTATTGATACTGAAAACAAGCCATCATAAGACCAATGGAAACACTTGTGTTGGGAATTCTTGGGTGAGATTGAGTAACTTAGTGTGGAAAATTTGAGTGATGATATTAAATAATAAGATAATATTTTAGATGAGGAAAGTAATACAACTTTAGAGGTGCCAATTCAAGAAGATATTCTACTTGAGTGAATTGATGATTTATCACCCCTCTCTATTGATGAAGAGTATGAGCAAACCTCAATTGATAAAGAACCTTGTGATGACCTTGTCCAAGAGAAAGAGGTGGGTGATCAGTCTAATGCCTTGTAGGTAGATAAAAAAAAGTAGAAAAGGGTCTTGTAGTTTGTACATTGACTAAGATGAGATGTCATTTTGGGAAGACTTAGAGAACTTATGCCTGAACCTAGATGCCTCACCACTACATCAAATAAAGCCTAAAGAGAAAGATCTCATCAAAGATGTTATGATAGTTGGCCACTTGAAGTCCAAGGAAAAAATCAATTGCAACCCTTGACTAAAGACGATATGAATCTCATAATGCAAGAAAAAATATTTTGGGAAGAAGATGATTGGGTCTTGGATCTATATCTTCAATCCCTATACCTGAGATTGGAGATAAGAGACCTAGTTACATCATCAAGAAGACATGAGCATCTATTTGATCCCATCTATATGAATTTTCCATCAAGGATAATAAATCATGTTTCAAATATCTATGTTACATCAAATAAATTCTCATTTGACCCTTAAGGAAAGCTTGCTACTTTAGGTTAGTTATTCTAGGTTTGTCTTGTTTCAATAAGTGAGTAGCACATGTAACAAAGTCTGATCCCATTTTTATTATTGTTATGTAGGTTAGTAGTCTTTGTGTTGGTAGTTTAGGTTCCCATTCTTTTTTATTTTTATCATTTTAGTATTTATTTTATTTCAATAGGTTAGAACAAGATTGGAAGCATAGTTTTGAGTTCTCTTGCATAGATAAGTATGCAAACCCTATGAGTCACTATAAATGTTGGCCATTTTGGCCCATATACCAAAGCTTATGTCTAGATATACCAAGTTTGAATGGATGAGGATAAAATAAGTGGTCCAAGGATCTAAATTTTATCACAAATCTTTAGAGATACTTTGGGTCCATTTAAAGTGTAAATTTCCATTTGCTAAGGACAAGGCCAACTTTGCCTAGGTTTACACATTTTTTCAACTTTTGGCCTAATGTAGCATTCAAAATTCCTTCATAGAAAGTGTTCCAAATAAATATCACAACAAAATTACAAGGTTTAATTCTTTTTGGAGTTTTATCCCACTTTATTTGGCTAAGTGTTAGGAATTGTTTTGAACATTTTGTCCGAAATAATTTCCCTGAAGGATCATTTCTTCAAAGAGGATATTTTTCAAAATATTGAAGGGTAATTTTTAAAACAAGTGTCCCAAACACTTTTCTCAAAGGGTCTTTTCTCAGGAAGGTGTTCGAAGCATTTTTTTTGAAGGGTCCTTTTCTTCGCTAAAGGGTCGAAATCAAAATCTTGAAGGGTCAGTTTCTTGAGCAAGTGTCCTCTTTAATTTTATCAAAGGGTCATTTCTAGGAAAATGGTCTGAAATCAAAACCCTGAAGGATATTTCCAGAAGAAAGTGGCTCAAAGTAGAGTTTTTGAAGGGTAAGTCTTCAACAAGATGAACCAAATAAAATATCCAAAGGACAATTTTCAAATCTCTAAAGGACACTTTTTGAAGGGAAAGGGGGCTATTTTGAAAAGGTTGAGACCTTGTGGGATGTCAAGAATGATTAGAATGGCTTAGAAGTGTATGGGATCTATTTGGTTCTTTATTTTATTGATTGATACACTTGGGCCTAGTAACATAAATTTTGATTAGGCACTTTGCTAATGTCTCCATTGCCACATGTGGATGAGTTAGAGAGATTTGGTCATATGGGTTTGTTCACATTTGTGCCAATATTATATGCACCAAGTTTTAGGTCTTTCACAAAAATGCATCAAAAGTTACAAAGGTCCAAATTTGGCTCCTCATTTACATTCTGCATGTTTTCCCATACTTATCCAATTTGCAAGGAGATCAAATAAAACCAAGTTGATAAATTTAAGTTGCTACATCTCACACGTGTGGTAGTTTCTATAGGAATTGATCAAATGGGTCTACTCAATTTTGAGCCTAAAACATATGTACCAAGTTTCAAGTCCTCTAACAAAGCATGAAATAATATATGTAGGTCCAAAGTTAGATCCTCAATCACTTTATACATGTTTTCCCATACTTAACCATTTTCAAAAAGTTCCAGTAGAGCTAAGTGAGCATATTTATAAAGCTATATCTCACATGTGTAACAATTAAAAGGGAAAATAATCACATGGTTTTATTCATCTTGGTCCCTAGTTGTTATGTGTCAAGTTTTTGGTCATTTATTGAATCATGATAGAATTTATGCATGATCAAATTTGGCTCCTCGATCAAATTTTGTTAATTTTTCCATACTTAGCCAAATAAGCTAGGTTATTGTTAGGACATCATGCAGGATCAAATGGACCAACCAACTTGTGCATTTAATATCTTCACCTAGGAAGTTCCCAGGACCAATGGATCAGATGGGTTTGTCCCTTTTGACCTCAAGATCATCTCTTAAAAATTTGGTGCCCCCATGATTCTCATGATTCAAGATCCAAACCCTCAAAGTTGGTCAAAAAGTAGTAATATGTTCACACTAACATCAAGTTTAAGCTTGAATCAAACAAATCATTTTTAGCTTAAATTTTATGGTCACACAAATGTTAATGATGGTCTCACAAACATATTTTGATGGTAGTGAGGAAGTAATTTTTAAGGTCATAAACTAGCTATTCGCTTTCAAATAATGGGTCCCAGTTGATCAAATGGTCTGCATTGCATCATGCATTCAAATATAACAATGAGTAGAGGTCAAAGGGTCAATGAATCTTAGAGGAAAATGTGTACATGAAAAGTGTCAAGGATGCATTCAATTGGTAGAGTATTGATGATTATTGGGTATTCATATTGATTGAAATTTATGGAGCAAGTTGGTTAATGAGTCAAGGATTCAGATCAAAGTTGATAACCAATGAAAATAAAGGTCGAGAACACAGGCAAGCCTGAGTTTCTAGATGGAGCTTGAGAGGATATTTTTTGACCATGAACATAGGTTTTTTAAGGATAATCTTTCTACCCTATAAGCTCGATTGAACCCATTTAAAAATCCATAAACTATGTAGTAAAGTATAGAGAACATAAAAGGACTACTTATGTGGATAAATATGGATCTCTAGCTCATGGGTTTGCATCTAAAGAGATCTTACTCTGATTGTGTTCATTATTTCTAGATGGAAGGAGATAGATTTTCAAAGGGTGCCATGAGGGCCAAAATTAGACCTAAATATCTCATCTAATGGATCAATTACACCAAAGTGACCTCTCTTCGCTATGTATGCCACAACAACCAATTAGAAGTAGTTTAAAACAAGACATGATCCTAAATGATGGATCTAAGTGTTGTAACTACACTAATACTAAGACCCAATTAAAAACATCTTGATCCCAGTATTACAGCAACCATAGAGCATCATTGAGAGGATATTGTAATTTTTCAATGAACTAGAGTGACCTAGATCAATTAGGAAGGGTTTGAGTGAGCTTGATTTGTGGAGGTAGTTGTAACAACTTTTTAAAGGATTCAAACTCACTTGATCCCCTTTTGAGTGATAAAAAATCCCTCTCTTTTGCTCTCCTTTTCTATAAATATAGATTTTGATCTATTATTTGGGATCCCTTAAGTTAGTATGAATACACTATACCAAATTTGTATTTGACACCTCTTAGATTAGTGAATAGAGTATTTTGTAGTCATTTGATAATCTATATTTAGTGTCTTATGTTTATTTAATATGTAAATGTGAATGTTATCTTCCTCTTGCCTATCCAAACTCAACCTAAGTGCTAGAAACTTTCTTTGCAGGTTATATAGTGTGTCTCAGCGTTAATCTCTCAAATATATAGTGAACAACTAAATTTAAGTGTCTTTAACCAAACATTATTTTCATTTCTCCCTAGTCTGAGTGTATCAAACTGACCTCTATACTAAATATTATTGCATAAAAACTATAGTAATCATTGCATTAACTTCTATCATAGTTCATTAGTGTGTTAAAGAGTCCAAGTTCAAGAGTGGATCTGATAAATTCTTGGTACATCACCACATATTAGAATAGGTTTTAATTTATGAAAATTCTTAGGCCTTTTCATCCCAAATAGTTTTAGGTTTTATAAGTAAAGGTCCAAATTATAAAATATGAGGAGATAACATCATTAAAAAAAATCCTAGAGGTCTAGTCTAGTTATAGGAAACCCATAGTCTCAGACCATTCCCATGTTAGTCTAGGTATGGGTTAGACTTGAATGAATCTAACCCCTATTAGCATTTTAACTTGATAGCTACCACCCACCCGCACCTCTTGCAGGATACTTCAATTTGAGTTAAAATGTCCTTAACCATGGTGTGTAGGACATAGGCAATAATCTTTGAACTCACAATATATGACCTAAACATTTTAATAGCCTTCAAAAGAGTGAAGGCTTTTTTCCATGATAGTATAGTTCAATTCAAGACCTTGCATAAGTTTTCTATTGAAAACCATGGGTTGATCATGATCGTCTTCATTATTTTACAACAAGATAACAACAAAATTATTGTATGATGCAAAAGAGAATACCTAGAATGACTTTGTGTAATCAAGTTTGGCCAAGGTAGGAGAAAATTTTAAAGCTCATTTAATGTCACTGAAGGCTTACATAGCCTTATCCTCCTAGTTGATGGTCTGATCCTTAATTAACATGGACGTAATAGGTAAAGTGATCTCTACAAAATTAGACACAAACCTTCTTACAAAGTTAATTTTTCCAAAGAAAGATTGAATTCCTTTCTTGGACTATGGGATAGGCACTTTGTCAATGGCCTTGAACCTTTTAAGGTCAATCATGACATTATCATTGGATTTTATATGTCCCATAAACTTGGCCTTTTGTATTCCAAAGTGGCATTTCTTTGAGTTAAGTGAAATCTCAAACTCCTTGCATCTGATCAACACCTTTTATAAATGCTCCTCTCTAGTCTTGGAGTATGTAGTAATGTCATCCTAATACATAGTAATGAATTGGTTAATTATCCCTATAAAATTGACATCCATAAATCACTAGAACATTACACTATCATTCACCAACCCAAAAGTCATCTTCTATATACATATGTACCCCAAGGCATAGTGAACATAGTCTTAGACCTCTCAAATTCCTTCACTACAACCTAGTTGTAACTTGAGAAGACATCTACTATAGACAACATTTATGATCTAGTGATACTTTTTAGTAGGTTTTCCATAATGGGTAGGGGATAATTATCTTTTAAATAAGCCTTATTCATATTTTTGAAATCTACACACAAGCATATGTCACTATTTTTATTTCTTACAAGGACTAATTTTGTAACCCATGATAAATACCTAATGGGATAAATGATACCACCATCCCTCAACTTCTTTAATTCATCCCTCATCTTATTGGCCAAGATGGGGTTAATAATTATCTATTTATACCTAAAAAGCTTACTATCAAGTTGTAATAGGATGACATGCTAGAACAAATATTCCCTATATGATTTTAACTCAGAATAAGACCATGATAAGAAATCTTGGTACTTCCTTAGTAGCTTCATATAAGATTTATTTTTAGATTCACTTAAGTGAGTACCTAACCAAACCTTTCTTATATTCTCATTAGAACCCAAGTTGCACTCAGTCACATCTTTTAAGATAAATGAGTCTCTTGACTTGATTCTATCTGCTCTATCAAAATATGCTTCTAAGATTACTAATCCTCTTGGGAAAGTTTTTGTCTTCAACTAAATAACTTCCTTCCCAAATAAGGTCTCCTTCCCATCATTGACCTAAACCATGGATTCCAAGTCTATGAGCTAATCATGGAACTCAACCTCATAGTTCAAAAACCTCTTAATCTATTCATAATCATCAAATACCTTTCAATGATATAACATTATTTGGGATTGAAGGCTTTATAATCACCTCCACTTGATACTAAAAATGAGGGCTCATATTTATAATATCAAATTGATCACCTATTCTTACAAGTCTATTAGCTTCATGGTTGACAATTCTATCATGATAACATAGATTGAATACATCAAAAAATTCAAGTAAATCCCAAATAACATTATAATATTATTTCAACCTCTTATTATTTGTGGAAAAAGCATTTTGGACTTGCTTTACCACTATCTCAGAATCACCCTTGATAAGTAAACATTTGATTTCATATTCACAAGCAATCCTTAAACCAAGCAAGAGTGCCTCATACTTAGTAGTATTATTTTTTCACTCAAAATAAAGCTAAAAAAAAAACATAAAACATTTACCATTGGGGGTATAGAAGACAATTCCAACTCCATTTCCAAGATTGGAGCAAGACCCATTAATTTACATCCTCCAAACTGATCTTTGTTATCAAGTTCAACATCAAAAACAACAAGTTGTTCACTAGTATCAACATTCCCAATAAAGTTACCCAATTCAACATCTATATACAAAACTTTATTAAGAGTATGCTTTGGATCTTCAATCACATGTAGCATCTTTGGCTCTCTATACAGTCTAACCAGCTTACCCTCCAAAGGAATGATGGCATAAGAAAGGTCCATCTACATACTTCCACCCATGCTAATAACCCATTTACATGATAGAAACATCCCCCACTTAGGGGGGTAGTCCAAAACTACCACATCCATGTTCAATTACTTTCTTGGATGCACTACCAACTATACCACCAACCCATTGACTTGTCCAATAATTAGAACCTCTTGTGAGTCCATGGCATAAAATTTGCGAAAAGTTGACATGATATTCACTTCAAGTTCAATTAGGACACCCAAGGGCATCACATTATAAGAAATAAATCAAACATGTAATTGTGAACAATCAGACCATTGATCAGTAGGGTCATATAAAATGAATCTAGATTCAATTGACTTTCTTCAAGTGTAGTCCCTAAATATATTTCAAGGGTACTTAGGGTAACTCATCTTCATTTATAGCTAATATTTCACCAAATTCTAAATATTCAAAGGCCCTCTTCCTATGTTCAATTATTATTAATAACTCAACAAGTGGCATGGTGATTTTTATTTGACTCAACACTTGAGCCATATCACACATACTATACTAAGGAAGAGGCATATTTGGTGGAAGGGTAATAATACCTTCAACTAGAATATAATCACTCAAGGTTTGAATTAGAGTAGGCTGGGGTGGATTTGAAACTTTGACATCATCATTCAAAGGTGGATTTTGTTTGAATTCATTAGCACCCTTAGGGATACTAGATAATATGGGTATTCTATTGCTCTTAGTAGGAGCACCTCTAGGCTTAGCATCTTGGGTCATGGGTGATATCTTGGAAGCTTTTGGGACTGATGTATCTTTTTTTATTCCTTTATTGCATTCCTTTCCTTTAGATTTTTAAGGGTAGTGTCTTGAGGAGCAACAATTGGTTGCCTACCCCTCAAGCTGTATTCCCTCTTTTGGGTAGTTGTTGCATTAAATAACAATTGCCTATCCTCAACTAAAGGAATTCCCCTAGGATATTTCTTAATCATCACAGAGATTAAGAGATAAAAATCATGGATGAGTAATTCATATGCTTTTTCCACATTAACATCATAAACAAAGTTAAAAATTGGGACACTTTCCATTTTGACCATGCTCCAAAATTGATCAACCATAGTATCACTTAGTAATTCTATGGAGGTAGGAGATTCACTTTGAGGAATTTGATAATCTAACTTAAAAATCTCAGATTTAGATGATACATATTCAAGTCCATCTAAATCTTAATCAAATTGTTTAATAGTATCACATGGAGGGTGTGGAAGGAAACACTTGTCATACCAATAAATGTCTAAATCATAATTCAAAACATTTACCTTGGCATTTAAAGGATCAGGCACCTCCTTTTTAGACCCTTTATTTTGGTTTCTCTACATCTTTTCTTCATGTGCAGGCCTCTTCCCTCTATCATTATCTATATTGTGTAAAGTAGGCCTCCTTGGTGCTTGATTTGGATTTGGAGGTCTCTCATAGATGGTAGACAATTGAGGGACCCTCTTTTTAGCTCTAGCTATCTTATATGACATTTCTTTGATAGTAAAGGCCAGAGTCTTGATAGTTTCCTACAATTTGGCTATCTTTATGGGCTATGTCTTTTTTGGATTAACCAACTTCACATTAGTCTACTTATTTATGGGATTTCCCATAGCCTTTATGTTATTCTCAATATAGATAGCCATATTGAATTCCAATTACAAGTTAATGGGAGCCTTGTCTCTCAATTAGTATGCAACCTTATTTTCAAAGGCATCACAATACTTTATCAAGCATGTTGTATCACTAGGCCTAATGTTTTTGGGTAGCCGCATCATGGTCTTATTGAACTATGTATTGAAGTTTTACACACACTCATTTGGATTCTTGATATTTTCAACTTCATCCAAGAGAAACCTTAGATCAATATTAACACCATATTAAATTCTAAAAACATTTTGCATCTCTTCTCATGAATCAATGCATCTATTGGGAATGGAATTGAACCATTCATGAGTGTTTTCCTCCAGCATGTGCACAAAAAACTTGATGCACACATCCTCATACTCAACCTCATAATCTTTAATGATATTTTGAAATGCCCTCATATGTTGATCATCACTCATTGCATTGTTCCCTTAAAATTTTGGGAGGCATTTCCTAACTTCATTTGGGACTTAATTAGGATAGCCTTTCATTTCATAAAAATTGATAGGATGAAATATGAGAATGCATAATGTAGGATGTGCATTCTCATCTTAGTCCCTATGCCTCATTATTTTTTCAATAGTAGGTTCACAAATAAACAATAAAGGGATAGGAGGGGATGAATGATGTGGCCTTAGTGGATCAAACTTGGGAGGGGATTTAACTAGTTGGGAAGGAGCTAGAAAATAAATGGGACTATGTGTTTTAAAATTAGTAAAAGAGCTATTATAGTCCTCAATAATAGGGGGGTCAATAAAGATCTCAATATTATAAAAATCTATAAACCTTTAATATTTGAGCTTTTCCCTTTAATAGGATTCCAAAATTGCCTCCATCTTCTTTGAGGAATACTCAAAGGAGAGATGGGTTTCTTTGATGAGTCACTTCTAAAAGATGATCTTATTCCTTCCAACTTTACAAACAAGAAGATACTCAAAATTGAAATTTATATAAATATTCAGAATAGGCACCAATCTTCCTTGAAACTATAAAATAAAGTTAGTGTTTCCACTATAATCAAAATTCTAGAATATAACAGTTGACAAACTATTGTGATACAGACTAAAATTAAACTTGCTTAAAATTTAATGAGATAAAAAAAAGACACTAAAATTTTATAAATAATGTTCAAAAGGGACAAAACACCTTTCAATATGAAATGTTAATATTTCTTTACAATAGACTCAACAAAATTCAAATTTTCAATCCTTAAAATTTCCTATCATGTCCCTAGTGGAGTGTTGTGATGTTGGCAACCAAGATAGTCAGATCAGTGTAGTAACAATAGAGAACTTCACAAGATGAAATTTTAATGGCTCTCTAAAAGATTTCTTAGAAACATAGGTGAAAATAATTGATCCTCATAAATGGTGCTAGTAAAGTATTGGTTCCTAGTTATACACCTCATACATTTGACCTTACACACTTGAAAAGAAAATGGTAGAAAAATATGAAAAACCTACTAGAATGTCATTGTATCCAAGGAAGGGTTTTGCATTGAAATTAGATAAAATGTGTAAAATGACTAAGAGGTGCCTATATAGGGTATGGTTATCTCCCTACTACTTTTGGTTTTGCCTAAACCAAGGTGAGAGAACCTATGTGGCAGCTTGCTCACATGGAGGGATTTTATAATTCAATCTCCATGGGGATTCTTGGAAAAAGGGAAAGATATGATTAGAGCATAACCAAGTTTTCATGATTCACTCGTTAAGGGTTATCACATGAAATGCACAAATACTCTATATCATACACAAGCTACTAAAGATAGATGAGGGGATGACTAAAACATTCATTTTATAAAAATATTCAATAATAGGGGCCAAATGGAAAACTCTAGAACTAGAATTTAAAGCACAAACTACAAACACATTTAAAATATGTAAGTTAACATACATTTAAAATTCAAGTAACACTTATAGTATGCAATAGGGTATGTTATTTTTAGGGTAGGATAAGTTAAACAATTATAAAATGGAGGGTGGCATGCTGGTGGTTTCTAAATAGCAAGGTATCTAGTAGTATTTTATGACGATATTTCTTAACAAAGATGTAGAAAAAGATTCAAATACAAGATAATGGTAAATACAATATGATCCCTAAGAGACTATAACATACACTAAAACTAATCTTTCAAATGCCTTTCCTTATTGAATCCACAAACCTAGGGTGTCCTAACAAGTTACTCAGCAACAAATTCTAAAATAATGCAAAAAGGGATTTATAATCCAAATCAAAACCCAAAATGATAACTAGTAATGGGAATAAAACAAGATATCCAATCAACAATGTTTTAAAAATAGATTGCTACACTTTATCAACAAGAAACAATAAGAACCACAAGCATTTTCATTAACTAAAAAATAAATATCATAAACATTAATACTTTTAAATGCTACCATGGGAACAAGCATGGTGAGATTTCTCTTTTGACAAGGGAGACATAAATGTGCCCTCAAAGATTTCTAATGGTTGTACAGCTACAACCACCTTAATAAGAGAGATAAAATCCACACATATTAATTGATCCCTTAAACATTTTTGCAGAACCTAGGCTTAGGGAAAATAGACACCTAAAATAGTGACCTACAACAACCAACAACTTTAGATTGGAGGAAAAAGGCCCTATTCATACATTTTTCAACCTTCTCAAGTCTAGGATTATGGGTTGAAATTTTCAAAAATTGCATAACAAACTTTCCTATTCCATCAATTTGTTCCCAGCCAAAAAATACTCTTAGCCATGCCTAAGATTTTCATTCATTTATAAGAAAAATCATGGTTGCAACTACCTCTACAAATAATGATGAGGACTTGCAACTACTTGGAGATGATTTTGACCACTTATTTACATAGCTAGAGGGAGAAAATCATTTGAGGAGACAAACAAACTTTGTCCTTATGTGGAACTACCTGAAGATGCCTCTTCACACCTTCCTAGAAAGTGAATTTCATGGTAGAAGTTGAACAAACTTTGTTACTATATATAACTACTTAGAGATGCCGGTGAATGTTTGCCTACATAATAATAACCTCTTGGACAACTACCTTTATTTTTTTTCACACCATGGAATAACCTATTCTTTTAATGATGGATTGGGAATGAATCAATTGTGACATGAAATAGAAAATGATCCATGATCATGATTGGAAATATTCACTCTAGAACAGCTCATGGACCTTATTTTGTGCTTTGAATCATTTCCCAAATTGGAAAGAGCCATCAAGTTTAACTTTTTAGACTAAATCTTGCCACATAATGACATTTGGCATACCACATTAGATCCAACTAGGTATTTATGGGGCCTAAGAGTGACTAAGTTGATTAATTGGTTCTAATATGGACACTTGTCACTTCTTTGTGCAATCTGAGCCCTTTGAAAAGTCCACCTCAGCTCGTATCATTAGATCATCCTTGCATGAGAAAACACAAGCCATAAATCTTGTTTGAAATTATTAAGTGTTAATTTGTGGCACACTTTTGTGCCACTTATCATTTTTATGATTTCTCACATGGTCTTTAACTTTTCAACATTGGCTATGAATCATTAGATCTAGCTAAGATGAGCAAACATCCTCTATCAGATCATGATCTAAGGGGTGGGGTATCATTAGATATTGCCTATTATTGGTGTTGAGGATGTGCCACTTTGAAAAAAATTAGGCTCTCTACATTCTATTGTATTAGTCTTGTTAGGTTAACATGCTCTTGCCAAGTGGCAATCTCATGCTCATTTTATGATTTATTGAAAAGTCTTGATTTAATACATGTTGTAGATTGGATTGTGTACACTTGAATGCATGCCATATATCTCTAAAAATGTGCTATATCTTTAAATCATACCCCATGATCTTGGAATTTGTCATGCCTACACTTGTTCTAGGCTCCTTTGACCATTCAATTGTGATTACACATATTCAGATCATCTTGATCTACATAAACACGTGCCATTGGATCTATCTTTGTTTGAAAATAAATACATAATTCATGAGATCGAAAATTTATGCTCGCATGACCATCTTAGAACTTTTGAATCCTAATAGCTAATTTCAGTAGTTTCAAGTTGACATCCACATGCCCATCAAAAAACATCCATGATGCCATCATACTTACAATTCAAATTTTTTTTGAGGACTTTATTATATGATAATTTGGCTAGTGAGATTTTTGTCTTTGGCATCCCTCTTTACTTCTCAAGACTTTTATCTTTGGGATTTTCTTTAGCACATTTATCCTACAATAATTCTTTTGGGCATTCTGTCGGGATAATTGTTTTGAATAAAATGTCTAAGATAATTTCCCTTAAGGTTTTTGACTTCACAATTTTCTCGTAAGAATTGAGCTTTATTAGACCTTTTGCCCGAGTAAGATGCCTAAAATAATTTGGCCTTTATATATTCACCTTCATCATAAAAAATATTTTGGACATTTTGTTTGAAACAATTTCCCTAAAGGAATTGGACCTTTGCACTCTTGCTGAAAGATTTGGACCTTTACACTTTTGTCAAAATAATTGAAACTTAGTTCCTTTTGTCTTCATTAGGATAATTTTTTTGGGTATTTTTTTGAAATAATTTCCCCATAGAAATTGAACTTGGTACTTTTCTTGAAGAAATGCAATTCTTTGGAACCTTTTGCATAGAAAAAATTCTTGAAGGAAATAGGAATTTTGATTCACAGTAACTTTGTTGAAATTACCTTTAATCCATTTGAACATACCCTTTAGAAGCTTTGTCAAGGGTACTTGCCCTACAAAATTTCCATTTAGTCTTTTAGAATGACCCTTTAGATCTCTTGAAAGTGCTTCTCAAACTTTCTGAAAGTGTCCTCCAGATCTTTTGAAAGTGCCCTTTAGACTTTTTGAAGGTTCCCTTTGGGAATTTTACAAGGGAAAAATGCCCAAAGGAAATGACCCTTCTACAAGTGTCCTTCAAGAATTTTTTAAGGGAAAAATGCATGAAGGAAATGACCCTTCAAAATTTTTGTAAAGGCAAAATGACCCTTCAGACTATTTGTAGACACTTTGGCCAAAATAAATAAGTCCTTAAAATTCTTTCAGGTGTGTGGGTAAAATGCCCTTTTGACATTTTGTCATGGACAAAAGTTTAAAATAAATAAGACATCACACCTTTTCCAAAATAATGGATTTTTATCAATATTTTTGTGTGGGTAAAATTCTTGAAG
This sequence comes from Torreya grandis, assembly GCA_037957365.1. NCBI lineage: Eukaryota > Viridiplantae > Streptophyta > Pinopsida > Cupressales > Taxaceae > Torreya > Torreya grandis. The sequence goes on along the minus strand of JARHVA010000984.1, from coordinate 233,034 downwards.
GACAAGTGCCCTTCAAAATTTTTGTCATGGATAAAAAGTCCAAAACAAATAATCCTTTGGATTTTTTGTGAAACACTTAGCCCAATGCAAAACAAGACATTGAATTCCTTTGGATCTTTTGTAGCAGACAAAATATCTAATGGAAATAAGTCTTCTGAGACAAAAATCCTAAAGACCTATTTCTTTTAGACATTATGTTCATGCAAAAATCCCAAGAAAGTCTGAGGGAAAGACACACTCACCAAGCAAAGACCACATTAGGACTTAGCCAATCTTTACATGAACTTGAACTTCTAAAGGAACATTTGGAGATGGAAGTTGGGATAAGTACATAGTCATTTACACTTGAAAAGGGCCTAATTACTTTAGTGCAATTTTGGGAACTAACAAGATTTATAGGGGTGAGAACCATAGAATAAATAGGTATCATCCTGCCCCATATCTATTCCCATATCTTGAATCTCATCTCTATTAAAGGGGCAAAGGAATGGAAATAGGGGTAGGGGGCTCAAGTCATCCTATCCATATATATTACCCCTTAGATATAGATATGGTACAATCTATATCCCCTATGGATTTATGGGATAGGCATGAGGGAATGCAGTCCCTATAATTTAGAACTAGCCATGTAAAAAGGAATATATAGGGGTCCCATCCCATATCCATCTGTAGGGATCTATATTGGAAAATGGTGCCATATCCCATATAGTTAGTTTCTATAGAGGTCCACCCTATAGATAAGATAATATTCTCTATGCTCAAGATAAGATCATATTTGCTACTCTCAAGAGAAGACATATAGGGAGGGGAGAGGGGGAAAAAAATATATATTATGCCACCACTAACCATACAAATTTGATTTAGTTTATATATAAAGGGGTTCTATATATTGGGTTAGGGACCTAGATAGATAAATAGGGCTTGGGGGGAGGTGGATTCACTATGCTCACCTCGTAGAAAATATAGATGCTTACATATATATATATATATATATAGATATATATATATATATATATATATATATATATATATATAAATCTATGTCTATGCAATGTTTGGTTCTCTATTCATTTCCAATTCTCTCATCTCTCATCTCAAATGTATATATCTATATGCTAGATAGATAGGGCTCATATATATAGATATATACATTTTATATATTGTATTCTATTATATACATGACCATACATCAATATATATGGGGGGTGAGTCATATGATTTATAGAAATGGGGGACTATTTTGGATGATGTTTGTCCATCCATTAGAATGGGTTTGAACTAACACACACACACACACACAGATATATATATATATGATCCCATCCCCCTAGTATATAGGGAGAATGTATGGGACTCTATAGCCTTTCTATAGAGTTCCATACATTCTCCCTATATATTAGGGGGATGGGATCATATATATATATATATATATATATATATATATATATATATATATATATATATATATATATATATATATATATACATATATATATATATATATATATATATACATATATATATATACATATATATATATACATATATATATATATACATATATATATATATATACATATATATATATATACATATATATATATATATACATATATATATATATATACATATATATATATATATACATATATATATATATATGTATATATATATATATATGTATATATATATATATAGAGAGAGAGAGAGGGGGGCCTGTGGGATGGGGCTAGATAGATATATATAGAGGGGCATGAGGGTTGGGTCTAGATAGATATGGTGGGATCGAGTGCCACTCCCATTTGTAAATAGTTATATAGGGGTCCCTATACTATAACTATATGGGCTAACCTATCTCTCTATCTATCTCTTAGGTGCCAATTCTAGATGGATAGGTATCAAATCAACTTGAAAACACACCTACACAGACTGATCACTTGACCAAATAGATATATAAGGTAAATCAAGTGCCTTCCTCACCCACCCCATATATCTCCCATATCTCTAAAGATTAGATAATAGGCCTAGATCAGATTCATCCTAACCCTAAATAATCTATATATATTAGTGGGAACCATCCCTCAGACTATCTATATATCTACCCAACCCTACCCCACCCCACTTGTAAGAAAATAGAAGAGAATATATATAGATGGGATGGTGCACTCTAGACGTCGATCAAAGTGATGATAGGCCCCTATTTAGATATATATGGCATCTTAATGGGTCTATTCCTAGTTCTAGTCATGCTTGGGGAGAGGATATATATTATCTTCATGCTTACTCACCCTCAAAAATCCAACCTTAGCTTTTAAATGATATCTTAGCCCCATATATAAATAAGGTAGATTGTAAGGGCAATTGATGCGATATGGAGCTTGATGATATTAGTGAATACAATTTACTCAACGGACCCCTATCCCTATACCCCTATCTATATCAATCCCAGATCTAGATAGATTACAAGTGCAAAACTATATATATATATATAGAGAGAGAGAGAGTTTATTTTTCACCCTTTCCCTCCAAGATAGAGTTTTTTGGGCCCTCAATATAAAATATAAATCATGTCAAATAGGTTCCTCTCTCTTTGGACCAGATGGAGACCTATCCCCTATATAGAGAGTAATGACCCTATAGTGCACTATTATTTGAGTGAGTAATAACCATTTGACACATAAATGTCATTCCATTCTCTAATCTAACTATTATCTAATCTAATTGATAAATCAATTACCTCATAACAAAAATGATAAGAGACACCTATAGTTCTAATCTAATGAGGTTAGGTCCACTAGTTTTAAGCTTTCTTCCCCTATTCATGGTCTCATCATTGAGATAGATAACTCTGCCTAGGGTAGATATATATTGGGGGGCATAATCCATACCTATCTATCTGGGTTAGATCTCTATAATGGGGGATCTTTATATAGATGGAGTTAGATAGGATTTATATAGAGGGGAACCCTCTCTATATATGGAGTTTCTTTGGCCCTCTATATAAACTAAACTAAACCATAACAAACTCTAAACTAATCTATACCATGCCCTATCTATACCATCCACATATCATCTCAACCGATTAGCTATTACTGACTCCCTACTATGTAGAATAGATATTAGTCTCCCTCGATCTATTGAGACCCTCTCCCTCTAGATATATATGTAGATATAGATAGATCCTAAATGGTCTATCTATCTACCAACCCATATATCTAGAGGGGTGAAAAGAGGTGGCTTAAGCTAGGTGACCCCCCCAAGCCCTATATATCTATCTAGGTTAGATGTATATAGTTACCCCTATATATATTATATCCCCTCCCCTCCCATCACCTCCCTTTTATATCTAAAATCTAAACTTTAAACTAACTCTCATATACATACATACATACATACATACATATATATATATATATATATATATATATATATATATATATAATATAGGGGTTATCAAAAAAACTATAGATAGTTGCCAAAAAAAAAGATAGTTACCCCCCTCTATATATATGGAGTTTATTTGGCCCTCCCTATATAGATTAAATTAGATTGGATCATAGTTACATCGACTCTCTCTCTCTATATAGTGATTATGATTTTGATTAATCTCATACCATTCTAACATTCTATAGAGGGGACTGTGCAGGTAGAGTCAAGATCCATTTATGAGATACACTCTAAACTACATGATATGTATAGATCAATGAAATATAGTTTGAATTTGTCACTTGAGATACACAAAAAAATGTTGGGAACACCCATATCTCTATATGGGTTGGGAGATGGATATATAGCTTGGCTTGCTCTGGGGGAGAACCTATAGTTTCTATCTAATATTAATACATATAGATAGGGGGTACCCACCTAAATTTTACCTTAATCAATATAGACCATGGGGGGTGGATTTTATGCATATCAAGGATGGGGAGGGACTCTCACTGACCCCCATCTATATATCCCCCTAAAACTATATAGGTGAATACATATGCCATCTACCCTATTGATATAAATGGACCTAGGAGGTTGTACCCTATCTATATATGGAATTCTCAACCTATAGGATAGGGAGGGGATGACATGTGCCCTATCATCTATATCTTATATTTGGGATAATGGGAATTGATGTAGGCTATATAGACTTGGGAATTAGGACCTTATATATAGATATGGGGTGGACATCAGCTGATCCTACTCTATATCCCCATATAGAGGGGGGTTGTTGAGGAAGCCCCATATCTCAATATAAATCCCCTATAGATAGATACGACTCCCATATATATACTATGGGGATATATATTTAAAACATAGAGTTTTATTTAGATTGACGTGTGTGTGTGTGTGTGTGTGTGTGTGTGTGTGTGTGTGTGTGTGTGTGTGTGTGTGTGTGTGTGTGAGAGTGTGTGTGTGTGTGTGTGTGTGTGTGTGTGTGTGTGTGTGTGTGTGTGTGTGTGTGTGTGTGTGTGTGTGTGTGTGTGTGTGTGTGAATCTCAATTAAACTCTATGGCTCAATGTAAATCCCCTAAAGATAGATAGATTTAAAACATAGATTTTAATTAAGATTGACATGTGTGTGTGTGTGTGTGTGTGTGTGTGTGTGTGTGTGTGTGTGTGTGTGTGTGTGTGTGTGTGTGTGTGTGTGTGTGTGTGTGTGTGTGTGTGTGAATCTCAATTAAACTCTATGTTTTAAATCTAATTAATAATCTATCTATGGGGTGGGGGTGCCAAAAACATCTATACTATGGGGGTACTAATGATAATGAAACTCTATCTCTATCTTATAGGGAATATATTTATGTAGATTAGAGGGGAATGAATCTAGTAGAATCATTGTATCTTGTCTTCTTTGTTTGATCCAGAAGCCAAGCCCTATCTATATATAAAGAGTGGGGCATGAGCCTAGGCTATAAACTTAAACTAGAGCCTTATCACCTATCCCCTAGACACAGTGAGGGGAGGGGAGGGGAGGGGCCATATAGTATGGAGGGGTGTTGCTTGATAAATATAAATAGAGGAAGATGATTTCCATATCGACATATATATCTATTTAGGGGGTAGGGCCAAGCCTAGATAGATAGGGTCATCTGAGTCCCTCACTACCCATCCCTCAACCAATCCCTTTTCCCATATATTGTCTAGAGAGGGGTCCTATCATTACATTATAAGATATGTGGAGTCCCCTATATATACACCAATTAAGGACCTATCTCCTATCTAGTCAAAGGAGGCTCTCTATTTATAGTCGACAACCTATATAGATAAGATATATGGTGACCCCTAGACATAATTGGGTCCCTTTATTGGGCACTCAATCAAGTTCTTGAGGGAGACTTATATAATAGATGTATCTCCCTCTCACATGCTAATCTATCAAGAGGAGGTGGAGGAGGCCTATATATCTATGGAGAACTCAATCACTAGATTTATATTGAGGTGTGAATGATAGTTTGGTTTAATTGTCTCATTTAACCCCATATAATACAGATAGATATGGTGATGGCCCCAGGTACTTATACCATGTCCACTATATAGAAATGGGGAAGTGTCCTTATCTAGGTGAGAGAATATATCAACCAATATATCTAGGGGGTGGGGGAGACTCTTTATGCTCATATTCAACACCTCATATATGATGATGGGCTATCTATAGATATGGAAATAAGAGAGGGTGGCTCTATAATAAATGGGTTTGGGGTGATCATCCCCCTCTTAGATATGGGGGTTATCTATCTATATAGTCAATAGTTGTAACTCCCCTAATGGCCCAAAGGTCACTCTCCCATTAGCTTATATATCCCTCTTCTTTCATCAGGGGAGTGCTAGATAGATATATAGGGCCCCATCGATATCTAATATAAAGTGGCCATACCTACTCTATAGATTAACCCACTTTGTGTTACTATATATTAGATAAGATATAGGTTAGAGTGTTAGATTGATATTCCTTCTATATTTAGATCCCCCATATTTTATTTCTATATAGGTAAACTATGATTTGGTCTATATCCCCCATATTTTGGTATAGGGAACCATCATATATGACCTCCCCACCTATCTATATAATAAGGCTCAATCTAGAGTCTATATTTAGGCCTGTTGGGAGCCCCATATATATATCTAATATGACTAGTGACTGATATCACTAATGGATGGATGATGGGGCACTCTGATAGTCATGCATGCTCACTAGATTTTTGTGAGTCTCATACCCCCATCTCATCCCATATAGATCTGATTTGATTTGATCTATAAGGGATCATATCACCCATAGATAGATATGTATAACCCATCTTTTATGGTGACCCCACCACCATATAATCTATATGTAAAATTTATGGAGATTCCCCTCAAAATTTATTAACTCATTAGTTGGGCCATGGGTTCCCTTGTCAGGCATAGCCCATATATAGTCATCCTTAGTCGGGGCCTTTACAGTGTGTTTGATAGGTGACTTGAGTAATATATATTTTAAGAATTCTTTAGGAGCAGGGTTCTATTCTTAATAGAGATATGAAGTCATGTTATCTATATCTATATATGGGTAGCTCATGATATAAATGGATGCCTCATTTATCCTTGCCTTATAAATATAATAAATACTTAATCTATATTAAAGATAAATGGGGGTATCCCAATCCATCTAAACTTTTTCTTCCATTATCTCTCCCAACCATAACCATTCCTACACTACCACCACTACCACTATCATTTCCACTAACATAATTAAGGGGTATGAAAGAGATAGGGAGTTTTGAGTGGTAGAGGATTCAAAGATCCCCTACCCCTATAGTTCCATAATTTGATCCAAACTTTAATAGATTCTAGGGAATGGTATTAGTTCCTATAGAGGTGGATCCAATCTAAATGAGAGGAAATTGAGTGTGAAACCCCTATCTAGATATGGGATTACTTTCTCCATAGGTTTTGGAGTTGTTCATTTTATCTATAGGGGCAACTTCCCCAATCATAATTACAATATTGAGAATAACGTTTCTCATGGTGCTTAAACAAATATTTTCTCATTCACCTTATAGATATAGAAATAGATATAAATGGCACCCACTAGAGATATATAGGGTTATATCTAGATGTCAAGAGCTTGCCATCACTATAAGAGATATCCAAACTTGTTCCATTTTAAGGGGAATCCCATGGGGGAAAATTATCTCCTTTATTCATCTCCATATCTATGGAGGATAGTTTAGGATCCAAAGGCCCTATATATATGGGGTCAAGGAGGGTTTGTCCCTCTCTTTTCCCCTCCCAGTAAGGAATGTTAGGAAATAAATATTGATGAGGCCAAGTTTAGGATAGTATCCCTTATATATAGATATGAAAAATAATCTTCATTATGGTCATGAGTTATAGATATAGGTTTCCAATTCCATTCCACCCATCCTCCCCTCTATCTATCCATATCTCTAAATACACACACACACACCCTTCCTCATGATACCATACCAGACAAGACTATGGTTGACATCAATCTATATGTAATATGATTTTATCCATCTAGCTTCCCCACCCTATAGATCTATCTAATTTACCACCCCTATATATCCCTATCCCTATATATTATATGGGGAGTCCACCCCTAATATATAGATCCCATTAAACTCAATCCCAATATATAATATATATAGAGAGGGGTGGAGGTGGCCCAACCCCCAACCATATAAATTTAAGTTGAGTTAACTTAGTTTCCTATATATCGAGAGAGGAGAAGCCCACAAAAATGTATATATTGAGGATAGAATCTATATATAGAGAGGGGGTAGATCACCCCCACCCTCTATAAACTAAGAGATGGATATAGGTGACTAATAATCTCAAACTTATATATCCCCCTATAACTCTATGGGTGAATATTATCTAATCTATCTATATCTCCCAAGATGGGATGTTAGCAAGGTGTCATATGCCATACCATACCATGGATATAGAGGGGGCCTTGACTTTATATATAGAGGTAAAGGTTATCAACCCTCCTTGTCACTCGATTGACCCCCTATCTATTTATCTAACACTAGATCTAATATTTATATGGGCCATGGCCAAATATAAAAGGCTTATCTATGGCTATGATGGCCCACCCCAAAGGTTGTCGAACCCCTCCTTGGCACTTGATTGACCCCCTATCTATCTTTTGACACTAGATCTAACATCTATATGGGCCATGGCCAAATATAAAAGGCCTATCTATGGCCTTGATGACCCACCCCTACCCCTACCTATAGATCTTAACTACTGATTACACCTCTAGATCCATCTATAAGGGCTAGGGTAAGGAGGCCTACCTATATACATATAGCCATATATGTCTATTTGGCAGAGGGAGGGCAGTGTTATATTTACTCACTCTATGGGTGCTCCTCCCCTCTATTTCTATACTCTAGAGTCTCTCTATAGAGGAGAGGGCCATATATCCCTATCCCTATCTAAATAGAGGGAGAGGGAGAGGGAGGCCAATGGTCCCCCCCTTATATAGAACTCTATGGGATAGCTAGATACACAACTTCACCTACCCCTCCCCTATATATATATATATATATATAGTTAGAAGTCAAGGGTAGGACCTCAATCCCATTTGTATATAGTTTTTTGGGGCCTAGCCTATTTAGACTCTCTATATTGACATTGGTTGAGAGGGGCACTCTTCCTCCCCTACCTACCCATTTACTTTTATATATATATATATATATATATATATACCAATAATGGGTAGCTTAGCTTATATTCTACTAATCAACAAACCTCCATCACCTACCATTACCAAGATCCTATGACCTACGTATTAATATATATATACATATATATATATATATATGTATATATATATATGTATATGTATATATATATATATCTATATATATGTATATATACATATATATATATATACATATACATATATATATATATATACATATATATATATATATATGTATATATATATTAATACGTAGGTCATAGGATCTTGGTAATGGTAGGTGATGGAGGTTTGTTGATTAGTAGAATATAAGCTAAGCTACCCATTATTGGTATATAGATATAGGGAATTAGTGGACCACATGTAGCTATAATAGTGATAGTGAAGTGAGTTGAGCACAAGTGAAAAGAGAATCATAGTGTTTGTTCCCTCAAGTGATAGCAGGGAGAGGTGAGATAAATAGTCACTATTGTATATCTCCTAAGAGATAGTGAGGAAAGATAGGTGTTCTATATATGGTATAGTATATAGATAGTCCCTCTCTCCCCCTATATATATATATATATATATATATATGGGATGGGTCTAATCCTCATATATAGATAAGATAGGCCCTAGCCTTCCTCTATACATCTCCCCTCTATTTAGATAGGGATATAAGGGCCCTCACACCTCCATCTATAATTATCTCTGTTGGGTGAATATTTTGTCACTAGCTAACTGATGGAAAAATAGGTATATCAACCTTAGCATAAGGATATTTGATCGACAAAATGTGTAGGTTTACCATAGCATAATGAGATAAATCTCTCCTCTCATCAAGGGGAAGTTCCCTATAAACTACTATATATTAATATAAACTTAAAATAGACTTGAGTGAGATAACATCCATCTCTCTTTTTTCAGAGATGATGTTCACAAAGTAAAGGAAAATTCTTGGGTAATTTTTAAAGGCATTTCTCTTCTTTCAGAAATGATGTTCAAAAAACTAGAGGAAGACTTCCTAGGTAGTAATTGTAACCACAAGAAACCCATTAAAGCACAAAGTCTTTCATTTCTTCTCTTACTGAAATAAGATGCAGTAACACAGTAGAATGAAGTATAGCACAAAGTCTCCATCTCAACTACAACAAGATAAAAGGTTATGAAGGATAATGGGAGCTTAAAGTCTCTCCAATATCCTTTTCACTGAAACATAAAACATAGACTAAAGATAATTATGGCAGCATAAAGTCTCTCATAGTTAGCTTCAGGACACCTTTCAGATTATTTCCACTAATTCTGCTTATTTGATTAAATGGACAAGACTATATTTAGGAAATAGACATAAGAAAAATTTCCCAGATAACACAAGCTATTTCAACATAAAGTCTGAAAGGTCACCTGCTTTCTCATTCATTTGATAAAATATGATTAACAATCTAAGCTCAAAGTCTTAAGAATGCCTTTCAATTTAGGTAGAGTTTTGCTTTTGATAACCAAGAGATCTCCCTTGCATAAAATGAGAGATTACAATATATAGCAGCTAAAAGAAAGACTTTAGCACTTGTTTCTAGGAAATGGCCCATGCTAAATTTAATGCCTTGAATGCATTTAAAATTTTGTGAAGGGGCCATGCTAGAATAGGTCATCAGCCTTAACTTTGGCATTATAATTCATCTCAAATATCTTCTCCAAAGTATGGGCCACCTGGTCCTCTTTAAGATATTTACACAACTTTCCATTTGCTTTTACTCAAAGGGAGAAAAATAGGCTATGCCATTGAATGCTTGCACTCTCTAATGTCCACCTGGTGGGCTGCTCCAACTACTGGAATAACTCTTTGTAGATATTTCTAGATTCTCTATATAGTTCCCTCTTTCCTTGCTATATTTTGTCTCTTCCTAGTGATCTAAGATCTCAATCTATCTTCTCACTTTTTATAGCTCTTTCAGCTCTTTCCTCAACTGGTCACTAAGTTTGTTCTTAGGTATGTGCCATATTTGAAAATTAATAGTTATTTCATAACCCTAAATTTGACATCCATGAGGATGTCACTGGTCACTAGTCATTTGAACTCGAACCTTTTGAAGTGCACTAGTTCAATGGTTCAATAGTTTGGGTGATTCAATTGGCTTGTCAGTTCAATATTTCTTTCAAAGAGCCACATTCACTTAGTCTATTTTGGGATTTCAACGTATCATTGAACCAATTGTTTAAACCTTTGAACCACTTTGAACTCTTTGGGAGTTCAATGGTTCATTGGTTCAAAGGTTCATTCCATATTCTTTGAACTCTTTTGAACCTTCACTCGAACCTTTCGATCGAACTTCTTCTAGAATCTTTTACTTGAACTTTGAACTTTGAAATTTGTGAAAATTTTAAAGTCATTGAACCTTTGGGAGTCATTGAACCCGTTGAACCCTTTGAACCTTTGAACTTGTTTGAACATTTTAGAGTTCAATGGTTCAATGGTTTAATGGTTCATTCCAAATCTTTGATCCACACTGATGAACCTTTTAATCAAACCTCAGTGTTGAACCATCCTTGTAACATTTAGGAAATGCCTAAGTGTATGGAACTTTCTTTTTGAAAGCTCACCTATTAAGCCTGTGATTTTCTTAGATAAAAAGGCTTGGTTAACTAAAAAAATTGACTGCTCAAAACATTTTTTGAGAAAGGAAGAGATCATTTTGTCTTGTAGGACTAAAATGGTCGACATGTTGTCCACAAAAACAAGTGACAGATTTTGGGAACAATAGATGGCTCCAATTAGGGAACTTTCATTGATTATAAAAATGATCAAAGGTAGTAGAATTCAGACTCTTAGTGCCTTTATCTATGCCATTGGGCTATAGATTCATGCCACCCAAAAAAAAAGATGCCAAAAAATGAAAATGAACAACACAAAACAAAACTAAATATTATACAAATATACAACCAATCTTATCTAATACTTTAATGATTGAAGTGCTTTAGATGCTGCCCACTATGAGGTAATGAAAATGGTGTGCCATCTTGATACTTTAGCAGGAAACTATTCTCATCATTTACTCAGTAAATGGTAAATGGACCTCTCCACAGGGAATCCAATTTTCCATGCATCCCTTTTGGTTCTCTCCTCTTGTCTCATAACAAGACTTGATCTCCAATCTAAAAATCATGAATCCTTACTCTCTAGTCAAAGAGCTTCTTTACCAAACTTTGATGTGTAGCAATATAGTCCATCACCATAGTTCACTAATCAATTAGTCTAGTCAAGCACATGATCCTCTTGTCAATGGAATCTTTAAATATTTGATCTTTGACAACCTTCACCAACTTTAGTGCTAGTAGTTCCAAGGTGATTGGTATCTCTGCATTTAAACCATACAGAAGTTGAAATGGTGAAATACCTATTGCCCTATTGGGTGTAATCCTATCTGCCCATAAAGCATCAAATAATGCTTTATGTTAGGTTATTTGATTGTCATCTACTAGCTTCCTGATAATGGTCACTAGGTTCTTGTTGCTTGATTTTGCTTGACCATTTCCTTGCGAATAATAGTCAGAGGAGTGGGAGAGGGTAATCCCATAACTATAGCAAAATTGGGTAATCTCATGAGAAGAGAAATAGGCTACATTGTCTATTACAATCTTGTTTAGGACCCCAAACCGAGAAAAAATATTTTCCTTGAGAAAATTACATACCACCTCTAAAGTAGCATGCTTGGCTAGAATGGCTTCCACCCACTTAGTAAAGTAGTCTGTGGCTTTGAGAACATAGTCATGTCCAACACTTGAGGATGGGTTTACAGTGCCAATGAAATCAATACCCCATTATTGAAATGGCTCTTCGATCACCAACAACTTGAGAGGGAATGTGGCCAACTTGGGTCTCCCAACAAACTGTTGACATAGCTCACGTCTACGCACCCAGGTGTATGTATCTTGAAATAAAGTAGGCCAATAATACCTAACTTGTAGAATCTTATGAGAAGTCACAAGTGAAAAAAAATGTTCACCATAGGCTAGATTATGAAAATACTCTAAAAGTTTGGACTAATACACTTTGTCCACACAATTAATAAATACCCCATAAAGGCTCCTCTTGTACAAACCATTGTCCCACATGACATAGTTAGTAGCCTTCAATTTAATAGTTCTCTTTTCTTTATGAGATATGTGGGTAGGACACTCACCATAGGTAAGGAAATGAGTGATATTGAAATACCACTCATCCATAGTAGTGACAAAGAAAATTGTAGGCATGCCTTCAACCTTTTTTTCTTCATGCCCTTTTTCCTCTAGTATGTTATCAACAATTAATTGGCAAAGGCCTCTTCCTCACACAAGCTTCATAGGTTTGATAATAAGATTAAACTCTTATATTTTTAGAATCTAATTACCCCTTTTGATACCAAACTCTTGTTGAGTTAAAATGGACTTTACTATGGTATTACGTACCAAAGCAACAGTGTGTGAGTTCAAGATGTAGAAATGGAAGTGTTTCACCACCTTAACTATAGCATAAGCATGATTCTCCATGTTTGAATATTTTAATTCATGAGATTTAAGAGGACAAATCATGAATGAAATGGGAAATTCCACACCTTCTTTGTTCTACTAAACCAAAATGGCTGAAAGCGTGTGTTCAAAAGCATAACTATACACTATGAAGTCTTTAGTGTAATCTAGGCAAACCAGGACTAGGGCATGGGCGATAGCTTTCTTGATATCTTGAAATGCTAACTTTCTTTCTTTAGTCTAGTGAAAATTAGCTTTTCCATTCATCATGTCAATGATGTGGTGAGTCTTTTCAGTAAACTCAGGAATGAATCTTCATAAAAAATTCAACTTTCCAAAGAAAGAATGAACTATAGTCTTACTAGTAGATAGAGTAAGTTTTTGGATGGATTTGACTCTATTTGAGTCAATTTTTATGCCTTCTCAGGATACGGTGTGACCGATAAGTTTCCCTTCTATAACCCTAAAAACTAATTTTGTAGGATTAAGGGAAATGCCATTCTATCAACATCATTCTAGCACTTGTTGTAGATGGTACACATGATTAGGGTGATGTTTGGAAAAGATAGTTAGGTCATCGAGATATACCATAATGAACTTCCCCATTTCATTCTTGAAGGTAAGATTCATGGCTCTCTAAAAGGTGGCACTAGCATTAATCAAACCAAAAGGCATTCTACGATATGAAAATGTACTCCAAGGTGTAGTGAAAGTGATCTTATGTTGGTCTACTTTACCAACTTCCACTTGATTGTACCCTAAAAAACCATCTAATATTGACAACATCTCTGAACCAGTCACTATCTGTAGGACTTGATCCATGATGGGTAGGGGGTATTTGTCCTTTAAAGAGGATTGATTCAATTTTCTAAAATCAACACAAAGGCAAATTTCCCCATTCTTTCTTCTCATAAGGATTATGTTATAAATCTAGGTGGAATGATGGATTGAAAAAATTATCCTTGAATTTAATATTTTTTGAATCTCAGACAAAATATTACCTGATATCTTGGGGTTTTACTATCTTGATTTTTGCTTGTGAAGTAATGAACCAATTTTGAGAGGAATTTCATGCTAAATTTATTCAGGCTTGAGAAACTTCATATCATCATAGAAGTATGCCAAAACATCAATTTAATGGTAAATTAAAGTTAAAAATTTGATTTTTTCATCAGGAGTGCAATACTTCCTAATGTTGACCATCTTGGGATTTTCTTCAGTACTCAAATTTATTTGATCAAACTCCTGGGAGGAACTTGAATCCATTTGTTGCTTATTGACAAACCTATCATGCTTATCAAATAGTTTCTCAAGGGAAACCAATTCTTTTGGGATTTTATTCCCTTTGAGCTAAAGGAATTCTTCACCAGTGTTTGAATTTGTTTCATGAGCTAATTCTCACGGTGGAGACTTACTACCTTCAAAATAAAGCTCCTCAAAGCTATCCATTTGTTTTAGAAAGGCAATGATTTGGTTATCACCATTAAATACCTACCAATGGTTGGCATTATCATGCACACTTGGTCAAGAGACCAATTTGATAGTGTACTTATTCCCTTTGAAATTATGGTGAGGAACTATGAGGGTCACAAAAATAGCCAATGAATCTGCTCGATCATTAAACTTTCTAAGCATGACAGAGATACTGAAAGCATCAAATCTTTCAATGCAGTCCCATACTAGATTGTGGTAATGGCACAATATTTCATTCTTGGTTTGATATAGGTTCCTCACCTAACAAACCACTAGTTTAGTGTCTCTTTTGGCATGAAGAAGTTTAACACCTTTATCTTGAGCTACATTTAACTTGAGTAACAAAGATTCATACTCAGTAGTGTTGTTGGTGTTGTTGAACTACAACTTGTAAGAATAGGGGAAAATATCTCCTTGAGGAGATATTATAATGATTCTTTCTCTAGAACTATTAAAAGTACAACTGCTATCAAATTCTAAAATCCAAACATCATCAGAAACTGATCTTTTCTTAGATTTCTCTTTACTAGGGAGGGAGGATTCTTTTACACTTGTAATGTGCTCTACCAATTCTTCTAGTTTCCTATCTAAACTTTTTGGATTGTCACCTACAAGACTTTCATTTGATGACATAGGAACATCCTCTGTGGACAAGAAGTAATTACCCATTCCTGAAGATTTAAATAGAATTTGAGCTTTAAGAGCTAATGTTTGGGTGACAATGTAATTTGACTCCTCAAGAAGCAGCCTTTGCATGATGCCTTTCATAGGTATCCTCACCTTAGATAGGTCCATGCTCAAATTACCACCAACATCCTTGCAAAAATTTCATCTCAATAGAATAACATAGGAAGCTGAAATGTTGGCCACCAGGACTGTCATTTTAATCCTTTTTTTTTGAAAAGCTGCAAATACAAATTGGGCATCTTTGATCTGACCCAACAGAGGCACTTATTTGTTTTCCATGGAGAAACATCTCCCAAAAATTTTAGTCAGAGTGAGGCCAAGAGATTCTACCACCTTGGTAGGCATGACATTATCTGAAGCTCCTGATTCAATTATGTAGTTGCTCAACTTGTGTCCATTTATCAATAGGGAAACTTAGAAAGGTTATATTTTCTCAGGGGCAATAGGAGGAGTAATGACAAGGTTATTTGGGGTGGATGTGGGGGTTACCTTTGGAACATCTGATCCTAAAGGTATGGCTTTATTCTTTACATATTCAACTAACCTATCCAACTGCTCAAGGTTGGCTTGTAAATATTCAAACTAAGTCATTTGAATTTTGGTCTTCCTAGTATGGTTAATTATATCAAATAACTAAAATGGACTAGGAATAGAGGAAGGAAGTCCATCATTTTGGTTTTTAGGGGGTGTGGTACTAGTCTAAAAAATTGAAGGAGAAGGTACAAGAATATTTGAGGTACTTACTTTTTTAGTGATCACTAGGTTTTTGATTGGAAAGGTAGAGAAGTCCCTCATTTAGCAATTGAAATTACTGGTCAAGATTCTTCCCCTATTTTCCCCTTATCATCTTGTTGAGTTGACTAGTTTTGGGACCTGGTAAATACAGTGTATGATCCATCAAACATTTCTCCCTTGCTTTGAGCTTCATCCTGGTAATTTAAGAAACCAATGTTGGAGTTGCCAGCTAATTCTTCTTCTCTTTCTGTGAAGAGATTAGCATCATATTCTTGATCAAACTTAGGTTGGAAAGAGGAATCATGTTTAGATTCATGATAACCAACTACTGAGTTAGTTGGTGTTACTTCAATGGCAAGCTTCCCCTATGGGGGAGGAAGACAATTTAGTTGCCCTTAATTCCTAGTAGCATTGCCTTGATATGACTGGTTGGAAAATGTCCTCCTTGGTATATCCTGATAAGAAGGAGAAGCAGACATCCCTTGTGCCATTTGCTTTTTTAGAGCTAGCAATTCATTTGCTAGATTTTGCACCATAGGATCAGTGGTGTCTGTAGAAAAATATTCAGAAGATGAAGAAGATTTATTTTTGTTAGGATCTCTTCTTATTTTTCCTACTAGGATAAGATTATCTTTAACCTTAGTAGCCAAATCTTGAGCTACAGTAAGGTTTATGTGGCCAGCCTACCTCAATAGAAAACTCACTTTAGGAAGCTGAATATTTATGAAGAAGCATTTAAGATTTTCAAGTGTTGGCTGAGCAATTATAGGAATCCTATTCCTTAGCTTGTTAAATTTAGCAATGAAGTCTCGCATAAGCTCATGAGGCTCCTTCTTCATTTATGTAAGCTGAGATGACAGGCCATGTGCATCTTCTATAGGTTTAAATCTAGCTTCAAACTTAGCTTTGAGAGTGTTCCAATCAGTTACAGTCTGTGCTTGCAGATGATAGAACCATTCTACAGTAGCACCTTATAACATTTCTACAAATAGTTTGACTACTATGTATTCATATTCCATGTCTATCACACCATAGGCTATGCAAAAGGCTATAATATGCTCATCAGGATGAACTCTCCCATCACAAAAGAACTTGGTGAAATTCTTCCTTGAACTGTGAGGTTGTTCATGTAAGGGTGGAGTTAGATTCAAGGGACCAAAGGTGTTACCCTAGGGGCCTTGAGCTACCATGATATGACAATGGAAAGGAGGGATAACAAATCTTAGTGGGGTACATATAGACAAAGCTCTTCTAGTAGAGGAAAGAGAAGCTTTGCCTGGTATTGAAGACCTGACGTTGGTAGGAGGAAAACTCCTAGTTCACTGAAGGTGAGTTTTTGGAGGGGAGAGATCAAAGTTATTTTGCCACACAAACTCAAATATAGGGTCAACAATACCTTGAGCTATCTAGCTTCATGTATACCATGGATTTTATAGAGTGTAAAATGGAAATGGAAAAGAACTAGAATTGCTTCAATTTAAAGCTTGAGGCTTCAAACTATGTGTTCTTCCCCAACAGAGTCATCAAAAACTATTGGGTAAATATTTTGTCACTAGCTAACTGACGGAAAAATAGGTATATCAACCTCAGCATAATGAGATTTGATCGATAAAATGTGTTGGTTTACCATAGCTAAATGAGATAAATCTCTTCTCTCATCAAGGGGAGGTTCCCTATAAACTATTATATAGTAATATAAATTGAAAATAGACTCAGGTGAGATAACACCATCCATCTCTCTTTTCTCAGAGATGATGTTCATAGAGTAAAGGAAAATTCTTGGGCAATTACTGAAGGAATTTCTCTTCTTTCATAAATGATGTTCAAAAAACTAGAGGAAGACTTCTTGGGTAGTAATTATAACCACAAGAAACCCACAAAAGCACAAAGTTTTTTGTTGCTTCTCCTACTAAAATAGGATGTAGTAACATAGTATAATGAAGTGTAGCACAAAGTCTCCACCTCAACTACAATAAGATAAAAGGTTATGAAGGATAATGGGAGCTCAAAGTCTCTCTAATATCCTTTCACTAAAACATAAAACACAGACTAAAGACAATTGTGGCAACACAAAGTTTCCCACAGTCAGCTTCAGGACACCCTTCAAATTATTTCCACTAATTTTGCTTATTTGATTAAATAGAAAAGACTATATTTAGGAAATAGACATAAGAATAATTTCCTAGATAACACAAGCTATTTCAACACAAAGTATGAAAGTTCACTTGCTTTCTCATTTATTTGATAAAATATGATTAACAATCTAAGCTCAAAGTCTTAGGAATGCCTTTCAATTTGGGCAAAGTTTTGCTATTGATAACTGAGAGATCTCCCTTGCATAAAATGAGAGATTACAATATATAACATCTAAAAGAAAGACTTTGGCACTTGTTTCGAAGAAATGGCCCATGTTGCATTCAATGCCTTGAATGTATTTGAAATTTTGTGAAGGGGCCATGTTGAAACAGGTCATTAGCCTTAACTTTGGCATTCTAATTCATATCAAATGTCTCCTCCAAAGTATGGGCCACCTGGTCCTCTTTAAGATATTTACACAGTTGTCCATTCACTTTTACTCAAAGGGAGAAAAATAGGCTGCACCATTGAATGCTCATGCTCTCTAATGTCCACCTAGTGGACTACTCCACCTACTAGAATAACTCTTTACAGATATTTCTATATTATCTATATAGTTCCCTCTTTCCTTGCTATATTTTGTCTCTTCTTGGTGATCTGAGCTCTTGGGCTATCTTCTCACTTTTTGTTGGCTCTTTTAGCTCTTTCCTTAGCTAGTCACTAAGTTTATTCTCAGGTTTGTGCCATATTTGAAAATCAATGGTTATTTCATAACCCTAAATTTGACATCTATGGGGATCACCGGTCACTGGTCACTTGAACCACTTTAAACCTTAAACCTTGAACCTTTTGGAGTGCACTGGTTTAATAGTTTGGGTGGTTCAATCAGCTTGTCGATTCAATATTTCTTTCAAAGAGCCGCATTCACTTAGTCTATTTTGGGAGTTTAATGTATTATTAAACCAATTGTTTGAACTTTTGAACCACTTTGAACTCTTTAGGAGTTCAATGGTTCAATGGTTCATCAGTTCATTGGTTCAAAGGTTCATTCCATATTATTTGAACCTTTTTGAACCTTCGCTTGAACCTTTCGGTCAAACGTCTTTTGGAATCTTTTGCTTGAACTTTGAAATTTGAACTCTTTGAAGCTTTCAGAGTTGTTGAACCTTTAGGAGTCATTAAACCCATTGAACCCTTTAAACCTTTGAACTTGTTTGAACATTTCAGATTTCAATGGTTCAATAGTTCAATGGTTCATTCCAACTCTTTGAACCACGCCGATGAACCTTTTAATCGAACCTCGATGTTGAACCACCCTTGTAATGTTTAGGAAATGTTCAAGTGTTTGGAACTTTCTTTGTGAAAGCCTACCAATTAAACCTATGATTTCCTTAGCTAAAAAGGCTTGATTAACTAAAAAATTTGACTGCTCAGAACATTTTTTGAGAAAGGAAGAGATCATTTTGGCCTACAAGACCAAAATGGTTGACATGTTGTCCACAAAAACAAGTGATGGATTTTGGGAACAATAATCTCTATATCTGAGGGATGCTTGACCTTGAATCTATAGGCTAGATTGATGGATGCCTAGAGGTCTACGAATAAAAGGAGGGCATCCCATTAGGCTAGGGGATAAAAGAAGGGCATCCTTTTAAGGGCCCCTATATCCCTATCTAAATAGATGGGGTCTAATAAGAGACAATAGACTGTATATACATTTATGATAATGAAAGATAGATATCTAACTAGGAGGTAAGGCTTATTTAAATATAAAACTAAATCTAAATCTATATATGGGGTGGGGGTGACAAAAAAAAATATACCATGGGGGTGCTAAAAAATATATATCATGGGGGTACCCAAAAAAATATACAATACCAATGAAACTATATATTTTGGGGATGGGGGAGGCTGATAGCCCTTATCTATATATAATTTATGGCCCCAATAGGAAAGAATAAAGGAGATTTATGCTATTCCCAAGACCTAGTTATATCGTTGAGTGTTGGGCTGAGTGTTAGGTGAATATAGTAGTAAGGAGGTTAAATTTTGGGCCAAGTGTCAAATGAATAGAGTAGTGAGGAGGTCAAGTCCTAGGACCTATTTATACATATGGTGGATGAGGTCATTTATTACTCAGCCTAGTTGATAACATAGTGATAAGAAATTTGACCCTATATAGAGTATAGTAGGTGATCGAGAGGGATAAAACTGAGATCATTTACTTCAATTATGTCAAGGACTTGATAGTTGGCTAGAGTGACTAGTCTTCTTCCCTAGATATGTATATACTTTTGCCATTATCTACCCCATATATAAAGAGGGGATCAAGGTCTGAAGGAACCCTACCTATCTATATATGAAGGCACTCGACTAGACACCATTATAGTAGATAGCACCCACTTCTCCACTCTCTTGTTAAAGTATCTCATATCATATATAATGTATAGTATAGTGTAGTATAGTATAGTATAGTATAGTATAGTATAGTATTGTATAGTATAGTATAGTATAATATATTATAATATAGTATAGTATAGTATAAATGTAGGAGGTAGAATCATCACGACTAGGGCTCCTTGATTTATTATTGAATGCAATACATAAGGCAAGAAAATAGTGGGGGGGCTATCTATTTATGGTGCCTAACTCTATAGGCTAAAGGTGAGGAGGACCAAAAAACTTTATCTTATTTTCATTAGGATACATCGAGTCTTCATCAAGCCTTTTTGTTGCTCCCTCTCTCATTGGGCCCTCTACCTTCCATATATAGATAGATAGATAAGGGCTAGGGTGGGCCACATCAATCTATAGGGCCTATTACTCTAGATGATACTCCATTCTATATGGTAAAAATTAGACATAAAGGTGGTCCCTAGTCCCTTAGACCCCAAATAAAATGATGGACCTTGACCTCTTCCCCCTCGACCTCTCCTATTGGTTGAGCATCCCCCAACCCATCAGTTGATTTCCTTGACCTCTCATATAGAAAATAGGGATAGATGTATTCACCAATATAGTTTTAGGGTATATATAGATGGGGATCATAATAAATGACCTAAACTTCATTGGTCAAGTCCCATGTATAGATAGGGGTCAACATGACCATGACCTTGACATAAATGCCTTCACTAAAGTCGACCTTATGACAAAGGTATTACATATTTGGGGCCCTATCTATAGATATAGATAGTGATATATATGTTGGGTAGAATACTCTCTAGACTCTATATTTAGAGGTTTGAGTTATATAATATAGGTCCCTTCCTCCCCTATAACTATATCATAGTTATGAACCCCATATAATAGATAAACATGACTGATTATGTTATGTGGTATGAGAAATGGGCTTCCCCTATGCCCTTATATATAGATGGATGGATGTCCTTCAAGAGATGGGAATTATCAATATGGTGACCCCTATCCCTATCTAAACAAAGGGGAGGGGCAAGGGCCCCTATCTAAGACCCACTTTCATATTACGTTTATAATACAATCCACCATTTCCCATCTCATATTGGTTGGTTTCCCTATCCTTATCCATATCCCTATAATAGATATGGGATATGGGATATGGTGGATAGTCCCAAATAGATTAATCACATATCCCATATAACTTCTATAGAGGGGGGATGCCACCAAATAGATAAGATAATACAATATTCGTGATGTTCAAGAAAAACTAGATAGACCTGACCCTATATAAATAGGGGTGGATATGCTCAAGATAAGATAAAATTTACTAGAATTAAGAGTATATCATATTTTTTATGCTTAAGATAAGATTTGATACACTCAAGATTTTATCTTATTTTCTATTCTCAAGATTCTATCATATTCGTTATGATCAAGATAAGATAAGTATTTGCTATGATAAAGATTACATAATATTCTCTATGCTCAAGATAAGATATATAGGGAGGGGGAGGGCCAAAAAAAATAACCCCCATCCCCATCCCATCTATATATAGAGGGAGAGGGAGAGACCCTCCTATATAGATCTACTAGATATTTGGGAGAGGCCCCCTAGATATATCTACTAGATATTTGGGAGAGGGGGGCTAAAAAATCTATATTAGGGCTACCATATAGAGTTGAGTTCTCTCTATATATAGATGGATTCTATATATAGATGGGAACCTCTATAAATATATGGGAGTTTAGATATAAAGGGGAGGGACATAGTATATATATATAGAGAGAGAGAGAGAGATAAATTCTATATTCTATATGGGGAGTCTATATTCATTTTAGATATGGGGTGGGGTACATGGTCTCTAATTTTTTGGTACCCCATAGATAGATTAATAATTTTATTCTATTCTATTTTATTCACTATGATAGATAGAGATAGAGGGGGTGGCACCCCATCTATAAACTAGAAAGACCACCCTATATATCTATCCACTCCATATATAAAGAGGGGCCCTGCCCCATATAGATATATAGGTATATATATCTCTCAATTGGTAGTGGTGATGAGGGGTGAGCATACATGCCATCCTAGAGAACTGATCAACTGATACCCTCTTATATATATATGATACATGGGGGGGCTCCTAAATGGATATAAAGGAGGAAGAATTCCCTCTTCCCTCTTCCCTCTTCCATATTCTATATAGATGGAGATGGATATGGGGCCTCTTGATCGATGTTTGCAATGAAGGTATCGGGTGCTCCTCTATTAATATAGGGCCTTAGGCATAGGTGAATAAAATTAGGGCACTATTGGTCTATAGTATAGAGGGAGGGTGCCAGTTGTCTAAATCCTCTATAGAATAGGGGAGGAATCCCCAATCTATAAATGGGGGTTGGGGATAGATTCCCATGGGGTATCTTCTCTCCTCTCCTATAAGGGATATACCCACCTCCATAAATTAGGATAGGGTATAGTCTATGTATTATATATAACTTCTCTATCTCTATCTTGGCCCAATAATTATTTATCCCAAGGAGGGGCTAGTCTACCAACCTATATAGATAAGGGGTCTTCCCCTATCAAGGAGGGGGCAAGGGCCCTAGGGTACCACTGCAAGAGACTAACTACTAAATAGAATAGGTGGTAGGGGGAGATGCCTACTAGGACAAGTAGTTTAGATTAGGGGTATGACCATTCAACACTCTAAAAATAGGATCCCATCTCTTCCATAGATTGGAAGGGGGATTTTCCTTCTCCATCTCTAGATAGGAATGCTTGAGAGCAAATAAGATATATATAGAGATGGGACAAGGGAGAGGGGAGAGGGGGACATTCCCTAGACTATCATGGATCTAAGTGAATGGATCTAAGGGAAGGGATGTTCCTCCTTATTTTCATCATTCTAAAAAGTATCTTGATCAATCTATGGGTATGTCCCCACTCCCTAATTTAGGGATGGGTTAGTCCATGGGTATTGGGGTTGGTCAAGGGCTCAGCATGTGGGCCTATCGAGAGGTAGATCTAGCCTAGCATATGTTATTTGGGTCTCCTGAATGGGAATGAAAGAGGTGGTATGCCACCTTTAGGACTCTAAACTTGTATTTATGTGGCATTGATATCTCCTCTATCTATATAATTAGGGCTTCCCCTTATTTATATATGATATGGAAGGGTACACTCGACTGTACTTGAGTCTATAGGGCTCCATGTAAATTTAAAGAGAGATAAACTCTCTATCAATGTTATATGAGGATATATAGATAAGGGCTCTAAGTATGTTATCTAAGATACATCATTTGAGTACCATCTAAGACATAAATGTCATTACCCCTGATCTGATATGAGTGTCAGTGCCTTCATTTCAATATATATTGATGGGGTCAAGTACCATCTAGTTGTAGATAGATAGATAAGTGCACCACAAGAACTCTAAGGGAATCATACTCATATAGCCTATATATATGTATGCACCTAAATCTACTCACCTTAGTTATTCTAATTAATCTCACTAATTTATCCCATTTATCCTAATCCTAGTCATTTGTCTAATATCCCCCTTCATTATTATTCATTCACCAACCTTATATTAACCCCACCAATATATTAATTCTCCTAAATCCCCATCATCCCATCTTATCCATTATTTGGGAATTTTAAATTCTCATGATCCACCTACCCACCTACTAAGCTTATTTTTAGGCTCTCCTACACCCTTAGTCCCTAATCACCCACCTAATCCCTATCTAATCCCCTACCTAATTACAAATAATCCCTAAGAGGATTCTAAAATCTTACAATTCTAGAATCCTATCTAACTTAGCCTTCCCCATCTAGAACCCTATATTCTAGAGGATTCTAAGGAATTTAAAATTCCATGGAAAAACCCCCAACCATTGATCATAATGACCTAAGATTGAATTCTAGTCATTGATTCTTCCCTCCATTTTATATATAAACAAAACCACTCCTCCTTGGAAACTAATTAGAAACTATTTATGAAGCTCATGAATTCTCTATGTTAAATTAGCAATCAAGAGGAAATCTACTAAGTCCATGCTAATCTAATCCTTTAATCCATCATAAACATCTTTGATCATGGCAACTCAATGTCAAAAATCTGAGTCTAAGGTAATCTAAATCCAATCTTCTTATTTTTGATCCATTTAATCTTGGTTTGGAGCAATTAGCTCTAGGATTAGAATGTTGGTTTGAATTATGTATTCATCTATTTGCATTTGATTCTAATGGCTCTATATATTACCTAAGTAGTTAGATATTTTGTGTTGTTTACATTGCATGATTTAATCCATTAGCAAAAAATTCTTACTATATTTTAGTGACCACAATGGGAATATCCTCCCAATTTAATCATTTTTCTTGTTATTGGTGTTTTGATAGGTTGAATGGCTAAATAAATCAAGAATAAGTACCAAATTTTGAATAAATTTTCACACACAAGTGAATTGTGACATTTCCTTACAAGTCACAACATTACAGTCATGACTTTGTCCCTAAGAACTATGATTTTATGTTAACCATTCAACTCGCCCATTAATAGTTTTCTTTGACAATATTTTTACCCTTCTACAATACTACAATTTAAAAGTTGTATTTTTACATCAAAAGTAGAAATTTTGCATTATAATCAGCGATTTTATGCTAACAGTGTTTGTTTGACCCTAGTAGGTTCTTGACCATCTACAAAATTGTGACTTTGAGACTTGCAGCATTGACCTACAAGTCATGGTATTGTAGTTATAGTCATGACATTGTAATTTTATGCCAAATATACTAAATTTATCCATTGATTTATAACTTGTAGGTTTAATCTTGTCATTCTCTATCTTGCAAGAGACTAGTAACTGTATAAACCCCTTTTAGAATCTTATTTAAGTAGTTTTGGGTCTTAAGGCATGTATCTTTGCTAACCACATTTTGTGAAAAGGGTTTTTATCTATGTGATCTACTATGTGTTAATTGATAGGGTCAACTAGAACCATCAAAAGGTAGGATCATTTGAAATCAAAAACATCACAGTCTTAACCCTTTTTACTATTCTATGCAAAACTGCTAATCATGAAGTCATGTTATTAACTTAAGAATAATGACATTGCACTAAAATTAGAGATATTATGATTTAATCATTTTGGATTTCATTTATTTATTGTTTTCAATATCTCTAAAATCCATAAGGTAGATTTAGGATAAAACTAATTGAAAAGACCCCTTCTATTTTGAATTTTTTTTTGTGATTTGACCATTTTACTAACAAAAAAACCTTGTCCTGATTAGAATTTTATTGCATCATTATAATACATGATCTACCATAATTATCTATAAATATTTTTAAGCATCTGAATAATCTATCACATTTGTCTAAACATCTTCTTTGGTCAAAAAATCAAAATTTTGAATTTTTATGCTTTATCACAAAATCGCTAATCTCAAAATCACATCACCATAACAATGGTGATATCATTTTAATAGTCACAGTTTTTCATAAACTGTCTAGTTCACCATCATGGTTAACTATTTGTGGTGATATCACAACTCATGATCAATGATTTTTCTTGGTATTAATGATATTGTAATCTCTATTTAAGATATTGCTTTTGGTCTAATTGTGCATCTATGGTATTATATTCTAAAGTTGCATTTGCATTGATTTTTGCATGTAATTTGGTCTCTTTTAAGTGAATTTTTGGAGTCATTTTTGGTGATTTTTGAGTCATTCCAAACCTCCTACAAGGCTCAAATTACCTTTGGTGTCAAGGGATCTTCCCCTCAACCTTTCCTTATGCCACAATAGGGAGAGTGCTAGGGGCACTACCCCTAGACCCCATAAGGGGATTTTCCCCTTGAACTCACAAGGGGCATTACCCTTTAAACCTAATGGGGGTTGCCACCCTCAGACCCTTATATCATGGCCCACTTGTTGGATGGTGGATCTTGATCTTAATATAATGCTTGATTTCCAATAGGGGGTGTGGGGGGGCAATCCCCCCACTATGGTCACCATAGGGGTCTAGGAGGGGTGGTGACCTATTTTGAAGCCCCTCGTAAAGGGGGTTTAGGGGTAGTTCCCCCAAAGAAACTTTTTGTTAAAAATGCATTTTAAAATATTGAAATTTTGTAGTAAATATAGACCATTCACTATTAGGTCACAAATCTAATGGTATAAATTATGTTTATGCATTTTTACCCTGATATGTAACTCTCCTTTCATATTATGGTATTGTAATCATGGTGACATATTATGTGTGAGTAGAGAGGATATTATAGTGGATGTATTTTAGGTTTTTCCCTTCATTTTTTAGACTAAATAATAAGAAAGACTAGTTGTTTTTGTGTGAATGTAGCCCATATTGGGTAAACCACATTAAATCTATGTCTCTATTATGTTGTATTTTCTGCATTTTATTTCCATCTTTATTTCATTAATATTTCTCTATGTTCTATATTCCTAGCACCACTCACCCAAATAAGTTATAGAGCCAAATCACAATTTTTTTCAATGGTTTTTATTAAGGCTTATTAGACTAACATTTTTTATCTTGCATGGGTGAATATAGAAGTAATTTTGACTGGCTAACATCTTCTTTTGTAGGTCATATTTTGGTCTAACATTTTGTCTTACAGGTTACCCCTCAACATTGTCAATCAAAAACTAATTATCATTTTCTTGCAAGTTCCCTCTTTAAAAGTGCCAATGAAAACTACTAATCATTTCTTGCAGGATGCTTGTCAAAGACCCCTTTTGGCATTTTTAAAAATTGTTTTTTGAATAATTTTAATCAAATTTATTTTTATTACATATTTTATATATCTATTTAATCATTTCATTTAATAATTTTATCTTGTATATATCTCACAATAAATTAGTTAATTAATCTCCTTTTTAGCTTGCCTATTTGTCACCTGATGCTACAGTGGTGTATGCTCTCCTCCTTGCATCCTTATGGTGTTTTTTAGAGGATCAAAACCACCCAAAAACCTTCCTAATTTATTTTATAGGGGCAACCTGATGTGGAATTGACACCCATGCACTTGTCATAGTCTTGGGGGGATAGTGACCATGGATTTCACCACCATGCACTAATTCACACTCTGCATTCTTGTAAAGGATAAATATTAGGTACAACTATCATTAGGCTAAGTATTTAACCCATACAATTCATATGTGAAGGGAAATATTTAACTCTCTAAACTAGGAATTAGACAACACCCTACATCAACTTGGGTTGCATTATACCTATAGTATATTGGGGATTCTCCTAGAGAGCCCATTCAACCTAACATAAGACCATTTGACCATAACAAGTGACTTGATGCCAAAGTCAAGATAAACTCCTAAGTAGATATCAAGTTTAAATGGTGTTGAGAAGGTTCAAGAGATTTTATAATGGGTCACCAACCTCTAACCTCACCCACAAAGCCATTAGATGGTGAAGTCATTAGGTTACACATCCATAAGTAGTTTCTTAGTCCTAGGTTTGTGGTTTTCTTGATTTGGTGAGTGTCATGCTAGATCAGTGCTATTTATGAACCAAGTCAAACTTTTACCCACAACTACACATAGTTATCTAGGTCTTTTATACATATCAGCATCTTGCATATCCTTTCCTCATCGCCTCCTTATCATCATCCTCAAGTACATATTTTCTTTTTATATCCTTTTACTTGTCTCATCATATCTCCCATCACTCTCTTGTCTTAATCCCACCCTAGTCTACTCATATTTACCCATAATTATTCATACTCCCATCACTTACATATCTTAACCAAGTCCTATCATCCCTCCATCACATTTTATCATACTCCAATCTCATATTCTTCACTTAGCCTTAAAATTAATCATCCTTGACATCATCTTTATCACTTAATCCACCTTGTCCATAACCAATCTTGATCACCCCCTAGTCTAGTCTCATCCATCCACATCACCTACATATCCTAATCCTATCTTTTCATCCACATCTTGTCCTAAGACCACGCCATCCATAACCAATCATTTTTTTTTAATCTTTTCTAGTCACCTTATCTACATTTTATCAACCTAGTCTTATTCATAGTCTAACACATCTTTACCCAGTTTACCTCATTGTCCATACTAATCCCCTTGTCAAGTTTATAATCATACATTGATCTTCATTCACATTGGCAAAATAATCTTATCATATCAAGTTCCTCAATCATTAACTTGATTTTGTCTCATAAACTTTGAATCATAATCATAGTCTTATCAATATATTAATCCAATCCTATCATCCTATTTAAGTCTATCATCTTATTCTTGAGATAGCCTTAATTTCATCAATCCTAGTCAAAATAAATCTCTTAGGTCAGTCTATCCACTCATCTAATCTTAGATCTTATTGTATCTCACCTAGTCAAATATAGTACCAATCATCTAATGCCTAACTCACATCCTAATTTGGTTAACTTAATATTATCCCATCAAAACATTACATCACATAAAACATCTAGTCAATCTTGAGATTACACTGAAGCAAGCCTTTGTCCAATTTTGTTTCACACATCCCATATTCATCCCTTAATATTTACATTCAATCCCCCATGCTTTTTGATTGGAGATGTAAAACCACCCTATTTATACTTTCTCCCATCATTATCCATGACATATTAAAAAAAATTGGTCAATACCCTAATTGAATAATGCCTCATCACCAATAGGGATATGTTCCTTTCTCTTCTCTTTGAAATGATCACTACACATCCTATGGACTTTGACCCTATCCATATAACCTTACCTCTAGTATATAATCATCCACATGATTCCTATTCCAATCCACCATCTACTAGTCATAACCAATTTTCTACCTCTTATTACACTAGTAAAGGGATACAATCCTGGCCTCCTCATCTACTACTAGTCCACTCACCTGATTGCATCAATAACCATTTGATCTAATGTCCAATATTTTCACATCTAAATCATAGAGTGAAGAAAGCCCCTACACTTCTCTTCCTATATCTTTAAAATCCTTCTTTTAATTGTCACTTCCAACATGATGGTTTATCCACCCATACAACATCTTGATCCTACTAAGCCTAAGCCCTCCTTGTATAAAGATAACCAATATTGTGTATATCATCAAACCTAGGGGTATACCATTAATTTATGTCATAATTTCCAAGACTATGTCCAAGACCTCATCAACAATGGTGACATAGAAATCAAGAATGAATCAGATGAGTCTACATCATTGGGTGAACTAAAAGAGGAATGTCAAGATTCCATTCCCAATCACAATCAAGATCTTCCCTCTCCAAGCCAAGGTCAAGACACCACATCCATATTTCATGGTATCCTTATATTTGAAAAATAATCCATATAGATGACTCTATTTCCCATTTACCAAGTCTTACCATATCTCATGAGACCTTCCATGGGCCTACCTTTATTTAATCCATTGTTCCTCCATCATCTCCCCCTCATCCACAATATCAAAAACCCCAAATTGAGAGGTCAAGTGTGGACAATAAATATTCTACTTACAACATTACATCATATCCATTAGAGTCAACATCAGAGTCAACACAAGTGTTATTTGCATTAGGATCTTATTCAATTTTAGTATCTTAATCAAATTCCTCATCATCCCTCATGGACATTGATCAATATTCCTACCTTTTTTAATATACCTCTAATTTGGATGATAATTCGTCACCAGGCATATTTTTTGATTAGGATGATGAAGTCCTAATAGAATTTTTACAAGCTTTATCTATTGAAGATTGTTTGAGTGAATCTAATCCTACATCAAAGGCATGACTTTCACCTAGTCCTAGTGATCATTTGCCTAATATTGAGGATATTTTCTTTGATGTTGAAACTAAGTCTCCTATGAACCCCTATGAAGACCATGCTACCCCATCACCCCTAATTGACCTCATTATACCATATCCCCCACCTTCATCCATCATATATCCTTTCCTTCCCATTAATGATCATTTAATCACCTCCCTTCATAAGGATAAATACGAACATACATCAATGGAATCTTTCTCGAGAAACATAAGGTGGGCCAAAAATATAGAAGTCTAAGACCATATTCAAAAAGTCATCCATAATGATCAAATCATCTTTGATCCCATAAGGCAAAATGAAGAAAATTTAAATCATTGACCTAATCCAAAAACATCTTCCCATAATAAAGACCAATGTCAAGCACTAGGGGATCATCAAAAATTAGTCTCCCTTTGTGAATCCCAAAATAAGGCACTAGGGGGCAGTCAAGATATAATCAAGTCTAAAAATCAAAATAATGTCAAAAGCAATATCAGTATGGTTGATCATCCTTAAAATAATAAGATCAAAGATGAAACATAAAGCTAAAATGTATTAGATCTCCCATAGTATTTTATCACATGGAACTAATCAAATGAGGAATGTCTAATATCTATAATGGTGTATGCAACTGGTAGTCCCACTTCCCAATCATCCATCACCCTATCCTATCATAATCATATCATCCATTAAAATCTAATAACCCCCATTAAAATTAATATCTAATCCAATTCATACCTCCCATTACCTTCTTGGGTGGCATTATATCTCAATGGGGTGGTGAAGATACTTGGCCTAGATATTTGGAGGACATTAAATCAAGAGTCAATAAAAACCACATGAAAATTAATTCATCTAGTGGTGATAACATGATCCTATCATC
Organism: Torreya grandis; assembly: GCA_037957365.1. Classification (NCBI taxonomy): domain Eukaryota; kingdom Viridiplantae; phylum Streptophyta; class Pinopsida; order Cupressales; family Taxaceae; genus Torreya; species Torreya grandis. The sequence continues at coordinate 201,761 of JARHVA010000984.1, read as the reverse complement.
ACATATCTCAATAATAGGTGTTGGATAAAGATCCAACCACTGTCAACATTATTTCATCTCATACCCATATCCAATAAATTGAGATTCCTAAAATAAAAAAATTAAAAAAGGGTTAAAAAATTAAAAAAGTCAAAAAAAATTGGGGAAAAAAATCATTCATTTAATGGTGAAAACCAATCTTCTAGATCCTTAGGCAAGTACCATGATGAAACCTAGTTTTTGGAATCATGGTAAAATAATCTATTATCTAAATTATACCTCAACATTGGGGAAAAATCCATCTATTTCATGTTCCTTTTCAATCCCATCCATGTCCATTGTTCCTACCCATCATTTTCCATCATATCTTACATCCTCTCATGACCATCCTTTCTTCCAATCTTGGCCTCCATAAAGGAGTGTAAGATGTCTCAAGAAATGTTCTATAATAATCTTGGCATATCTTTCAATGGACACTTAGGCATATAAACATCTGATTCTTTCATGATGTGGTTATTGGTGATCCCTATCCCTTTCTTTCTTTGTCTTCATCTCCTTTTTAGCATCACCCTCATCCTTTTATCACCCCATTGATCATTCCATCATTCTCTTGATTTCTGTAATTATTATTCCCTTTTCTAGTGACCCCTTTGTATAGTGTACATATATATCCTAAAAATTGAAATATGTCAATAATCTAAGAAAATCCACAAAATCCAAAAATAATTTGTGTTGCATTGTGTTTAGTTTTTTCTATTATGCAATGAATGAGGATGCTATGAGGACACTAAAGTACCAATAATTCTTATAAGTTCCCTTGATGATGTAGAGTTCACTATTTCCCATGCACTTTAGCACAATGTCCTCTTGGTCATACTTATATCATGGGGCAAACTACCAAGTTCTATATTTATCAGATTTATTATACTATGATGAGCCTTATTATAATTATGATGTATTGATCATATACACCCTCATCATTTATCTAATCATCTAATCATCCTTATTTCTCACCATTAATCTAATCCTCTTGATTCATCTGACTAACATCAAAGCTTTTATCTTTTACTCACTAATCATCATCATCATCATCATCATATTTTACCCAATCAATTGTAATTTACCCTTGAGTCATTATTAATCACATTATGGCTCATTTATTTGATTCTTCCCCTTCATATTTTGGCCATTCGATCATATCATTCTTCTTTTTCATCTCTTTCTTCATATCATTTGATTTTAACATTGAGATACACTCATCATTTATCTTATCAAATACTTGTCTTATCCTAGCCAATAGCTCTCCCTTGCATGCATCCTTTCTTAGGATATGTCAAAAACTTGTATCCTTTTTTCCTATCATCATCATGTTATGGCTAATTCCCCCTTGGGATGTGTTAACAACTGTAACATAGTCAATTCTCACTCCCTATGCATCATCAATCTATAACTCATTGCTTAAGTCTAGTTCATGTTATTCCTTATTTATCCAATATATAGTATCCCATCCTCTCATATATTCATCACATCCCACCCTCATTTATTCTTTCAAGTGTCTATCCATCTCATTCTTTAATGCATGTCCCCTTAAAGGAGCATCATATGCCCTAACATCATCTATTAACATTCATCTATGAAATGGTTTTTCTTTGAAAGAACATTACTCATTCCACTTTATCCACTAGTAATGCCCTTTCAAAGAGGGGAAAAATGTATGCACATAAATATTCTCACCTTAATTATTCTAATTAATCTCTCTAATTTATCCCCTTTATCCTAATCCTAATCATTTGTCTAATAACCCCCCTTCATTATTATTCATTCACCAACCTTATATTAACCCCACCAATCTATTAATTCTCCTAAATCCCCATTATCCCATCTTATCCATTATTTTGGAATTTTAAATTCCCATGACCCACCTACCTACCTACTAATTTGATTCCTAGGCTCTCCTACACCCCTAGTCCCTAATCACCCACCTAATCCTTATCTAATCCCCTACCTAATCCAAATTAATACCTAAGAGGATTCCAAAATCCTCTTTAATTTAGCCTTCTGCATATAGAACCCTCTATTCTAGAGGCTTCCAAAGAATTTAAAATTCTTTGGAAAATCCCCAACCATTGATCCCAATAGCCTAAGATTTAATTCTAGTCTTTGATTCTTCTCTCCGTTTTCTATATAAACAAAGCCACTCCTCCTTAGAAACTAACTAGAAACTACCTATGAAGCTCATGAAGTCTCCATGTTAAATTACCCATCAAGAATAAATCTACTAAGTCTATGCTAATCTAATATTTGAATCCATCATCAACATCCTTGATCATGCCAACACAATGTTAAAAAGTTGAGTCTAAAGTAATCTCAATCCAATATTATTGTTTTTGATTCATTTAATCTTGGTTTGGAGTAATTATCTTTAGAATTAGAATGTTGTTTTGAACTATGTATTCATCTATTTTCATTTGATTACAATGTCTCTAGATCTTACTTAAGTAGTTATACATTTTAGGTTGATTAAATTACATGAGTTAATCTATTAGCTCAATATTCTTACTAAACTATCTACTAGGGGATCTATATATCTAGTTGGTATGGGTATGGATTGACCAAGTGAGATTTTACTAATACCTAATACCCATCTAACCTCTATCTCTATCTAGGGGATCTCTAGATCTACTTGGTATGTGTATGGATTGGACATCCTAACTAGATGTAGAGAGAAACTCAATGGCCCTAGATAGATATATATTACTATATATAAAAATGGTGGAAATAAATTCAATGTACATTAAAGCTATACCATACTACCATACTAATATAGTAGGAGTAAGCATTGAACCTACCATCTATTACATATTTATCTAGGCCCCCCTCTATCTATATGGGCATCACTATATATATATATATATATATATATATCACCTACTCAAATTTCATTACCTACAATAAATCAAGAGAAATAAATGGGGATGGATTGGAGATCATTTACTGCATTCTCCACCTACCCATCCACCAAGCCCTATCTAGATCTATGGCCCATCCACTAGGGATATCAAATAAAATTTAGGTGGATAGGAGGGTAATCCCTCTAGTATTTTATATAGACTTATCCATTCAATTCCCTAAACCAAACATTATATGATCAAATGGATAGGATATCAACTCTCTATCTCCCTATCTGTAGTATGGGGGAGGGGAGTTACCAAATCAGCTCAACATATACATAGATAGGGTTAAGCCCCTATATGAACTTTGGTGAGTCAAAAAATAAATGCCATCATCTTATATATATGCACTATATCTACATATGAGGTACTCGATCAATGATTGGATTTCACTCAACCTGAATTTGGAATTTATTTATGCATAAGACCCTATCTATGCATGGGGAATTATTTCAAATAGGGACCAGGTGTCACTGGTTATATATGGGGCCTCTCCCCACCCTATATATATATATATATATATATATATATATATATATATATATATATATATATATATATATATATTGTGTGTGTGTGTGTGTATTTCTTTGGTAAAATATCTAGTTAGCCTCTCCCCCTCCCTCTCTATATAGATGGGATATGATGGGATAGTATGGGAGAGAGGGGATCTAGCTTGAATTTTGGTATGTATTACTCCCTTCCCCTAGAACTCTAGATTCTTAAGATCCACTAGATGAGAAACTCCCTTATCCCTTGTCCCCAATAGAAAGAAGATGGGTCATCCATTGTTAATGTTTCTCTGATTTAACCCAATTGGTGAGCAATCCTAGTCTACTTTTGGTAGAGGAAGGAGGAAACACTATATTCATTTATTCTCCATAAAGCATGGGAGTTTGGGGATTGATGTAGGTTGGTGGAAACTTGAGGAAATTTTGATTATCCATCATCTAGGAGGCACCTACCTCATATTGATCACAATGAGAGGTTCATCATGATGTTTTTAGGTAAGTAATAGAGACATCTTCTTGGTGGGGCATTCATGCACCCAACCTATCTATTATGGACAAGATTGAGGACTAAAGAGATTGAGGGCCTCCTTGAATTTTGTTTCTATTTATGGGGTCAGTTGAGTTCCCATATCCCATATAAAATAGAGGTTTCCATATATATCTATATAAGGTGTCGACTTAGTCTCCCCATATAGATATAGAGGGTTCTTATCCCTCATCCTATCATCATATCTCTATATAGGAAGTTGACTCTATATAGTCACCCTCATCCCATATAAACTATAGATGGAGTATCTAATAGTTTATTACTCCATATATCTATTTAGGAGGCCCATATACCATCTCTATCCCATCCCATACCATCCCATCTATATAAAATGGAGGGGAGGGGAGGACCATATAGATTATAAAGAGGGGAGGCATAAATCCTATCTTTATACGGGGGCCCACTTTATATTGGGATTGATTTGGTGATTGTGGATAGTCAACCCCATATAATCTATAAGGCTAGGGTGCCCTTATATATCTATGAAAACCCCCTATCTCTTATCTTTGGTATATATTTTTTTGGCACCTCATATATAAATGAGAGAGGGGGGTACTCAATCCCACCCATATAGATATAATCTGATTTAATATTTATAGATGGGGATGGGGATGAGGCCCTATAGATTAGATGAGGCCAATACCAAAGCCAAAGCTAAATAAATTCTATATCTATCTCTATCTCTATTGATATCCAAATCTAAATAGACTATATCTCTATCTATATCCAACTAGATATAGCCAAAAATAACTCTATACAAGGCTAACTCAAAGTTAAGGAGATTAAGGGTAACTCTCTCTAGTCATCAACTCAACCCCAATACCTAATAGTTATATTTTTGGGCCCATATAGAGATAGGGTCAGCACCTCCCCTCTATGTAATTTATATGGAGAGAGGAGAGCAGTGCACGATAGTGAACCACCCTCTATATATACGGTGACAACCTCCACTCTAGATAGCTAAGGGAGAGGAGTGAGTGATATCGAACCACCCTATAGATAGATATACCCTCAAAGTATATAGTTGAGTTTATAGTTTATATTTTAGATATAAAGGGGCATGGTCTATATTAACTATGTCTATGGGGACAATATTTATTAGCTATGTCTATTGTGGCACTGTACCCTATAGATCTGATCTATATGGCTATTATTATAGAATGAATATGGGGACCCCCCACCCTCATATTTATATATTTAAATTTATATTTATTTCTATATTTGGGGAGGGAGAGGGCCCCCTATCTATACCCCCTAAAAAACCCTATCTCCCATCCCATACAATCTATATACAGAGGGAGAGGCCCCCCTATATAGATCTACTAGATATTTGGGAGAGGCCAAATAAAAAAAACTATATATTTAGTAGAGGGAGAGGGTGGTGATATATTGAGGGAAGACCTCGACCCCATACCATATATAGAGTTGAGATGGGGTTGATTTCCCCATATCTAGATATGGGGTTTTCATAGATATATAGGGGCACCTTCTATTTTATTTGGGTCTAGATAGGGGTTTTCATAGATATATAGGGTTAGATCCCTTATCTAAAGCAGTTTTTTCCATCTATATAGACGGATATAACTATATTTTATGTATATAGATCCAATCCCCATAATATATAGATAGAGATAGAGTCTATATTTTATATGGGTCATTGGCCCCTAATATACAAATTTATATTAGTTATTTTATATAGGGTGGGGGGCCTAGATAGATATATAAGCTATATGGTATTAATATAGCTATAGGCCATCACCGCATACTTACATACATATATATAGGGGTGACATACCCCAACCCATATATAGATAGGGTATAGGGCATGGTATATATTAGAGTTAGTTTAGTTTAGTTTAGTTTATATAGGGGAGAGGTCTAAAATAACTAGATATTTGGGCCCCTCCCCCCTCTAAATAAACTAAACTCTATTTAACTTTATCTAAATAGAGAGGTGGGGCCTCCCCACAATATAGAGTTTCTTTTGACCTCTCCCCTCTCTATATATATAAGGAGACCTAATATATAGATTTTTTTGTCCTCTGTATATATAGGAAACTAACTCAACTTCACTTACCTTTATATGGTTGGGTTTGCCAAAAAAACTATAGATAATTGGGGGTAGCCCAGTTCTCTATATAGATTAGAATTAAATAGAGTTTAGTTTAGTTTAGTTTAGTTTAGTTTAGTTTAGTTTATATAGAGGGGAGAGGGGCCTCCCCTCTATATAAAATAAAATAAACTATATATAACTCCCCATACCATATATATAGATGTGGAGAGGGGTATTTTCTATGCTTACCCCATATAGAAATGAGAGGGGGGGTTGAGGGCTCCTATGAACTCTCTAGAGTTATGCTCTGATGCCCCCCTCTATTTAAATAGATATATATGGGTGATCTATCCCCATATATATTATGTATATCTAGGCCCATTGACCCCCTCTACTAATGCTAATGTCAATGTTTCGATAGGGATAGGGATATTATATCTAGGGTACTGACTAGACTATAGATGCACTCCACACACACACACACACACACACACACACACACACAATTGGGTGTATAGGGTTCTATATACATAGAGATATTACAACCCTCTATAGTGAATAGTATATATAGATGGCCCCAAGCCTCTCCTCTATAGTGATGGCCCCATCTATCTTCTATCTACCCATATATATGGATGTAGGTGAGTGAACCCTATTTAGATAGGGATCTAGGGATGATATAATTGGGGACATCATTCCTATTGCATGCCAAGAATTAGATCCATATGACCAACCCTCCATGCCTTCCTATCTCCATACTTTTTTAGATATTTATCTTATCATATTTAGACTCACATGATAGACTCTCATCATTGGAGGAGTGAATCTAGAATCCACATTCTAATTTGTTTCACAACCAACACCTATGTAGATTATATCATTTATCACCTGTGGCATTAACCAATTTTCAACTCATTGACCCTATTATCATAGGTTATTGAATTACCACCCCCTTATTATTGGACCAACATTCTATGATAATTCCATAAACACCTAGTGAGGATATTACAAACAAATGAAGTATACCTATGTCTAAATCTAGTGATATCATACCATGATCAAAAGGTACAATAACTTGGGTAATCAAAATAAACATATATGTCACCAATAGAGATATTTTAGAGAGAGATAAATTATCACTACTTGTTGGAATAGGTTCTTTTATAATTGATTTAAAACTATCTACTAAAGGTTGTAACAATTTAAATGATCCAACTACATTGGGACCCTTTTGATTTTGCACTAAAGCCATTAATTTATGTTTAGTTAACACTAAGAAGGATACTCCTAGTAGAAGTGGTATGATTATTTTATGTATTTACGCTATAATAACAATATACATTTCTAATTTCGTATTCACTCTAGGGTGATCATGCATGAAATAATGTCAACCCAAAGAATGCGACCTATTCTTGAGGGGTTGTTCAAGCCAACCCTTTTTCTTCTCTTATTATCCACTAATCGAGGGCCCCTATCTATATATGTATAACTCTCTCTCTCTCTCTCTCTCTCTCTCTATATATATATATATATATATATATATATATATATATGTATGTATGTATGTATGTATGTATGTATGTATATATGTATGTATGTATATGTATGTATGTATATATATAATGATGGGGCACCCTTTTTATATATGGGATAAGATAAGCTAGATAGACCCTATATAATATAGAAGGGGGATACACTCAAGATAATATAATATTCACTACTCAAGATAATAGCCAACCCCTCTCTATATAGATAGGAGTTAAGTTGAGCTGAGTTTAATGAGATATATATAGATAGAGGTGGGCCTAAATTGATAGATAGATAGGGCTTGGGTGAGGCAAGGGTGACACAAGGCTCTTAAAGGGGACCTCAAGTACCCCAAATTTTATATTTAGGGCATGAGAGGGGCATATAGATGTGTTGATGAGAGTCCCATATAGACTAGAAAGATGAGGGGTCCATCTATAGATATGGATAAGGGATAAATAAAGGGAGCCCTAGATATAAAGGGCCCCATCTATCTAGGGTGAGGTTAGGGTCCCAAATAGATAGGGCTCTATTCTAGATGGGCATCCTAGATAGATAGATAGATAGATAAATAGGGCTCTTTCTAGACTAGATAGACTCCCCTATATATATATATATATATATATATATATATATATATATATATATAAAAAAAAAATTGGGTTCACTCTATAGATAGGGATAAGTAGAAAAATGAGGGGGGTTATATCAAGTGCCCATATATATCCTAACATATATATCTATATGGCTTTCCTCTCTATATATATGGGGAACCCCTTTATATTTAAACTCCCATATAGAATTTAGTTTAGTTATATATAGAGGCCAAAAAATCCACATAGATATAGAGATCCCCCCTAGATAGATCTAACTCAGATAAATCTATAGGGCTTAGGGGGAGGCCATATATAAATAGAGGGGTTAGGGGTGGTACTTCTTATATATCTTACTTATCTCATTCACCCTATCCCCTCTATCTATATCTAACTGGTTAAAGATTATCCCCACCCACCCTAGTATATATCCAACCCCATCTATATACTAACCTCTCTGATACATAATTTTAAAGATAGATAGATATGGCCCATTTAGATTATATATGTAACATGACAACTATAAATGGGTCCCTACCCCACCCCAATATCAAGGAATCTATAGATGGGGTAGGGGATATCTACATTTTGTGGGCATAAATTCAATGTATTGGGTGGTGGGACCTAATATATAGATCCCATTAAACTCAACTCAACTCAACTTCACTTTATAGGGTTGCTAAAAAAATTATAGACAGTGGCCAAAAATTGATAGAAAGTTGGGCCACCCCCAACTATATAAAATTGAGATGAGTTGATTTGAGTTTAATGGGCTCTATATATTTGGGGTGACACCCTTATATATATATATATATATATATATAAGATCCCCTCTCTATTTAAACTAGCTCAAACTTCACTTTATATTGTTGCCAAAAAAATGATAGATAGTTGGGCCACCATATAGAGTTTAATGGGCTCTATATATTGGGGGTGGCCCCCTCCTCTATATATATGGAGTTTTTTAATTTATTCCCCTCCCTATATATCTTATCTTGAGTGTATTACATATTATAGACATTTATCATGAGTTTATCAAATATTATAAACTCCTATCTTATTTTGACCCTAGTGAATCTTATCTTATCTTGAGCATAACCCTCCTTTCTATATAATGTTAAGTATGTCTATCTTATCTTGAGCATAGCCTCCTATATCTATCTGGGGATCTTATATTGAGCATAGATAATACTTATCTTATCTTGAGCATATCCTCCTATATCTATCTAGCTTATCTTGAGCATAGTAAACACTTATCTTATCTATCTAGGGTGAGGGGTTGCCCTATTTATCAATCTATCAACATAACATATATAGAGTGTCCAAAAAGCTCTATACTATGGGAGTGGGGATTCACCCCCTATATATCCTATCTATTTATGGTGAGGGGCTTATCTAGAGATAGAGTGGTGGGGCTCTCATCTAGATATATATGGGGGATGATGAGGGAATCTATAGAGATAAGTCAGGCATCGATCTACTCCCATATAAATAGATAGGGCCCCTAGAGAATGTATAAGTCTAGCCCATAGTGATATATATTTGACCCCCCCTCTTTATACTAGACTAAACTCTTTATATATATAACTAGTATGATAGGGGATAGAGATAAGATATAGGTTGGGTCCTAGATCGATAGTGCTCAACTCCCCCACTGCCATACCTTATATATAGATATATATCACTATGACATGACATATATTATTTATTCCCCTAGAGATAGGTATCTATCTAGCCCATATAAATAGATTGGTTGACCCATATCCATATTACATGATATCAATGGTTGACTATTCGATAGTGATAGATAGGTAACCTTGCTAGAAAATAGATTAGACACTTTATCTATACATATCTATCTATATGTGAGATCTCTAGATTAGACAACTTGATTGAGAGGGGGTGCCCTTATCTATCTATTTGGTGAGATACCCTCTATTATATACATGATACAACTAATTTTATCTATATCTATTTGGATAGTTGAGATATTTGGTATTAATTATGATTACCCCATATATAGATACAAATTGATCCCCTCCCCTTTATATCTAAATTCCCATATATATAGAGGGTCTCATATAGAGTTTAGTTTAGTTTAGTTTAGAGGGCCAAAAAAAATTCATCTATACAAAGAACCCCCTATATATAGGGCTTGGGGGGAGGTCCAAAAGAAATTAAATCTATAGGGAGGGCTAAAAAAACTAGATATTTGGAGGGTCACCCCTAACTATATATAGTTCTACTAGCAACCCCAACCATATAAAGTTAAGTGAAGTTGAGTTAGTTTACTATATATAGAGAGGCTAAAAATAATCTATATATTAGGGTTCCCCATATATATATATATAGAGGCCAAAAAAAAATCTATATATTAGGGCTCCCCATATATAGGAAGATGGGAGGGGTGGGGAAAGAGGGCACCTATCTAGATACAGGACACCCTATAGATCTATATGGCCCAACATCTATAAAATAATGCTCAAGAGAGATATATGTATATATCTAGTGGGTGGGGTCTCCTATCTCCCTATCTCTATATGTGGGGTGTTAGGTTGTGGAGCTAAAAGCTTCACTATTATGCAAACATTGGAGGAGGTTACTGAGTGCTAAAGCAACCAACATCGGCATGATCAACCAATGTCTATCATATCTAGTTACAGAGCAACTGACATCGGTCAAGAATCGGCTGACGTTGGTCATCTCTAGATAGACAGGGACCGACATCAGTCACCTATGCATTTTAGAACTGTTAGTTACATGAACAATTCATTTGTTGAATGACCAATTTGCATGTAAAGACTAATTTTAGTCTTGGAGCTACGTTTCTAATTATTGTAATTAGAAGTCTAATTATTGTTTGTATGGGTTCTATTTAAAATACCCATGGGCTGTATTGTAAGATTTTAGAATCGGTTATGTAGAATCAGAGTTCTATCCAAGGGAGAATCATAAGGACTTGGTGAGGCAAGGACAAGGGTTCTTTCAGGTGTGTATGATCTAGGTTGACAGGTGTGCAAGGCCACGTTGATCTGTGGTATAGCAATATCAGGTGAGATCTACATGTGTAAGTAAGATCAGTTGATTTATAGGTGTGTGTGTGTGTGTGTGTGTATGTGTGCAAGGTCAAAGGAGATCTGTGTGGTGACAAGATCAAAGGAGATCTACAACATAACAAGGAGCAAGATCAAAGGAGATCTACTTGGAGTATGTTGAGTACTTGGTGGACTAGAAGTAGGCAACAATGATTGAGTTGATTGTCACTTACTGGTGGACTGGCAGTATTGTTACTGACTGGTGGACTAGCAGTATTATTACTGATTGGTGGAGGTGAACAACTCTGTGTTTGAGTTGTTTGTTGTGACCGTAATTGAGAGAGAGAACTCTTGAGGGAGATTATTATACGCCCTAGAGGTGTGGGAGCCCTAGAGGTGTGGGAAGAAAAGTGTGACTTCTTTGTTGTATTTCCTTCTGGATGAGTTGAATACAAGATTGTATTGTCTCTCAAATTTTGTGTTGTTTCTGATTTCTAGTTACTTGTTACTTCTGGTTAAATTTTGTGTTTAGTTGCTTATACAAGGTAATCAATTATGATCCTAATCCTGACAAAGTGGTATCAGAGCCAGATTGCTAGTTTATCAGAGCGAGGTTATAGGTTCTCAGAGCGAGGTTCACTAACAGGTGGTTTTAGATCTGTTAAGTGTTTGTTGATTATAAGTCACTCTCAGGGGTTTCTGATTGAGTGGGAGTATAGCAATGGAAAAAGAAAGTACAGTAAGAATGGAGGAATTCAATGGCAAGAATTCTTAATTACTAAATTATGGAAAGAAAGAGCAAGTAAAGAAAGATTGTTGGTTGGTAGAAGATCAACATGAAGGAAATGAAGAAGCAGATGTTATAGGTGTTGTTGCACAGGATGCTCTTGTATGTTCCTTGGATAAAGTAGAATCTTGGGTTATAGATTCTGTTGCCTCTTTCCATGCAGCCCAAAATAGAGTATTTTTCCATGATTATGTCTGTGGAGACTTTGGAAAGATTTATTTAGGGGTTGGTGAGCCTTGTCAAATTGTTGGCAAAGGGGAAGTGCAGTTGAAATTGTAGATGGGCAACACATGGGTGTTGGAGAAGGTCATGCAGGTCCTAGTCCTGAACAGGAGTCTAATTTCTATAGGAAAGTTGGGTGATGAGGGATGCATAGTAGCTCTCATAGTGGATGCACTTGAATTAGCATGTGGTAAGAAAGTAGGTACTCTTTATCTATCTACTTGTATTACTGATTCTCCTTCTATTTCAAAGATGTGGCTCTTTAGGCTTGGTCACATGAGTGAGAAGGGAATGCATCTTCTTAAGAGGAGGTCAGATGTCTTTGACAAACTTAAGAACTAGAAAGCCTTAGTTTTCTTGGAGGAGATGATGGATAGAGATCAGTCACAAGGGCTGAATAACTCTGAGCAAGGTAGTTTAGAGATAGGGTTTTGATCCAAAGTGAGCTCGCGGGTAAAAAGTCATCACTCATAGGAAAACATAGTTACCAGCATCAGTCAGGTAGAACTGACGTCAAACAAGAAGGTACAGACATCGGTCATGTGCAGACTAGAGTTGATGGTGTTAGGTAGGGAGAGACCGATGTTAGTTAGAGAACTAACATCAACAACCAGGTGGACACTGATGTCGGTCAGGGAACCGGTGTCAGTGATCAGGTGGGATCGACATTAGTCAGGTGCAGACCAGGGTTGACTACAAAATGGATTTTAGGCAGACAAAAAGCTGTCAAGGAGTCTCAAACACCCATGTGGAGGACTGAAAGTGTAATTAAGCCTCAAATTCATTATTCCCCTTCTTTAGACTACTTGTTGCTCATTAATGGTCAAAAACTAGGAAGTTTTAAAGAAGTAGAGTAGGTAGAATCAAGGAAATAGTGGGAGCATGGCATGAATGAGGAAGTTGATTCCTTGGATGAGAACCAAACGAAAGATTTGGTAGAGTTGCCAGCTAGAGAGAAAGCACTGAAAGATGAATGGATTCCTTGGTTAAAGAAGAGAGAGAATGGACACGTGAGACAGAAGGCCAGGTCATATGGTCTTGAGCAAGCTCTAGGATAGTGGTACAGGTTTGAAAAGTGTATGACAAAGCATGGCTTTAATCAATGTCATTGTAACCATTGTGTTTATTTCACCAGGGTGGATAATGGTCATGACATTATCCTGTTACTATATGTAGTGGGGTCACACATGCAGGGTTTTACTGAGCTAAAGGTAAAGTTAGTTTAGAGGTGTGCCAAGAAGGATTCAAGAGCAAAATTCTTTGGCATGAGTATTCCTAGAGATAGGGAAGATCATAGGTTGATGTTGTCTCAGGATGATTGTGTGAATAAGGTAGTGGCATGGTTCAACATGTAGGATGCAGAACCGGTTAGCACACCTATGGATGGACAGTTCACAGAACAGTGTCGTAATTCACATGATGAGGTTAAGTACATGTGTATTAGACCTATTATTGCCCCAGTAGTGGGTGTTGTCAGAAAGTTCATAGCCAATTTGGGAAAGAAGCACTGGAAAGTAGTTTAGTGGGTTCTTAGGTATCTGAGAGGGACCAGTAGCAGGTTAACATGCTATGCAAGGTTAGGCACTTCTCGACATGGGTATGTAGATTTAGATGTGGCAGGTTACTTGGATGACAGGTGGTGCATCACAAGATGTGTGGTGGTTGGTCTTCAAGATTGATCTTAAAGAGGGATACAAGCTAGGAAACAAATTAGATGATGTACAAGTATAGGTATAGGTGCAGCTATTTATCTCCAATTGGGAGATTATTAGGTTGTGGAGTTAAAAGCTTCACTGTTATGCAAACATTAGAGGAGGTTTCTAAGTGTTAAAGCAACTGATGTCGGCATGATCAATTGATGTCAGTCATATCCAATTATAGAGCAACTGACATTAGTCAAGAATTGGCTGACATCAGTCATCTCTAGATAGACAGGGACTAACATCGGTCACCTGTGCATTCCAAAACTATTAGTTACATGAACAGTTCATTTGTTGAACAACCAGTTTGCATGTAAAGACTAATTTTAGTCTTGGAGCTGTGTTTCTAATTATTATAATTAGAAGTCTAATTATTTTTTGTATGGGATCTATTTAAGAGACCCATGGGCTGTATTGTAAGATTGTAGAATCAGTTCTGTAGAATCAGAGTTCTATCCAAGGGAGAATCATAAGGACTTGGTGAGGTAAGGACAAGGGTTGTTTTGAGTGTGTATGATCTAGGTCTGTAGGTGTGCAAGGCTAGGTTGATCTATGGTATAGCAAGATCAGGTGAGATCTACATGTGTAAGTAAGATCAGTTGATTTGTAGGTGTGGGTGTGTGTGTGCAAGGTCAAAGGAGATCTGCGTGGTGGCAAGATCAAAGGAGATCTACAACACAATAAGGAGCAAGATCAAAGGAGATCTACTTAGAGTACGTTGAGTACTTAGTGGACTGGAAGTAGGCAATAACGATTGAGTTGATTGTCACTTACTAGTGGACTGGCAGTATTGTTATTAACTGGTGGACTGGCAGTATTGTTACTGACTGGTGGAGGTGAACAACAACTCTGTGTTTGAGTTGTTTGTTATGACCATAATTGAGAGAGAGAACTCTTGAGGGAGATTATTTTACACCCTAGAGGTGTGGGAGCCCTAGTGGTGTGGGAAGAAGAGTGTGACTTCTTTGTTGTATTTCCTTCTGGATGAGTTGAATACAAGATTGTATTATCTCTCAAATTCTGTGTTGTTTCTAATTTCTAGTTATTACTTTTGGTTAAATTCCATGTTTAGTTGCTTATACAAAGTAATCAATTATGCTCCTAATCCTGACATGGGGGGCAACCCCCCCTCTATTTAAATTTAGAGGGGATAGGGAGTCTGAGGGGGATCCACTAGATAGTTGACCTTTCTCTTTCTTAAGGATCAAGAAAGAGATTAGTAATGACCTAGGTCTCTCTCAGCTTTGACTATTGATTGGTTCCAATGGATTAGAATG
The DNA here is from genome assembly GCA_037957365.1 of Torreya grandis. Classification (NCBI taxonomy): domain Eukaryota; kingdom Viridiplantae; phylum Streptophyta; class Pinopsida; order Cupressales; family Taxaceae; genus Torreya; species Torreya grandis. The sequence continues at coordinate 186,578 of JARHVA010000984.1, read as the reverse complement.
AAAGGCCTCATCTAGTTTCCCTATCTATATAAAGAACTGCATTCCTCCAACCTAGTTTGGCATTATATAATAAAGGACATCATTTACATAGATGAATAGACTGATTATTGGTCCCACCAAATGGGACAAGACCAACAATTACATCACCCAACTATCTATGAATATGGATAGAATAGGTAATGTGAATGTCATAATGTGGAGATGAATGTCGTTAGAATGATCACCTTGGAATAACAAGTGGAGAGGCCCTATATATCTTAAATTTAAGTGGGTAAGAATGATGTGGTAAGGACCCCACCTGAGAGGATCCTCCTGTAATAATTAATAAAAATACATAAATAATAGGAATTAATAACACAAATTAAATCTAAATAACACTTAGAAATATTGAATTGATCATAGACCACTTCAAGGGGGCAACCTCCTTTGAGCAAGCTCTATATAATAATTTCATGGATGCCTTCAATGGTCTCAACACTTATATATAAATTCTAAACTAAGAAACTACTACTTGCAAAGCAAATGCATCCATAGCAACTACTAAACAAACAAAGAAAAGAGATATCATGGGTTCATAACATCCCCTCCTTATAAAAAGCTTTGTCCTTAAAGCTTTAGATATGGAAATTGGTGTTGAATCTGAAATAATGGTTCCCATGTTGTATCATCTAGTTACATGTCGTGCCATTGAATTAAAATGTTGATGAAGGTGCAGGAATGAGTTGGTGTGTGCACTATCTAGGATTGCCTCTAGTTCAAGAAGAATGGATCCTTCATTATCAAGTTTAGGTAAAATAGTCTTCACTCTAATGTTTGTGACAATAAATTTATTCAGACAAGAGACATGAAATACTAAGTGAATTCACGAAGAAGGTGAGAGCTCCAACTTATAAGCAACTGACCCAATCTATCAGGCTCATATAACTTGGGGGCTAGCTTAAGATGCCCTTTGAGTTTTAGGGAGGATTAATTATAAGGATGTAGGTGAAGAAAAACCATATCACCTACTTGAAAAGTGCACTCAAAATGGTGTTGATTTGCCTATTGTTTCATTCAATTTTGTGCCATATGAAGATTTTCCCATAGGGTGCTAAGGATATGATCCTAGGTTTAAAGAAGTGTGTTAATTTGATGGACTAATGAACTATTAGGGTTATATAGATGGAGCACTGGTGGTGCTTGGCCATTAACTACTTCATATGGAATCATTTTTGTTGAAGTGTGGTAGGAGGTATTATACCACCAGTTGACTAGAGGGAACCACTTTGCCTATTGATATTATTGTTCTAAGGTGAAGCAATGGAGGAATGTTTCCAAGCATTTATTGAAAATTTTAGTTTGGCCATATGTTTATGGATGATACCTAGAAACATCAAAATAGTTCCATCCAAAAATGGTTGGTGAAGGTTGCATCATGATCAGAGATAATAGATGAAGGAATGCCATGAAGATGGAAAATCTAGTCTAGGAAAATTTGTGCAACTGTGGAGGTAGTATAAGGATGTCCAAAGACATAAAAATGACTATATTTTAAGAGACGATCAACCAAAACCAAGATCACTATTTTCACTCTATATTTAGGGAGCCCCTTAATGAAATCCATAGAAATATCTATCCATATCTTGGCAGGGATGGCAAGGGTTTGAGCAACCCAGGGATGAGTGTTGTTTCACCTTTTTTGTATTGGAATGTATCACATTCAAATACCATCTATTGAATTGCATTTTTCATTCCCTTCAAAAATAAGTTACATCACACTCACTCATAAGTTTTGAGAAACCCTGAGTGCCCTACAGATGGAGAAGCATGGAGTTCACAGAATATAACCTGCTACAAATCTATGCTCTAGGAAAGCACCAAACAAGCTTTATATTGTAGAGAAGTACCATCCTAGGAATAATGTAGTATAACTAAGGGGTCAATGGTCAACTCTTGAATGATTTGAGATAATGATGAGTCATTTACATACCCTTATTTTACAGTGTCCAACCAATTTGGAATAGGCATGGAAATATCTGAAAGGGAAGCTTGATCCACAAATGTACAAGATAGAGTATCAGCCACAATATTATCTTTACCTTTCATATAAGTTATCTCATAGTCATAACCCATGAGTTTTCAGACCCATTTTTATTATGATGGGGTAGACACCCATTGTTCTTGGAAATATTTTAGACTTTAGTGTTCAATTTTGATGCAAAGATGATTACCCAATAGGTATGGCTGCCACTTCTATATTGCATGTAAAATGGCCATCATTTCCTTCTCATAAGTAGAGAGAACTAAATTCTTTCTAGAAAGGGATTTACTGGTGAATGTGAGCATAAATCCTTCTTATAGGAGAATAAAACCTAGTCTATTACCACAGGCATCACTCTCAATAGTGAAGGTCTTGGTAAAATCTAACATAGCTAGAATAAGTGTAGTACACATAGCTTGTTTTAATGCTTTAAATGCACACTTAGCAACTTATTTATAAGTAAAAGCATATTTTTTCAATATAGTTATCAATGGAGCACAATCTTCTCATAATCTTTGACAAACTTGTGATAGTATCCAATTAGCCCAAAAAAACCATGGAGGCTCTTAAGTGTCTGAGGATGCAACCAATTTATCATAACAGTTATTTTTTTAGGATCCACCTGAACCCCTTGGGATAAAACAATATACTAAAGATACTCTACTTTATCTCAGCCAAAAGTACATTTGGACTATTTTTCACAAAGATTATAGTCAGAGAGAAGGTACAATGCGAGCTCCAAATGTTGGAGATGGTCAGACCATGTTTTACTATAGATGAGGATATCATCAAAGAAGACCAAAATAAATTTCTATAGGTAGGGTCAAAATATTTTATTCATTAATGCTTGGAATGTTGAAGGAGCATTAGTAATGCCAAAGATGACTAAGAACTCATAATGACCATATGTGTGCAAAACTCTATCTTAGGGATATCATCCTCATGAAGCTAGATCTTGTGATATCTAGAGTGGAGATCAAACTTAAAGAAAAAATGAGCACCATGAAGTTCATCAATAACAATGGTCAATAACTTATCCTTGATTATGAGGTGATTAAGTGCATGGAAATTAATGCAGAGATGCCATGACCCATATTTTTTTTAACAAGGAGAACTGGGAAAGAATATGGGCTAGTACTAGGGTGAATAATGCCTTGCTGCAGTAAGTCTCGAATGAGCATCTCGATAAAAATATTTTATTGAAATGGCTAATGATAAGGCCTAATGTTTGGAGGAATGATTTTTAGGAGTTTAATATGATGGTCCTCTATTCATGAAGGTAGAAATCCCACTAATTTGGTAAAGACATGTGCATACCTCTATAGAATGGTTTAGAGGTTAGAAGGAGTAGTGGAGTTTGTTGAGGGTTGCATTTGAATGGAATAGAGTTGGGAAATGACATCATGTGAATTATTCTTAAGAATTTTTTCCATGCAATGTGAACTTATGGTGCTGAGAGATCTAGGTTGTAAGTCTTTAAATGTGTGTTTTTGCCCATTATCTAAAAATTGCATCCAAAGTTCAACAAAATCCCATAAATGGGTCCAAGTGTGAATAACCACTGGGCTCCTAAAATAACATCACATCCACCTAAGGGCAAGGAAAACATGTTGGATCACAAGGTATAATCTCTAATAGAGATACACACATTGTGACACTTCCCTTTTCAAGGAAATGTGCCCCCATTGGCAATCATCACTTCAAAGTTGGAACAAGGATGGATAAAAAAATCAACATGTTTGGTGATCTAAGGGTCAATGAACTTATGAGTGCTACCCAAATCAATGAGTATTATGAGAGGGAGATTTTTGAATTAACCCCTACCCCATATGGTTTTTGGGCTAGTGACTCCCACTAAGTCATGGAGAGAGATCTTTGATTGGTCTTCTTGAGAAGCACGTTCCACAATTAGCTAAGCATCTCTAGATCATCTATTGTATCCTTAACATCTTCCTAATATTTAATTTTTGGTGGAGAGTTCACATACAATAGGTAGAGATTTTAATCTACATATTGATGTTCTTGAGTGAATTTATCATCATATTTATAACATAGTCCTTTTTATTTATAGGCTTGCATCTCTACTTTAGTCAAACATTTGATAAGAGTGGTTCTAGAGATGAGCATTATTTGAGATCATTGTAGAGCTATATTTTTGAATGGAAAAAAATTAGATTTGAATCACTACTGAGCTACGATCTTATCCTCTACCAATTTATCCAACCCTAAGGCTTCCATCATCATGTTGGGCCAAAACATTTTAACCTCAAATTGAATTGCATCCTTTAGTCCACTAACAAAACAACTCCTGAAGAATTCATTAGATAATCCCTTTGTATGATTGGCTAGTTTTTCAAATTTAGTTTGATATTCTCTCGTTGTTCCTATTTGGCAAAGTTTAGTGAGTACTCTAGTGAAGTCATCAAAAATAGTAGGGCCAAACCATTGAAAAATGAGGGTGCAAAAATTTGTCCATATGGGTTCTTCATGAGCCTTGGCATACCAATGATACCATTGAATGGCTTCAATTTCCAAGTGAAAAGATGCAAGTGGAACCTTGTTGACATCAAAAGTATTATGCAAACTAAAATATTGTTCAACCTGATAGATCCATCTAGTTAGATTTACACCATTGAATCAATGAAAATTTAGTTTCAGCCCATGACAATTACTGGAAGAAGAAAATGTAGCATCAGAAGAAGACTCTAGATGTTGTCTATTGTTCATGGTGGTATGTTGTAGATTGAAGTCGATAATTTTTTCATCAAGATATTTGATGTGAGACTTGAGGGTGGAAATTTCATCCTCCATGGTTTTTCTCCTATTCAGGTTAATACCATGACCTGACTAATAGGGTTTTTTTTACAATGGATAGGAAAACTAGAGTTAAAACACATTTAGTAAGGAAGGTTTTGAATTTGGAGGAAAATGAAAGGGGTAAAGGGGATTTTACTAAATTTTGTGCATAGTGGGAGTATGATTGATGAAGGCAAGGGAAATTTTAGGAGTGAAAATAGAAAAACTAGAAATTAGCCAAACAGGGACAAAGGAGTAGAATGATATGATGAACACATAAGAAAAATTTCAAGGTAAACAGATAAAAATAGAAGTTATGGCAAAACTAAAAAAAAGGAAATTTGTAATTATGGGAATTAGGAGTGGAATTAGGATATGGGACCTCAAAGAAGAAAATGTAGGGATGGAATTTTAGGTGTCTGGTTAAATTTTGAGGATAAACAGGATTATAGATAGAGAGATATTACAAAAAAATTTAAAAAAAATACTCTTTTTTATAGTTTTCTATCTGATGATAAGTCCTTCAAGAGTCTACTAAAAATCTATCGGTAGTTTATAAATTTGGGGTTCTATCAAATATATGTCTGTAATTCCTTTGACAATCTATGAATACTCTACTGATAGAATATTTTGAGTTTGCTAAAAATGTTCTAAAATTGATAAAAATGGGCCCCAAGATTCAATGGTTGTCTAAGGTTTTTAAAAATTCCACTCTAGCCACCAATGTCATCTAAGCGAGTACCACTCTCCAAAAAAAATTGGCCATAGACTTATCTCTTTGCAATAGCCCTTGGTTTTCATCATGGATGGGAACTACTCAATCAAGAAGGGGGCATTGGCCATTTGTTGGTAGGTCCTCTCAATGGGGCAAATACTTTAGGGTTCCTATGGTACTCCTCATAATCAATTTTAGGGATTTCACCCAAGCACTTCCCACACTTATGTGGTCTAGTTTTACCTTAATCCAAAAAATATTATTGTGATACAAAATAGAGTTATGCAGTAGAATAGAGTTACTAATTTTTGAAAAAAACTATAAATAAATTATGTAGAGTTTAAAAAAAATTGGCCCTAGAAAGTGCTATGATACCAGATGAGAGGATCCTCCTGCAACAATTAATAAAATGCACAAATAATAGGAACTAACAGCATGAATTAAATTTGAGGAACATTTGAAAAGCTTGAATTTATCATAGACCACTTTGAGAGGGAAACCTCCTTTGAAAAAGCTCTATATGATAATTTTGTGGATGCCTTAAATGGCCTTAACACTTATATATAAATTCTAAACTAAGAAACTACTACTTCCCATGAATGTTAGATAAAACAAAATGCTCACGGGATGACTTATAAACCATATGCATCCATATCAACTACTAAACAAACAAAGAAAAGAGATATCATGGGTTCATAACACCACCTTGTATTGTAAATATATCCCCCATAAATATCTTATATGTAGGTATCAAAATCACATAACATAACATAATATAACATAACACAACAAAACACAACATAACACAACATAACATATATAGAGTGGGGAGTGGGGCCCGTAGAGAATATATAAGGAAGGACCAACCCTATATCTATAACAAATAGAGCTTGGCTTAGCCATATGTATAGAGTCCTCAATCTCATATATGACATAATTAGATCTAGAATGAATCAATCTAGCTCGGATGACCTTGTATCTATAAGAATATAATAAGGCACTAGCTATTCCTACCACTCAAATGACCAAACGATTGACAAATAATATATCTATCTATCTAGGGAATATTTTAGAACTAGATTCATACCCTCTAAATAATCCATTTGTCCATCTATATATCTATAATATACTAGTAATCATTCATGTTATGTAGAGTGGATGTCACATATATCAGGTGGCATCCATCCATTCTATATATACATGATATCAGTCATCACTCATATCTCATATTAGTTTTATCATGTATATAATATATTGGATGATTGATGGTAGATGGATGCATCCATGTATGTTTAACCCCCTATCTATATAGGCCCCACCCACCCCACACACACACACACACACACACACACACACACACACACACACACACACACACACACACACACACACACACACACACACACATGCGCACGCACATGCACATTCACATGCACACGCAAACACACACACACACACACACACACACACACACACACACACACACACACACACACACACACACACACACACACACACACACACACACACACACACACACACACACACACACACACACACACACACACACACACACACACACACACACACACACACACACACACACTCACACACACACACACACTCACACACACATATTAGAGAGGGAAAACTAACTACGATCACACCTTGCCCCTATCTAATATATATATATATATATTAGATAGGGGGCAATGTGTGATCATAGTTAGGTTTCCCTCTCTAATATATATATATATATATATATATATAACCTAACTACTATCACACCTTTCCCCCTATCTAATATATATATATATATATATATATATATATATATATATATATATATATATATATATATATATATATATATATATATATATATATTAGATAGGGGGCAATGTGTGATCGTAGTTAGGTTTCCCTCTCTAATATATATATATATATATATTAGAGAGGGAAACCTATGGGGTGGGGGGGAGTGAGAGGAAGAGGGCATTTCTTTATGATCTTGATTGCCTATATATCTATCTGGAGGGCCCATTAACTAGCTATTTCTATAGATATGGAAATGGGAGATATCCCTATATCTCTTCTCTATATGGTGAGGGAGGGAGATGGGGTTCTCCCATGTCCCTCTCTATATAAGGACTCAACCTATCAATTAAGTCACCATATATATATATATATATGGTGATGACCCCCTTATATATGTCACTACATGTGGCCAACCCAATATTTATGCTCTCATATGGTTTGATAGGATGAGGGAAGACCTCAACCGTCCCCTCTTTATTCCCTTATAGATAGATATAGATCCCATATATATAGAGAATCAATCCCCATTAAACTCAACTCAACTTATATGGCTATCTATGGGGTGGGTGGCAGGGGGAGTCCAAAAAAAATAGAATATATATCTATGGGGTGCCACCATATCCATTATATAATAGAATATATGTGTTGGGGGGGGGGGGGGTGAGTGTAGTGAATACCCCTCAAGATAGAGTTTTTTATGCCTCCCCCCTCTATATAAACTAAAATAAACTAAATCTAATATAGACTATGCCACAAATCCATTATATAATATAGATTGTGCCCCATATCCATAGAGAATATATATCATGGGGGTGACAATGAAGACTATTCCACCCCCTCTATATCTATCTATCATAATTAATAGAATATATATATATATATATATATATATGGGGATCCCATCCCTTTTATATATAAATTCCAATATATATAGGGGTTAGGGGTGGACTCCCCCTTACCCCTCCCAATTCCCCTTGACCTCCCTATATATATGGGGATGGGGCCAATGCCAAAGAAACTCTATCTCTATCTTTGATGGGGATATGGAGAGGACCAATCAAGTTCTTCCCCTGTGCTTTTTTTTGTTGTGTATATAGGGTATACAAACAAAATCAAACAAGTCCAATAAGTGAGGACTTGGTAATTGATTGAGAAATGAAAAATGAAGCTTCCTTTACAAATAACCAATTAATTTTTGAATATATAAGAGAGGCTTCACCCAATATATGGGTACATAAAATAGAAATATTAAAACACAAGAATGTCTCATATACTGATACAGACTACCCATTTCCATAGTTCCTAAAATCTCACACCTATACATGTTCCCAAGTTTTGATTGATATCCATAGAGTTGATTATCTTTCCTAAAGACAAAGATTTGAAATGGTTCATATTCACCAAGTACTTGGTATAACCCATGCATTAATGTACAAACCAATGTGGTTGAAATAACATAAATATATTTGGTATTTAGTCCATTTCCATCAAGTGCCTAGTGGGAGAGAGAGGTATGGGATATATCTGATGTTTATTCCATCAATCATCTAGATTTACATCATATATCAATAGATCATGGTTCGAAGGGTCATCCATTATGAAAATACTCCCCCATAAGTGGATATGTATAAGTATGATATGATGATTTAGATAAATGTGTGGTTTTGAACCAATTGAGATGACCCAAGAATCCTGCTATTCCAATTTCACTAGTCTTTGGGAACAAATG